>JARHVA010000504.1:1707500-2307500 GCA_037957365.1 Torreya grandis | reverse complement strand
ATTTTTGTCAAAAACTATAACTAGTGGTCCTGATATAGGGTCCTTAAGCATGCCTAGAAAATGGGATGGAACATGGGTTGAGCTGACCCCAATCATTCCTTTTTGAATGGTTGGCTTCCTACATATCCAATACTATGAAAAGGGAAGCCAAATTTTATGTAGTTATTAATTTTAATTGAATGTCTGAAATAGATCATTTAATGTATGAAACTTGTAATATAGGCCTTAATACATGGTAATTAAAAACATTGGCTTGGACCTTGAGTGATCAAAACTTGTCTAAGACCTATGCCATATCCCACACAGACATTTTATTATTATTAGTATTGTATTATTATTTATAGGATAATGGATACATTAGTATAAATTTTATGGCTTCATGGATAGTTATTAAGATTTTGTAGACATATTATTATTTAATTGTATTTTAGTTTGAATATTTAGTTTACATTAAAATTCTTTATGAAGGTATTCTTGATTTCATTTAAATGATTTCAGGTGATAATTGATGGATTGAGATAGGTTGGGGCATGGAAAATCTCATATGACATTATTTATTGATGTATATCAATAAATGAATTCAAGTAAAATAATTAATGAGATCTAGACAAACCATGTGGTTGTCCTATTTTTTGTTTTCAATGTCATTATGTTGTGATTTTGGTTGCAATTATTGTTTGATGATTGATTATAGTGTGTAGTTTATTGTATCTTGGTCTATTATTTTTTTGTTTTGTATTTCTAAATTAATTGGAGGGATGATAATATGGAACACTGATTATGTTTGAAATGAACATATAAAGTCTGGTACTTAGCCATGATTGGATGATCATAATTTATGTTTCAAACTTGTTTGAAAGTTGGCATAATCCTATTTGTAAAGGATGTTGAAGGTCAATATGGACTTAGGAAACATTTGATTCATTGGCCTTGGTAAAAATTCTGTGATTTTTAAAATTGATTGAAGATTTTAGTGTAAGGAAATTACTTAGACATTCACATAGAATAATTACATATCGCATAGAATAAGCAAATATAAGAGATCACACAATAATAATTGACACCAGAGTAGAATACTGGATAATATAAAAGAGCCACTTCAAGGAGGTAACCTCCACAAAAATGTAACAAGAGTAGAATACTTAATATGATCATCAAATACTAACTTTTACCTCCTATATATAGTCTAGTTAGCCATGGTTATTATATAGGCTGACCTAACTAAGAACATAGAGAAATGTAACAAGAAAATAAAAGAAGTATATAAGCCATAATTCAGCCACACATATCCCTAGACATGCCAAAGGTTAAGAGTATAGCATGCCCCTCCCCTTCAAAACAATGTTATCCTCAATGTTGAATCAACTTTGTATGTTGTTGCACAAAGGATTCATCCTCCTAGGTGGTATCTTCACATGGCAAATTCTTCCATTTGATCAGGTATTCCTTAATCACTCTAGACCATAGTTATTTAGTGTGCATTTGAAGGATCACCTCAGGATAAATAATAACTCTCCCTTCCTCATCCAATTTTGGTAACTTAGTTTGAGTAGAAACTTTGTGTCCAATGGATTTATTTAGGCATGATACATGAAATATTATATGTATGAGAGTGGATGAAGGAAACTCTAACTTGTAGGCCACACTACCAATTTTTTGCAAGATCTGATAAGGCCCATAATACATAGGGTACAACTTGTTATCCTTTTTATGTTACTTCAAAGACATCTACTTATATGTATGTAAGTGGTCAAATACCCAATCACCAATGTCAAAATTTCTCTCACTCTTGTGTTGATCTTCCTACTGCTTCATGCAATTTTGGGCCATGGTTAAATTTTCATGGAAAATTTCAAGGACCTCCTATTGATGGTGAATATGTTCCTCAAATACATGAACCTTAGGATGGACCTTCAAGGTTAAAGTTATGTATGGAGGGTGGTATCCATACAAGGCCAAAAAGGGAGACATTTTGGAATAACTATGAATAGAAGTATTATACTACCATTCAACAAGTGGAAACCAATGAACCCATTTATCCTATTTATCAGAAACAAAACAATGGATATATCATTTTAGACAATTTTTTACCACCTCAATTTGTCCATCTAATTAAGGATGATAGGATGAAATATGATCCAACTTGGTGCCAAAACATGCAAATAATTCAATTCAAAAATTACTAGTGAAAATGGGATCTCTATCATTGCCAATGATTTTAGGAGTACCATGCAGTTTCTAAACTATATTGAGAAAAGTAGAAGCTAATTTAATAGAAAAAAATGGCTATGATAAATTAAAAAATGAGCATACTTATTAAGACAATCCATAAAAACCATGATAACATTTTGACCATCAGATCTTGGTAACCCTATAATGAAATCCATAGACACCTCTTCCCAACACTAGCTAGGGATGGATAAAGGTTTTTATGGTTTCACCTTTATTTTGTTGACAAATCATACATTTAATGACATATTTTTAGACATCCCCCTTGATTCCTTCCCCAAAAAAATCCTACTTGATTTTATGATAGGTTTTGAAAAATCTTGAATGACCCCCAAGTGGAGTTGCATGAAGTTCCTAAAGGATTTTTTGTTTGAGAAGAGACTTCTTACATAGGTATAATATGTCTTTATCCCATAATGCATTGCTCTTCCATGTAAATTTTTCAAACCCACCCAAACCTATTTTTAATCAATTCATGGGTAGCACTATCATTTTCCCATTCTGATATTGCTTCCTCTAGCCAATCTACATACCAAATGGTCATGACACATAACAATGCCTCAACTAATTCATCCCTCCTAGATAGTGCATCTACCACCAAATTTTCCTTACCTTTCTTGTAGACTATTTCAAAATCATATCCTAACATCTTAGTTACCCATTTCTATTATTCTTCTAATGACAACCATTGTTCCAAAAAATATTTGAGACTATCATGATTAGTCTTTGCCTAAAAGTGACAACCCATCAAATAAGATTTCCATTTTTTGGTTGCATTTAGAATGGTAATCATTTCCTTCTCATATATGGGCTTGAGTCAATTTTTACCCTTTAGTTGGTGACTTTCAAATGTAAGTGGTCTACCATATTTCATGAGCACAACACCCATACCATATCTAGATGCATCACATTCAACCACAAAAGTCTTATAAAAATTAGGAGTGGCCAACACTGGAGTGGTGCACATAGCCAGTTTCAATTGCTCAAATACCATGGTGGCCATATCAATCCACTAGAAGGAATATTTATTCAAAAAAAGAGGTTATTGTAGATACAATAGTACCATAATTTTTGATAAATTTATGATAGTAACTAGTTATCCCCAAAAAATTGTTGAGTTGCTTGAGTGTCTTAGGAACTAGTCAGTCCACCATTGCTTGGATTTTTTTAGGATCCACTTTAACTCATTAATTTGAAACCATATGAACCAAATACGCAACCTCATGAGATCTACAAGTACATTTGGAATGTTTGGAATACAACTAATGTTATTTTATAATTGAGAGTACCTATTTCACATGTTGCAAATGATCTTCCCACTTTTTACTATAAATGAGGAATCATCAAAAACCACCAAAAAAAATTTCCTCAAAAATGTCCTAAAAATAGTATTCATCAAACTTTGAAATGTTGATGGTGCATTTGTTAGACTAAAAGGCATAACCATAAACTCATAATGGTCTTCATGAGTTCTAAAATTTGTTTTGGGTATTTCTTCATCATAGATCTAGGTTTAATGATACCCATAATGCATATCTAACTTGGTAAAATAAAGAACACAATTCAATTCATCTAGAAAATCATCAATGATAGGAATAGGAAACTTATCTTTGATAGTGTACTTGTTGAGATCTCTATAGTTAGGGTACATCCTTCAAGTGTCATCTTTCTTTCTCATCATGATAATTAGTGAAGAATATTTGCTTTCGCTATGATGAATGATTCCTGTGTCCAACATATCCTATACCATATTTTTAATTTCATTTTTATGGGCATAGGGATACTTGTATGGCCTGATGTTGGGTGGTGTACTAATATGAATAATTTTTATGGCATGATCATACATGTGGCTAGATAAAAGTCCTTTTGGCATGTCACCAAAAATAATAGAATGACCATCACTCACTTGTTACAGATCAAGAGGTGTATATCATTGAGTTAACTAGAATTCAATGGAAAATAAGAGAGATTCAAATCCTTCAGCACCCTTTTGAATAATCTTAATCATTTGATGGGAGCTAACAAGTTATGGATATTTAAATCTTAATCCCCTTAGCTCAAATGTCCTTCCCTCAAAATGAAATCACATGGATAATTATTGAAAATTCATCTTAATAGTTCCTAAAATGGTGAGCCATTGTACTCCCAAAAAAAATTTGACTCCACCCATGGGAATACTAAAAATAGGAGAATCCAACAGGTAGTCTCCCATGGTTAGCTTAATACTATGTAATTTTCCTAAATATCTGATAGGATCACCATCTGTAATCACGACCTAAAATTTTGGAGTGGGATAAGTGAAATAGTTCAAATGAACAACTAGCTTATTATTGATGACGTTGTGTGTGCTCCCAGAATCAATCAATACAGTGACCCTCTATTTTTGTAGGAAACCCACCACCTTAAGAGTTTTGGGAGTAGTAATACTTGAAAGGTTATGATAACAAATAGTAGGTTGAGATTATTTAGATTCATCTTCATGTCCTTATGCATCCTCACCAATTTTATCCTCATCATATTCATCCTCATTGGAACCTTCAATGTAAAATAACTTCTTTATAGCACAACAATGTCCTTTGCTCTATTTTATATCTTAACCATAACAAAACCCTTTATTTCTCTTCTCAATTTAATGAGGTGTCAATCTAGTGGATTGATGAAATGATGGTGCTAGAAAGGTGAAATCATGACTAGTAGTGAAAGTTTTCCATTTGACCATCTCTTTTTCTTTTGTCATGCATGTCCTTGGGGTAAATTCTAATAAATATGATGGGTTAAACATCAAACCTCAAATTATATGATATATTTAAGTCCACCTAAAAAATGAGTAGTCAAATTTTCCTCAGTGATATCTTCCACCCATAAGGATAGATTCTAAAATTGATGAATATAATCCTTCATAGTTCATGTTTGATGTAGTTTGGATAACTAGTTGAAGTAATTCTTAGAGACATTATTATGATAATGATCCAACAACTCATTAGTGAAAACATACCATGTAATAGGAGCACCATTCTTTTTCTTTTGAGTACATAACCAATGATACCAAATGAACTTCTTGAGTTATAGATACATAGATTCCACTATCACCTTCTAAGAACTAGGATTTTAGTGTAGATCAAATAAGTTCTCAACTTGGGTAATCCAATTAAGAGTATCCTCACGATCAAACTTACGCATGTCCACTTTTGGCAACATTAGTTTCACAATGGGATTAGAGCTATTAGTGTTGAGAGGAGGAGGACATGAATGATGAAGAGGAGGGTTGGTTGGTTTTATTTGAGATGAAAAGGTAGCCAATTGTGAAATGATCTAATGTAATTGAGCATGTACCCCATTAATCTCTTCATGCATCCTTGAAACATTATTTTGAACTACAAAAAATTCATACTATCATACCAATATCTTCATGTTAGCCTAAATTTGAGAAATCAATGGATCTAAAGTTCCAAATTCCATGCCATCCCTAAATTGGGTCTTAGGAGTTTCTTACCCCCTTTTTCCCCTCAAGTAGTAAGATCCACCATGCACAAACCTAGGAGGGTTTTCATCTTAAAAAAAGTGTACCAAGAGATGGTACCATTGCGATCATCTCATTAAGACAAATCCATTGACTATTTTTGTGCACTAGGGTGAAAAAATTTGACACCAAAAAGTGTACTAGCAAAATATATTGTTGCGATCATCTCATCGAGATGAATCCAATGACTACAAATATGCAAAGGGAAAATGTTTTTCTATACTTTTTTTTAGATGTTTTTTAAAAAAAACCATTTTGAATAATATTATGCTGATAGAAAAAATTAATTCTTCCCCAATCGCAAGTTATGTTTTTTCACACCTTTCACTCAAAAAAGTCACACCTTGCTAGATCCAAAAAAATTCCACAAAAAACTTTCCCAAATCAAATCTCTTATACCACTAGTAAGGAAATTACTTAGATGTTCACATAGAATAATTATATATCACATAGAATAAACAAAGATAAGTAATCACATAGCAATAATTGACAATAGAGAAAAATATTGGATAATATAGTAGAGCCACTTCAAGGGGGAAACCTCCACAATAATGCAATAAGAGAAAAATACTTAATATGATCCTCAAAGACTAGCCACTGCCTCATATATATATATAGTCTACTTATCCATGGTTATTCCATAGGTTGACCTAACTAAGAACATAGAGAAATTTAACCAGAATATAAAAGTTTTATGTAAGCTACAAGTCAGCCAAACATATCCCTAGACATGCCAAAGGTTAAGGGCATAGAATTTATACATGACAAATTATTGTAAAGTCATGTAATTTAAGATCTAATAGTTATTTTATTGAAAAGGTAGCAAAGATTTTATGATTAGTAAAATTGATATTTGAAGGCAAAACCAAAACCTAATCATATTGATAAGAGTTTTTGGATGATAGTTTACATGCTTGGGAATTTGAGTTTGTTGTGAAAGAAATATGAGTTATTTGAAGTTTGGATTGGAGTTAGGAGGTCTCGACTATGCAATAAAATGAATAACTACAAGGGTTAGTTCTAGTCACAAAGAATGTGGGAGTTGTTTGAACTAGAATTGTAGTTCTAAGACAATGTTAGTAAATGAGAGGAAAGTTTATAATGGAAAATAAAACTTATTTTGGGGGGATGTTGGGAAATGAGAATGAAAGAGGCAATAAGGAATTGATGGGATCAACCAAACAATTAAGGCATAGGGGTTTTTCAACAAAACAAGAAATTGATTTTTTTTTTTATAATAAAATAATGATTTAATTATGCTACTTATGAAAAACCATGAGATTTGAGAATTTTATAGAAAAGTAACCTTTATTTCTTGGATTCCTTTCACTAAGTGGATTACTTAAGCTACTTGTTTTAGTGGGAAACTCAATTTTTTAAGGATACCCATTATTGGGTGAGGCTATTTAAGTTCTCTTTCCATTATATGGCATAAAAATAAACTCTTAGGAAACAATATTTTGATTACTTTGTGTAATCACTTGGGTATGTGGGTTTATCTAGTTGTTTGTGTTTATTTGGTGTTGTGTGTTTACTCGATTATTTGTATATTAATATTGTTTTTTCAATTTTACCTTCAAGTCCATTACTTATATATTTTATTGAAATTTAGCTCTTGTAGTCAATATTATGTGTTGGGTTGTTATTTTAAACCCAACACATAAGGGTTTATAATGGCAAAGAAAACCCTTTTTGGGGGGATGTTGGGAAATGAGGATGAAAGAGGCAATAAGGAAGTCATGGGATCGACCAAAAAATTAAGGCATAGGGGTTTCTCAAAAAAATAAGAAAGTGGTTTTTATTTTTACAATAAAATAATGATATAGTTATGCTACTTGTAAAAATCCATGAGAGTTGAGAAATTTCTAAGAAAGTAACCTTTTTTCTTCGATTCCATTCACTAAGTGGATTACTTAAGCTACTTGTTTTGGTGGGAAACTCAATTTTTTAAGGATACCCATTATTGGGTAAGGCAATTTAAGTTCCCTTTCCATTATATGGCATAAAAATAAACTCTTAGGAAACAATATTTTGAGTACTTTGTGTAATCACTTGGGTATGTGGGTTTATCTAGTTGTTTGTGTTTATTTGGTGTTGTGTGTTTACTCGATTATTTGTATATTAATATTGTTTTTTCAATTTTACCTTCAAGTCCATTACTTATATATTTTATTGAAATTTAGCTCTTGTAGTCAATATTATGTGTTGGGTTGTTATTTTAAACCCAACACATAAGGGTTTATAATGGCAAAGAAAACCCTTTTTGGGGGGATGTTGGGAAATGAGGATGAAAGAGGCAATAAGGAAGTCATGGGATCGACCAAAAAATTAAGGCATAGGGGTTTCTCAAAAAAATAAGAAAGTGGTTTTTATTTTTACAATAAAATAATGATATAGTTATGCTACTTGTAAAAATCCATGAGAGTTGAGAAATTTCTAAGAAAGTAACCTTTTTTCTTTGATTCCATTCACTAAGTGGATTACTTAAGCTACTTGTTTTAGTGGGAAACTCAATTTTCCAAGGATACCCATTATAGGGCAAGGATATTTCCAAGTTATCTTACCTTATATGGCATAAAATAAACTATTATGAAATAAGAGTTTGAATACTTTGTGTAAATACTAGGGTATATAGGTTTATCTAGTTGTTTGTGTTTATTTGGTGTTGTGTGTTTACTTGAATATTTGTATAATCATTTTTTTTGTTCAATTTTACCTTGAAGGCCATTACTTATATATTTTTTTGAAAGTTAGTTCTTGTAGTCAATATTATGTGTTGGGTTAATATTTGAATGTTGTGTAAACCCTAACCAAGTGATATTGGATCTCATTTATTAAACATCTCTTTGTTGTATTTGATGTTTATTCTTTGAGAAGAATTTTAGGTGACCTATTCCATCCCTTAATTAATGGATGGGTTGGGTATGGGAACACTAATGGATGGTCACACTTTATTCCATTTGTGGTTTTGTATGCTTAGCATGCTGAGTGTTGCTCATAGTTATTTCCATGAAGAATACAATGTAGATTTTCAAGTTTTGATGTTAGAGTATGATGACTATGTAAGGAGTAATTATAATGGTTATTTACTTTAGTGCAATGGTATATCTTGTTTCATTTTTTATAAATTCATTATGATTTTTAATTTTACCTTTATTAAAGGTAATATTTACATTATGAGTTCTAATGTATTATCAATTTAGTTTTCAATCCATATATATCTAATTAAGCCATTAAAGTTGTAAATGTTCATTTATTTTAATCATGTTTGTCATTAATATTATGTAATGAAATAGTCATAACATATCATTTTCAAATGGAATTTGCTCAATTCAAATTTTTCAATATGTTAAGATTTACCTTTAGGCTATAATATCGATGAGGCCTAGCATTAAAGTGGTATTTTCTTTGTTTGAAGTTGTAATGGTTTCAAAATACTATTTCAATATTGAATTATTGATGATGTATGGATATAGCATACTCTTTTAAGATAGAATGGTTTGATGCAATATGGTTTCAGTATGTTTTCTAAGTTTAATGAAGGTAAACTTGTGGAAATAAAATGATGTTAGGCATTTAAGTACACCTATTAGTTTCATTCATAATGATCATTTTACCTCTATTTGGATACATAAAAACAAATGGTTTAGTTATGCAATATGATTTCAAATTCTTGTAAAATTATCACCTCTAGCTATAATAACATTTAATTGTCAAAAGATTTTTTTTAGAATGTTTTGTTAATGAGTACCTTTATTTAGTTATTCCTAATAAGGAACCAACATAATTATTAATAGATGTTAATAATATATATTTTAATATCTATGCAATAACCTATGGTAATATAAAGGTTATCCATATTGTATTTTTTATTATTACCTATCAGCTATTATATATTTTTAATTACTTGAGGTCGGTAAATGTATTATTATAATTAGTTCCACTTGGAACTATTATAATAACCTATTCTCATGTTTGTGGACTTATGTGATTGAATTAAATAAGTTATTGGTTGAATTAAACTTGGGGCATGGCTTAGCCATGTAATAAAATAGTGGCTCACCAACCAATGGTGCAAACCTATTTTTAGTGGCATGGTTGAAAGTATTAAGATGGAATATTGAATATTTTCTTTCAATAATATTTATATGATTAGTGGTAGAGACATGTTGTGCTTTAGATGATATTACATTACTATTATTCATTAATTTTTATTGAATATGATATTGTGGGGGAATTTTAGCTATTTGAGATGTTCTTTTAGATTAAATTAAAATTTTGATAACAACTATAATTTATCATGGTAGTGGTAGACTTTTTCAAGTTTGTAAAATTGTTTGGAAAGGAATTATACCTTGATTAATAATTTTTTTTGTGTGTGATTAAATTACTAATTTTGAAACTACCTTAACAAAATTTTATCTTTCCTTTATCCATCATTTTCATCATTATTAAGGTTAGTGATAGTGAGATCAGGTTAACTTAATATGCTTATGATTTATTTGGATTTATTGATTTTGGGTTTAAATGAAGACTTGTTTGATCTATTATTGTTGTGATAATGTAGGTGAATCTATCTTAAGGATTTATAACAATAAATTAAGTGTATTATCTAAGGAATGACACTAACATGGAGTTAAAAATATGCATTTCATACATTTGATTAATTATTTAATGAAATAATGTGATGTTATTCATTACCTCTATAAGTGAAATAATTTATTTCAAATAAACTAAGATTATTATGTACTATAATTTGTTTAATCATATGCCTATAATGAGGTCATTTCTCTTTGGTTTCTTCCAATATAATTATACAATGCCATTTTTATGAACAATTGTGAATAATGGTTCTTTGGACTTATTTACCAAAAAATAATCCTTTTGAGAATCATTTTTTAAAATAGAGATTGTTGGGTATGGTAATTTATAAATGTTAAAGGATGGTACTATTATTATTTTAAACTCTTAATGAATTTTCCTAACTCACACAAAATTATAATTAATCCACTACATAATTTTGAAAATTCCTTTTTGATTAGCTTTAGTTATAAAAGGAATGGCTCAAAAATTTATAGTGTCTATTCTGATAACACTTGTTAGAACATGTGTAAGACACTTATCCTTAGTTCAGCCTTATTATAAGTAAATATATTGGTAGACTACAATAAATATAACTCTTGTGTTTCTAATATTGTTAGAATCAAATATCATAATCATGAAAGTAAAAGTTTTCATTATTTTAATTTTTGAGGGTTATGAGATGTAGTATCAGAGTTAGGGGTCAACCTTAGAGAGATTTATAAAAAAAGAGGTAAAAATTAGGTTGAACTTATGTTTGGTGTCTCTCACGATGGTGAGGACTAGAGCCAATTGAGATATCAAAAACATTGAAAGTAATCTTGTTGATAATCATTATAAAAATGAGCATGTTAATAATGATGCTAATGTTGATCATATCAATGTCAATGTTGATGATAATGATAAACTTGGAAATGATGCTCGTAATGTCCATGATGATTAAAATGTTGATTTAAATTAAATATTGGGTACACTACATAACATCCAAGTTCATATGGAAAGATATGGTAAAATTTTGGCCCATCTAGAAAATTTGTAGGAGGGTGAGCCAGAAGAAGTGCAAAAAGAAGAGCCTCAAGATGAGAATCCTTGAAAAAAAGTTAGATCCCATCATTAAGGAGTTAAAAAATATTCCTCATTCAAGTTTCTCTAGTGGATAAAATTGGGTATTCTATTGAGTCATGCTTAATTAACTTACATAAATATATTACTCTACATAGTATGGGATCTCATATTAAAGCTCATACATGATTATATCAATTTGTGGATGGTGTTCCTCTATGGTGGAATAATTTATATGATATCAAGGGTTATGAATCTATTTCTCTCTCATGGAAGACCTTGGAGATATATTTTAAAAATAGATACTTCAATATTATTTTTAAGGATAAGAAAATTATATAATTTTAGCTACTAAAATAGGGGACAATGTCTATTTTGGAGTACGATAACAAGTTTCTCAACCTCTTGTGTCATGTGAACTACATGCAATATGGGGATAATAAAGTTACTATATTAAATTTAGACTTGAATGAATTAATTATGTATGATGTGAATATGAAAATCCCTTATCCTTTATCCACTTCCCTTGAATCTACACATCATGGTGAATAAAAGGGAAAGTCTCCTAAAAAGGCAATGTAATACTATCAGAACTTCATGTTGTAAACTAAGATAAAATAAATAATACCTCATGCTAGTAATTTTTTCAATAAATATTATAATAAAATTAATTATGGGAATGATAATAGTTCTATAGGAAAAATTTGGAATGATAATAAAAGTTATAAACCTCAATCATTTGTAAAGAAGAGAAATGTATCAAGTTTCAAGAACAAGATAATTTTTGTGGCACTGCCATATGGGATAATACTATACCCTTGCCTCCAAAAAAGAGTATGACATGTTTTTAATGTGGTTAAAATAATTACCACCAGTATTTCCCTCAATTATGAGGAAACCAACCCAAAAATAACAAAGTTTATGTTATTTTGGAAAAAAGAAATGTAGACCTTTAGTCTATGCCTATTGAGACTAGAAGTATAATTTCTAGGTTTCCTTTGAATATTTCAACTTATTTAGGAGAAACATATAATTTCATTTTTCCTTCTAATTATTTTAGTTTTAAATCTAAACCCTTTATAATATGATAAGGGTGGGAGGTAAAGTTCAACACTAAGAAAAGGGTAGTTGTTTGTAAATGTTTATAGCAGGTTAAACTTGACCTGGGAGTCTTAAAAACACATTTAAACCTATTTATAAAACCTTTGGGATCTTATGACCTGATATTAGGCATGGATTACTTAAATAACATCAAGCAAAACTTGATTTCTTCAATAAAATAATTTAATGTCTTGATAAAGAGAGTAAGCCAATGGATATCTAAGGTGTCATCAAACCTTTAGCCAAAAATAGTATTTCATCCTTTTAGATAAAAATAAAATAAAAAGGGTGCAAAATTTATTCTATTAGAGTAAATGAAGCTTTTAAATAAAAAGGATCCAATCTATAAGACTACCCTATCTTGAGAGAATTTGAGGATGTATTTCCTGAAGAACTACCTAGGTTATCTCCTATAAGTGAGTTTGAATTTTCTATTGACATTGTACCCATATCTTCACCCATATCCAAAGATCCATATCAAATGAGTGTGGTATATCTAAGAGATCTCAAAGTTCAACTGAAAGAATTTATGGAAAATGAGCTACTTAGGCTAAGTGGGTCACCTTAGGGAGCCCCAATTGTCTTTGCCAATAATAAGGATGGTATACGTAGGTTTTGAATTTATTATTGCATGTTGAATATAGTCATCATTAAAAATAAGTACCCCATTCCAAGGATATATGATTTTTTCAATCAAATAAAAGGGGTATATGTATTTTCTAAGATAGATCTTAGTTAGGGGTATCACCAACTCCATATCAAACATTAATATGTGCATAAAATTTCCTTTATAATAAGGCATGGGAATTATGAATTCATAATTATGCCCTATGGAATAAAAAATTAACTTGTAGATTTTATAAACCTTATGAATATTGTTTTTAAGGGTTTCCTTGATCACTTTGTGCTAGTTTTCCTTAATGACATCTTAGTTTACTCTAAGAATGAGTAAGAACATGAAAAACACTTATGAATGGCCTTGAATAAACTAAGACAACATAGGTTATATGGTGAATTTTAAAAATGCTCTTTCTATCCAAGTGAAATTAATTACTTAGGGCATGTTATTTCTAAGGAAGATATTGTAGTGGATCTTGAAAATATTTCAACCATTAATGAGTAGCCAACTCCTTAAAATTTGCATGAAGTGAACAAATTCATAGGTCTAGTTGGTTATTATTTAAGATTTATATAATATTTTTCAAGGATTGCTAACCATATTTACAAATAAAGGAAATAAATTTAAATAGACCTCACAATGTGAATCAAATTTTCAAAAGTTGAAAGAATTTTTAACTATAGCATATAATAAAATAATTCTAGATATGAAAAAAAAACTTTTAAATTTTGGATGATGTTTTTGAAGCAGGAATTAGAGTTATTCTAACTCAAGAGGAAAAAGTGGTTGCTTATGAGTCTCAAAAGATTAAAACACATGAAAAAACTATTCGACTCATGAGCTTGTGCTATATGGTGTGATTGAGGCAATCAATCAATGGAAAAAAATTATACTTGGGAAGCATTCAAAAATAAAATATAATCATCAAAGTCTTGTGAATTTAATCTCTTAGGATGAGCTAAATGCAAGATAAAACAAATATGGTTAAAGTTTATCAATAACTTTGACACATATAATAATTATGTGAAAGGTAAAGAAAATAGAGTGGTTGAGACTCTAAGTAAGAGAACCTACATTACAAATATTTCTAATTTGAGATCAAATTTTAGATATTTCATTTTAATAAAACAAAAATCTTACTTTGAATGCTTGAAGATATATGATGAATTATCAAATGTAACAACAAAAAAATCTATTTTTTTATTTTTATATGGACTTTGATGGATACATAAATAAATAATTTACATTCATGATTTTGGGAATCTAAGGAAACAATTCTAAATGAATTTCATGTTTCACCTCATTTTACTCACCTAGGTGTCACAAAAATTACACATAAACTAAAAAAGCTTTATTTTTGGATTGGATTAAAGAAAGATGTATCTACCTTTGTAGTAATTTTTTTAGAATGTAAGCATGTTAAGACTAAATGTTACCATCTAGGAGGATTTTTATATCCTCATGAAATTCTTGAAAGGAAGTGGGTTGTGATTTCAATGTATTTTATCTTGAGACTACCTAAATATTGAGGTAGACATGATAATATTCTAGTTGTAATTGATAAGTTGATGAAGTTATTCATTTCATAGCATGAAATATAAGAGATGATGCCTTAATCCTTGAAATAGGTTTTTGAAGGATTTTCTTTGACTTCATTGTGTTTTGGAAGTAATTATATATAATAGAGATAAGTTTTTCACTTCTAAATTTTTACAGACCTTGATGGTTACATTCAACACTAAACTAAATTTTAGTTTAGCATAACATCCTAAAATAGATAGCCAAAATTAAATGAATTAATATTATAATTTTAGATAGCCAAAATTAAATTAATTAGTCTTATAATTTAAGATATGTTGAGAATGTATGGGATGGATCAATAATACATGTGTTAAGGCTAACTCTCCTTGGTTGAATTTGTGTATAAAAATATTTAATATTTTATCATGAATAATTCACTTTTCTAAGCCTTGTATGGGTGAATGTGTAAAACCCCTTTGGGATGGAACAATATCAAAATTTGAGAATTTTTAGGTATTTAATATTTGAAATATTTTTATGAATGAATGGTATTCATCAAATATTAAAGGCTACCCTGATTGACAAAAGAGCTATGCTAATCTAAAAATGTCATTTAGATAATTTTAAGCATCAGATAATTTTCTTGAGAGTGAGATCACAAAAAATATCCATCAAGTTTGGAAAGATTTCAAGATAGTTACACACTTTGTTAGTCTCTTTGACATAGTGGAAAACATTATCCTAGTGGCTTATCATCTAGCTCTTCTTCCTCTATTTAGAACACATGATGTTTTCCATGTGGCATTGTCGAGAAAATATGTTTCTAACCCATCTCACATTTTATATTAGAATAATATCTAGGTGGTGGATGAGGAAATGATTCACTTGTAACCCATCAAGATCTTGTTTTGTCATAGTATTAACTTGTTAAACAAATAATTTTAGTAAGTATTGATCTAATGGGATCAAATTGGTGAGAAAAGTTTCACCTACGAAAATGAAAATGTTTTCCAACACTATCCTCACTTATTTAATTAGGCCCTAGGATAGCGCCTCATTTTATAGGGGTGGATGTCACATCTAGCCTAATCATGTTATTATTATCACTATTGTCTTATTGTATACAGGAATATGGAGACATTAGTATCAATTTTTTGGTTTCATGGGTGTTTATTAAAATGTTGTAGACATATTATTATTTAACTATATTTTAGTTTTAATATATAATTTACATTAAAGTTATTCATGTTGGTATTGTTGATGTATTTTTAATTAATATAAGTGATAGACAATGGATTAAGCTAGGTTTGGGTGTGAAACATCTCATTTGACACCATTGATTTATCCATAAAGGTAAATGACTGTAAGTAAATAATGATTAAACTCTAGATACACCATGTGGTTATTTTATCTTATTGTTTTAGTGTCTTTGTGTTGTGATTTGGGTTGTAGTTGTTATTTGATAATTTATTGGAGTGTGTAGTTGATTTTACCTTAGTGTTTTATTATTTTGTCTTATATTACTAAATAATTGGTAGAATGATAATATGGAACATTGATTTTGTTTTAAATGAACATGGAAAATTTGGGACTTATCCATGCTTTCATGAACATTCCTTATGCTTCAAACTTATTTAAAGGTTTTCATAATCATTTTTTTGAATTATTTTGAAGGTCAAGATGAACCTAAGAAACATTTGATTCAGTGACCTTGGTAAAAAGGATATGATTTTTGAAAGTCATTCAAGACTTTAGCCATAAAAATTAAAGTAAATTCATTATAAACTTTAAGTGTTGGTAATTATTTTATTGAAAAAGTCACCAAGACTTTATAAATGGAAACATTGACATTTAGAGGCAAAAAAAACCTAATCATATCAATAAGAGTTTCTAGATGATATTTTACATGTTTGGGTACTTGAATTTTTGGTGGAAAAATTGGGAGTTATTTAGAGTTTGGCATGAAGTTAGGACATCTTGGTCATGGAGAAAAGGAAGAACTATAAGTGTTAATTATACTCAAGAAGGATGTTAGAGTTATTTTAACTAGAATTACAATTCCAAGCATTATTAGTGTTGTCACCAATCTTGCACCCTAGAAGATGGTGTTCAAGCATGTTCCAAATTTGGGCAACATGAGAACATTTCTAGGTATGTGGGTGTACCTATATTGGAAATGAGCCTCTAAATTTAAGGGCTAGATCCCTGAATATATCTTGAAATTCTCACACCTACTTAGTCACTTATGGGGAAAAGAATTGGAAGTTGCACAAAATGATTATAATTTAAGGGGGTGATGTACCTAGATGTCTTCCATATGACCATCATAATTTCCTTCAATAATAAACAAGGCACACAAATTAAATTCCAATTCCTATGGATTCTAACATGAGTATTTCAATATGGAGGTGAGATGCATGAAAGCTATCCAAAGGTAAGTGAACCATAGGCTAGTTTCATGCACTAAGGCTCACTATATGCTTAAAAGATAGGTTCATATACTTGACAACACTTCATATGACCTATAAAAATAGGAACTCTTGCATAAATATGAAAGGATAAGGGAATAAAGGATAGAGAATTATCACTCTGCATCACCATACATCACTTGCACACTTAGACAATTATTTAATAACTCAAAATCATATTTACATTAATGTTTAAAGGCAAAACATGACATCATTCTAGTAGGGTTCCACCATACATGGACTGAACTTCTTTACAAATGCCAAAATGGTAGCTAATTATAAAATTTGAGATATAAGTGGGAAAAGATAAGTCCCAAAGGAAATTAAATGAGTTCAACTCCATTTGAACCATGGTTACAACTAATTTTACTAGTATGCTTCTTTGGAATTTCCTGATTGATCTAGATCATCTCAAATAGTTTTAACCTTTCATTATTCCTTCAATGATGCTCCATACAGTTACAATTATGGGATCAAGTGGTTCTAAGCTAAGTTCTAGCATAAATGTAGTTAAAACAAATGGATCCATCTATTATAATTTTGTCTTATTATTAACTACTCCAAAATAGTTTGGATAGAAGGGTCATTTTCATGTAACTAGTGCTAGATATGAAACCATTGGGGTCTACATGTATGCCCTCATGGCATCCTTTGAAATGTTGGCTCTTTTTAAAATCAGATCATGCTTAAACTCATCCTCATGTTCATGGGTCCACTATATGTGTAAAACTAATTTCAAACTATTGGTTTTCCTATAGTCATTGTATTGATGCACTCTAATTGATACCTAGTTCGTATTAGGTCCACATCGATCCATTATGTCATTTTCAAAATTGAGAATTAATATATGCATGGACCCTTCTTTAAAGAATCTAAACACACTCATAAAATGACATTGTAACATTTAAATATTTGAACTAAAGGTTTGTTTTAAGCTTTAATGGCATCCTTTTATGTGCTTGATCCCCTGAATGCAAGGTTATATCCATTCCTTTGTGTTTGATTGAGCTTTAAATGGTGGCATGTGCCCTTTGAAAATCTTACACTGGTTCAACCTTGATCATGTGTTTGATCTTTAATAGGTCCCTTAACTTCTCAACCTTTAATTTCATTGGTCATCTATATCTAACCTAGATCATTGACTCATTGACCCATCTCACACTATTTATCCTACTTAATATAAATGATCATGAGTTATTGATCTACCTTTGACTTACCAATCTCTATCTGAGTTGGTGTTATTTGGAAGCCCTACATTTACACTAAGGATTTTTTATCAGTCTGTTAGCTTATGTGCTTGTGCCATATGGTATCCTATCAAACTCCTTGACCTTTTGACTCATCTCACACCATCAGATCAAGATTTATGATGCAATGTGGACTATTAAATATGTTGGGACCCATTGTTTGAAATTTAATGGCTACTTCATGAGATCAATTTTGACATCTTTGATCTCATCAAATGATGTTCATGTGAATTTCATTTACATTCATCAAAATATGAAATTTAATCTCAAAAGGATTTATTTTTCTTGAGCTTTATTTTGATGTTTGCACAAATGTCTTACTCTATTGGTTTAACTTGAAGCTTCATAACTTGAACTAGAAAGCTTGTATGGACTTGAAAATTTTAGAGGATGTTCCTAGTATGAATAAATACATGTTGATAAAATCCTTTGGCTCACAATGGATTTTTTAGTGAATATAAAAAATTCATAAGTGAGTTGGTTCATTCATTCTTATATGACATATTAGATGGCTTGGCCCTTTAAAATCAACAATCTAAACTTTGAAGGCTTAAATATTAAGATAAAAGAATCATTAAGATATGAAACTTGTAAAGAATGATGTCAAAACTAAGGTAATTTATTTCACATGATATAAGGATTATATGAGGGTTTTTGCAAATATTTATAAATTTCATGAGCAAGTAGTTACATTTTAGTTTCCATATTATCCTGATGATGGTATGGCTTCACAAAGCTTATTCCTAAAATTTTCTAGTGCCAACTAAACTCCTTGAGGCCTGTACATACCCTTTATGTAATCCTAATTGTATCAATAGTATGAAAACTTACCACTTGCATATATGACTCTAAAACGACTCTTAAGACACCAAATGGCACAAGGACTAGACTATGACCAAAACTAAAATGGCATATGTCATGACATCAAATGAAATAAAACATACCCTATGACATCATAAAAATCCCATATAAAATATTCTAGCTATACGGGGTTGACCCATTTTGGCCTGAGGGAAAATTGGTCAATAGTTAATAAACGAGAAAAAAGTTTATAATGGAAAATAAAACCCATTTCATGGGGATGTTGGGAAGAGAGGATGAAGAAGGAAGTAAGGAAGTAACATGAATGGAAATAAAATGAAGGCATATATGTTTCTCATCAAAATAAGTAAGTCATTTTGGTTTTTATATTAAAATAAGGATTCAGTTATGCTACTTATGAAAAACCTTGAGAGGTGAGAAAAATGAACCTTTCTTGATTCCTTTCATTGTGTGAATTTCTTAAGATACTTATTTTAGTGTAAAAATATAATATACAAGGATACACATTATTGGGTGAGGCTATTTCCAAGCTATATCATTCTTAGATGGTGTAAATATAATCTCTTATAAAACAACATTCAGATTATTGTGTGTTTATCTAGCCATGTGGGCTCATCTGATTCTTCGTGTCTATTTAGTGTTGTGTTTACTTGATTATTAGTATATTCTTATGTTTGTTTGATTTTTTAATATTGAGGGACATTATGTTTTTATATACCTAAATGTTGGTTTTTATAGTAATTATTGTGTGTTGGGTTGATATTTTCATGTTGTCTAAACCCTATCTGAGTGATATTAGATATCATTCATTAATATATTTTTTCTCATTAATATTTATGCATTGGGAGTTATGTTGGGTGACATATTCCATACCATAACTTATGGATGTGGTGGGTTGGGAAACACCAATGGATGGACACATTTTAGTGTAATTAAAAAACTCCTTGACTTTATAAAGATTCATTATGATTGTAAATGTTACCTTAGAATGGAGTATGTGGACATATAATTGATGTAGGTAATTTTTGGATTCTAAGTTGTGATGTATTACCAATTTGGTATGAAATCCATAAGTATTTAATTAAGTCATTAAGGATGGAAATATTCATTTATTTTAAGCATTCTTGTCATTACTAATGTGGAATGAACTAGTCATAACATATCATTTTTACATGAAACTTGTGTAATTCAAATTTTGAATATGTTAAACTTTACCTTTAGGCTATAATATCTATGAAGAATGGCATTAAAGTGGTTTTATATTAGTTTTAAGATGTAATGGCTATATCCTAATATTTCAAGTTGGAATGATTGATGTTATATGGTTATAACCTACTCTTATAAGCTAGAATGGTTTGATGTGGCATGGCTTTAACATGTTTTGTGAGTTAAATGAAGGTAAACTTATAGGGAAAAAATATGTTAAACATTGAAGTGTGTTTCTTATTTTATTTCATAATGATAATTTGACATCTATTTGGCTATCTAAAACTTAATGGTTTAGTATAGCAATAAGCTTGAAAATTATTTGTAAATTCTCACCTCTAGTTATTAAACATATTTAATTACAAAAATATTATTTTAAATTTTTTGTTGATGAGTACCTTTATTTAAATATTATTAATAAGGAACTAATATAATGATTGATATATGGTAATACTATTGGTTTTAATATTTATGTAATGATATATGGAAATATAAAGGCAATCCATTTCTTATTTATTATCACCTATCAATTCTTATATTTTTTGAATGCTTGAGGTTAGTAAATATAATATTATACTTAATTACACATGGAACTATTATAATAACCCATTCTCATGTTCATGGAGTTATTGACTAAATTGCATAAATTATTTGTTGGTTTAGACTTGGATTGTGGCTTCACCATGTAAGAAAATAATGGACTGTTAAATAGTGGTTCAAACCTATTTTTAGTGGCACAATTACAAGTATTCAAATGAAATGTTTCATGTTTTCTTTAAATACTATTTTTATGATGAATGGTAGAGATGTGTTACGAACATTCATTAATTTTTAGTGAAGCTGATTATGTGTGGGAGTTTTATCTATTTGAGATGTTCTTTTAGACTAAATTAATAGTGTGATTATAACTATAATTTTTCATGGAAGTGGTAGACTCTTTCAATATTATAAAACTACTTGGAAAGTCACTTTAACTTGATTACTCATAATTTTTTCTATGTGAGTGAACTATTAATGTTGAAACTACCTTAGAAAACTTGTAACTTTCATTTATGCATCAGTTTATTTCATTATTAAGGTTAGTGAAAGTGATATCAAGTTAACCTATTATGTTTATGATTTGTTTGGACTTATTGATCTTGGGTTCAAATGAAGTCTTGTTTGATTTATTATTGTTGTTAGAATATAGGCAAATGTTTATTAAGGTTTCCAAGTAATAAATTAAGTGTATTATCTAAGGAATGACACTAACATGGATTTAAAAGTGTACATTTCATATGTTTGATTCACAATTTAACAATCTAACATGAAGATCTTCATTACCTCTATCATTAGAATAATTTATTTAACATAATTTGAGATTGTTAAGTATTAAAATTTACTCAAGTATATGCCTTAAAAAGTTTGTTTCTCATTGTTTTATTCTAATCTCATTATACTATGATATTCTTTATGATAAATTATGTATAACAGTACCTTAGACTCATTTAACACAAAATAGTCATTTTGAGAATAATTATTAAATACATAGATTCTTTAGGATGGGAATATATAAGCATAAAAATATGGTAATATTCTTATTCTTAACCCTTAACAAGTTGTTCCAACTCATTAAAATGAAAAATTTCCACTAAAATATTGTGAACATTCCTTTTTTATTATGCTTTTTTACAAAAATAAAGGGTCAAACAATGATAGTGTCCATTATAGTAACACATGTTGGAATGTGTGAAAGATGACTTTAATTGGTTTAGCCTTATTATTAAAAAATATATGGGAATATTAAAATTAATCTCTTTATTGTATCGTTAATATTGTTCAAATCAGATATCATAATCATGAAAGTCAAGGTTTTTTTTTAGTTTGACTTTTTTATGTTTATGAGAACCTATTCCTCTTGATTTACTTGTAAATTGGGAAGAACATAAAATTTATCTTGAAAGTGACAGTGTTTGAGTATGCTTGGTAAGTTATTTCTAGATAAGTGTTATATAGATAATTGACCTACACCTATTTGTATTTATGAGTGATTCTTTGGGTACTTGCTTAGGTCATTGACATGAAAAATTAATGGAAAAACTAAAAGAAATATTTAAATTTGAAATATGATTATTTCTTGGCACATGATGAAACCATCAAACTCAGATTCCATAGTCAAATAGTAGGTTCTAAGTTATATGTTACCATTTAGGAGACATGGACACTCATCTGATGATCTATATATGTTTGGGTATTATAATTAACTAGTTTTGCATAAAATATGGGGTATAATATAGGTGAATAAGGCAAATTTGAGAATTTTATACTCTTATATGGCATGTGGATGTGAAATAATGAAAAATTAGAGTCAAGCATGTATACAAGGTTAAAGTAAGTCAAAATAGATATCGCCAACTATAAAGACTATATTTTATTTCTATAAATTCCCAAAAATTATTTTAGTATTTAAATGACATATAAATACTAGAGTAAAAGGATAAATAAATGTACATGAGCTTGTATAACACATTGTTTCTTTAAGATATGATCCAAACATGAAACATTATCACAACGAACATGTGATAGTTAACTTACATGAAATGAAATATAAAAATGCATATATTCAAACTTGAAATTTAAGAGAAATGAAATATTATACTTGTAGGTGGGTGAATTATATTTCCCAATCACTTCTTGGAGATGATTCTTCCTTATGAATCATTAGGGAATGGTTTCTCTTATTGAACCCTTTTGGAAAATTCAGGGTAATCAATCCCAAATTTTGTGTAGCTAAGGTAAGTCCATGTGTTAGGAAGGAAAATTCCCCGACCCTAATTATAAAAACAAAATTAATAGTTACAAGTGAGGTTAGAATCCTAAAATCCTTAACCATACTAACCCATGTAAATAATATTTCACTATGTGGGAGACACACATTGAGTTTTTGGAGTAATGCATAGGATATTAAGGTCACTAAATATAAATTGCATTACTCATTTAAACATGAAAAAAAAAATTATAAAGGCTTACATATTCAAGAATTCACTTATAGGTACCATGAAATATGTTAATAAAATAGATATTTTTAGTAGTGTGTATGTGAGTGAATAAGCTTATGCCCTAGAATTGATGCTAACTGTAAACTTTGATATTGTGTATGCATGCAAAATACCAATTGAAAATATGATATATAATGCCATGTGTCTATATGTTATTTGTGTTCCATATCTGAAAAAAATTGAAAACCTATATCTCATGTCATTTTTTTGATTATTTCAAAGTTAATATGGTTTATTAACATATAATTAGATAGAATTATTCTAAATGAATTTATGTAAAATATTTAAACTAATTTGTCACTTTATCTTACTAAATTTATAAATTATAATGTAAGTATAACATACTTAATGATTAACTAATATATAAAGGATTAAGACTACAAGTAGGTTGTAGGAAGGATGGAAAAATAGCCTATGAGTCATTGATATTACGATTTAGATATCTAAATGTGCCTTGATACTATAATCATATTAAATTTGATATAATTAAATGATATGTTCATAATTTGATGGTTTTATCTAAATGGATTTTACCTATCTATTTTGATACAAGTAGGTGTGCATGTTTGTATTTAATATCTTTGTGCAATCCTAAGGTCTAATTATATACATGACTCATATAAATATATCTCCCTAAATTGAATCTTAGGTACACTTCCAATGATAGAATTAGGATTTTAAAATGGGAAGAAATGTTGGTTGAACTAACCTTAACCACTCCCTATTGAATGGTCGAACATTACCTACATATTTAATACTTCAAAGAGGGAAGTTAAACCACATGTAGTTCTCCCCATTAGGTGAATGTGTGTAATAGTGCTCATTCACTAGATACAACCTATAATATAGATCTTGGTACTTGAAAATTACACATTTGGATTGGATTTTGAGTGTTTTAGACTTGGATATGATTTATTTACCATGACTAATTGGTAAACTAGGAAGAATAGGTTAGTTTTCTTGAATATGAAAGTGTGTATAAATATATTTTTGTTGAGTTATAGATTGATAATAAGCCAATACCTATTATTTTATTATAAAAGAATATTTGGATACTTTATCATGACACTAACATGTGAAAAATAAATTGTTTGACTAATAGGAATGATTTTAATTTTAAATTTGACAATTACTTGGTGTGCAATGAAATTGCTAGACTTATATACTTTCGTTAGATGGTATGTTTTGATTTTAAAATTATTATCTAAGAGATAAGAACATTAATGTTACATCATATTATATCCCTAAAAAATAGTAATTATTTTTAAAAATGGTTAAATTAATAATTAGTTACATTATTGATTTGCATCAAATAATTAGATGTATTCTAATTATAATCATACTTATCATGACCCTAATCCTCTTGATGATTGTCTATTAGCTCACATGCAAACTACCAACCTTATTAATAAAATTTGAAACTATATACATGATTGGACACATCCCTATCCTATTTTTCACCCCTATGGATCTTCCTTGCACTCTCTTATCCCTCTCACTCATTATCAAACCCTTATAGTGATTCTTGAGACCTTTTTAGAGATCCTTTAATCACCTTGAGACTTGTGGTTTACCCAAGCAATGGATTTAGAGCTAAAATCAGACCTAGGCCATACATTTTGGCCCAAAACCTATGGCATAGGCCATAACTTGCCCATAATATTTTATTTTTAAGCCTATTTGACTCCAAATAGCTAAAAATGAGAAAATTTTGGACTTATTGAGCCTTTGGTACCCTATATTACTCTAAATCATTCCTATTTACCCTTATTATTCATTATTTTAGCTCTCCCTCTTTCTTTAATATCTCTTTGTTCATTCTTTGTGATATTGAGATTACATACTAACTTCATGACTCTATTGCACTCCTAATTGATCCTTTTCCATTATGTTTTGGTCCTAGCTTCTATAATTTGTGATTCATCTTATTTTTTCACCTATCTTTGGCTCACATACTACTAAAAATTATTGATTCTATTTTTCCTTTATATTTTGACATTGGTTTGGGCCTAGATCTATAGTGTAGTCTTGTATTCCTTCAAATCCACCTTATACTTGGATTACTAGTTAGTAAAACATCTACACAATACTTTGAGCTTGATTTGAGGGAATTTTGTTATGAAAAGTGAAAATCCATAGTTGTAGATTAGTGTATTTCCTAGGATTTATTATTTTTATCCTAGTTTAGCTCATTTTAAAAAAGTTTTAGAGTAGATTCTAAAGTTTATGCATTATCCTA
The DNA here is from genome assembly GCA_037957365.1 of Torreya grandis. Classification (NCBI taxonomy): domain Eukaryota; kingdom Viridiplantae; phylum Streptophyta; class Pinopsida; order Cupressales; family Taxaceae; genus Torreya; species Torreya grandis. The sequence continues at coordinate 2,281,847 of JARHVA010000504.1, read as the reverse complement.
AAACTTAAAAACATATTTCATCTTGAAAATGTCTCTCATTTCATAGGCTTGTTTGATTCTAAATCATTTTACTATTTGGTAGATTCTCCCTTGTTCAAATATCCTAGTTTACTTGCTTAAAATGGAATTCCCTTCACTAAGTTAGATATCACATGCTAGAGATAGTTTTATTTGAACAAAGCCATTAACTTAGGTTTATGAAAGTGTATACTCTCTCTAATTCTATTTTAATCTTGAAATTTTCATTTCCTTTCTGAAGTTGTCTTTCAATTATTAGGATTGCATGTTTACAAAACAAATTTATTTCTTGGTAATGCTCCTTTGTTCAATTGGTTTACTTTCTCATTATTTAAGAATTGAATTATCCACCTTATATAATTGATTTATTATGTTTATATTGATTAGATATATTTTTTACCTATGTCCACTCAATCATGCTAACCCTATCTTGATTTACAAGTATATCTATAGCTTGGTGCAAGCTAACAAACTAGATAACCTCTATAGATTTGTAGTATCACATAACATCTTTGAGCCCCTTAGCCTTCTAGGTGTTTGCTTAGTACCCTCAATACCCCCTTACCAAACCCTCATGGATATGTTTAGATTATTGAATCTATATTATGGCATGCTCAATAGGATATCACATATGGCCTCGCACTAGTTTTAACCTATTTATATCTCTCTAAGCCAATTCCTCTCTCATAGCTATGAAGCTTTGATTTCAGTTGTGTTTTATCTAAATTATAAGTTATTTGATCTTGATTTGGTTTTATTTTATTCTCCCTACTAGTTCTTTGACCATTTACCTTTTTTTGTCTCCTATGTTGCTCTTATTTCATTGCATCCATGGTTGGTATCCCACCCTTGGGATGCCACTCACATTAGATTTAAGGTATTGTCCCTGAGCTCACTCATGAGTAGGTTGAGGATGTAATGGAATTACATATACACCATAGGACCTAGGAAGTTCCATTAACCCAATGTGGCAACCTTGACTCTTTCATTTTTCATATGGAATAAGATTGGCAAATATACAAATAATGGGATCACTCACCTTTTCAACAATCCAAGCTTTACTTATCTTAAGATACCTATTAGAGATTTAATATTGATTTTCATTCACATATTAGGGTTGAATTTGACTGTCATTCATAATTGAGGCATGATGAGTTATGCATAATCATTGATGATTATTGTTTGCAACTTCATGCAAAACAATAACACATTTCTTCCCATAGGAGTAAGAGGTATGTTTTCTCAAGAGATAGAGATCACACCTAGTCTAGTTAAAGTTCTTTGATTTGTTCCCATGTAATTCATCCACCTATTTATTAGTGGGAGGCTCTATAGAGAGAACCTAATCATGTCCATGTTGAGATACATGGGCACCTCAACTTGACTTGACATCCATTTACTTGGATCTTTCCCATCCTCCTAGTCCTTCAATTAAAGTATTAGATGAGCACATAGACTTTGAATATAATTTATAGGCTAGGGATCTATGGGATTCCTATACCAAAATTAATGCCCTTGTGTGGACTCTCATCTTTCCACACATGGCCAAAACCATTAGAATTTAGGTCATGATGACCATCTCTTATGCATGAAATATCATCTCATCATACCTATATGGAAAGATACCTTCTCATGGTCATCCATGATCATGTGATTGGGAAGATCCCCATAATGAGCATCCCCTATATTAGGAGTCACTTAGACACCATCTCCCAAATGACCATGGTAATAATGAGCCTTATTATCATATAAAACATCATGACCCATATAAACATCCTTAGGGAGATCATCACAAACTTGATATAAATTATTCTTATGAGGATCTCTATAGGAATCCTCTAGCCCCTTATCTATGTGTTATTCCTATTCCTAATCCAATCCCTAACCAGGTTCAATGGGAATGAAAGATGATAATCCTAAAAAGAATAGCACAACATTTATAAAGTTGTGTATGGATTAGGAATAGGATGAAGGCATGATATTGAATCTCTTTCCTCACTCCCTATGATCCAAAGCTTTTGTGTGGTTATAAAATATCCTACTAGATTCTCTTTTTAGTTTTTAATTACTCCTAGATAACTTCCTACAATACTTATATATCTCCATACTATTTAACCTTGACATCCAATCACTCATCCATGGTTTAGGCCAAGGGTAAGTCTAAATTTGACTTCATGTGTACGTAGTATTCATCCATCCATACATGCAAGACAAGGTTCTTAGATGATCATCTATATGACATGTTCACATGATCATTAATGTAGGAGGTCCACCTTGAGGTCCTCAAGCATGAACCCACCTCCTATGATGAAGCTATTAATGATTGTCTAAATATTGAGGTCTTCAAAGTACATGTGGGAATTCATCTTGTGTTAACTCAAAAGTTGTCCTACTCATGTGATCATAACCATAATGAGGTTGGTGATGGTGTCATTGATTATCTCATATATAAGGACAATAAGGATGTATGCAAGGACAATGAGTAAGAGTCCAACTAAAAATAAGGTCTCTAAAAAGATCATAGGAGGACAATAGATAATATATCCCTATGATGTCATCAAGTTCCATAAATTTCATCAGATGAATGACCATTCTAAAAAATAATTTGTCACCCAAAATTCTAGTGCTAAGGCCTTTTCGACCCCTTTGATATCTCCACTTATAGAACCCAACCACAATTTGAATGTGTTCAAGGAGCCTCTTCTCAACCATGACAAGGAAAATAAGACAAATAAGGAGAATAAGTCAATGGCCAAGGCCCATCACTCTCCTTCTCAATCTTCTACCTATTATGTTTCCTCTTATTCAACTGAACCAAAAATGAAGACCAAGCATAAAAGTATCAAGGTCATTATTACTATTAACATAGCCTTTACTGGGTATGAGTACTTTGTCAACATGTGCTCTGGTTAGGAAATTGACCCCATCATAGAGACTAGTAGTTTAGGATCTATAATACCAACCATGGGAATGGGAAACCCCAAAGTTAAATTTGAATTTTGATGTAATATCCCTCACCAATATAGATAACATCCCTATTATGTTATAGAGGAGTTATAATTTTTTCTTCTGGGATCTCCATTTGGGACCTTCTTCATTTTTTCCATGAATAAAAGGGACTCATTTTTGATGATCTTGGTCTCTCTTATGATGGTTATCTATGGGATGACATGGAGGTCTTGTTTAAATTTACCATCCCCAATCACCCTCATCCTCCTATGTTGTCCTTTAACCATGCCTCTTTGCTAGATACTTCTATTCTCACAAAGAGGGCTAGGTTCTCTCTCTATATCAAGACCTTGTTTAATGATTACCACATTAAGATATGCATCATTAATGAGGGATCCACATTGAACATCATACCACTATAGGTGTTCAATGAGACCAAGGTTAATTTTAGGAATCTTTATGATTTTCTCCATAACTATGGTGGTTTTAAAAATGATATAATTGCATTAGTGGGAAATGTGAAACTTTAGGTCAAGTTTGGGCCAAGATAATTGGGATTGAATTTTGTGTGTTATATTTGGATCTTCATATAATATGGTTCTTGGATATCCTTAGATTTTTTACATGCAAACCATCATATCAAAAACATTTTATGTGGTCTAATTTACGCATGAAGGTGAAGTTCACACCTTAGAGGTGGAGAGGTGGATTTGGATACCTGGGCATTACTTTATGCTAAGACAAACCCTTATAACAAGGCTTTGGTTGTTTTTCACAGTCCTTGTGGGTTCACCCAAGGCTCATACCACTAAATTTTGCTTTCTCAAGGATGAAAAGTTTGAACTTAATGATTATCAGTCACTATATACTCCTCTTGTGCCTATTGTACTCTCTTTGATGCCTCCTTCTAGGCATCAAGTTGTCTCTTCACTATTTAGAGACCTCTTTTGATACATTTCCCTAAATGTGAGTCCTATCTCTTTGTGAAAATTATCACATCATGGCATTGGCACTATCAATGCCTATCTTAGTTAGGAATATTGATTTTTTGAGTCAGATCTTGAGTGTTACTCCATCCATATTATAGAATGCTACATAATCAATGTGAGGAGAGATTATAAGAAGCTCATGCCTATGCATCATATCACATGATCTCTTTCACCAATAATGACCCCAACTATAAAAATCTCATATTTTAAGTCATGATTGGTGAACCTTAGGCTATGGATGCTTCATCTTCTTCTTGCCTTATCTATGCCATTTGGCCCCTATAGAGGCTAAACAATATCATGTTATAGGGGTAGGCCCATAGTTAGGGTAAATTGGTGGCCTACCATTGGGGGCAAGATTGGGCCTAGGGATTTAATGTCTTGGTAACCTTAGAGCTTACTAGAACACCTTCCCCATGCCCTTATTTGGTGGATTTCCTCTCTCATGGTGTCCACTGTTAGACCTTGTGAGTCTTCTTGGTCATTAAGATTGTGCATTCCTTTTTGGATGCACCTTGGAATGGAAGTAAAGTATTTTTATTATTTCATTAAATTTTACTACTTACTTATATTTATTCCTCTAATAAATCCCTCTCTTTCACTATGGTTTTTATAGGTTGTGTGGGTTAGTGGTTATGGTTGTTCAGGACTTGTTCTAGCCTTCTCTTACCAATATTCATTTTTCATGGGCCTCCTACCACCTCTCCTTACCTCTAACCATTGATATAATTGGGACACTCTCTCTCAGTTGGACACCACATAATGACGGTGAATCTAATAGCTAAGATGCCTCTCTTGCCTCTATCACTCTGATTCCTCCTCATGTTTGTAGCCTTGCATGCCAAATCCAGATGTTAGTGTAATATAGGTATGTACCTACTCTTTCACTTCCCCAAAATTTTTGGCATGTAGGGCCTCTTTTTGGGCCCTACTAAATATTTTTGGAGCTCCTAAGATCTAGGCTATGATAGAACCCATGGCTTGATAGTGGGAAAGGCCACACTATTTACAACTTGGTAGACCACAAGACTATAGAGATTTCTAGAATACCCTTTTTTGGCCTCCATTTCACCCATTATCACTATTCAAATTCTAAAACCTTCGTATTATGGGTTTTGGATCTTTCTAAATTCAATGGTAGACTCTATTTTCTAATCAGGGACTTCTTAAGCCTATTTTTAGACTGTAATAATGTCTTGGGCCCCTAGGTCCCTTGGCCTCCTAGGCCCATATACTCCCTTTTAGATTCACCTTAGGGTAGAATTAGAGTTGTTTGCTTCTATTAGTTAGTATTCTCCTTTATTTTTATTACATTTGATACCTCACTAATTCCATCTTCCTATTTTTCAGGTTTCATACAAGGTAGGTGGGTAAATGGTGGCACTCATTTGGGACTTGATTTGATCATCTCTCTCTATCTTCATATTATATGGACCTCTTACCATCCCCTCTCAATTATTTTTAGGTGATGATGGTTAGTGGTTGTGGTTATTTGGGACTTGTTCTAATTTTCACTGAATGTTCTTCATCTTCTATGGACCTCTTACCACCCCCCATCACCTATTACCATGGTTGACATTAGTCATTTGCCTTGATTTTGAATTAATTTAATTATCCATCTCCCTCATGTAGCTTATTATTATTAATTCAAATTGAAATCATCTTTTCATGGTATCATATTGTATCCTCAACCCCTATCATGGTGCACCTCTCAATGGTGATTCACATAGATGGTAGTATTTGATGTATCTCAAGACCCACCACTCTGAATTAGATTATCAATGATGCATGGGACCATGAGATTGAAGAAACTAGTTTATTTCTTACCAGTGAGATGAATAGAAAATTATCATGTGATTATCATTGCCTTGACTTATGATCATATATTAGGTGTGTGATATGTGTATTTAATCTCTAACTAAATCTTAGCCACATATCAACTCACTAGAGTTTGGACCATCCTTAGCTCTGAGTTTATCCCCATATTCAAGGCAATGTGAAATTTGATATCCTATTTTAAAGACTTTTAGATCTCCCACATCCCTTGCATGGAAAACACTAGAGCCAATAGTTTGGTAAACATCATTTTATATTTGGTGATTTGATATCATTTTTATCCCTTCTATGTAGGAGCAAGACCTGGAGTTAGAGATAACTTTTGATAATGTATAATTTTCACTTATACCTATGGATCATGCCATGAAATATTTATTATGATACCATCCCTATCATGTAAGTATAGGTAATGTTTTATATTTTCATTTTCCTTTCTCTTTATTAGTTTTGTATAGATTCCATGTATCAAAAAACACTCCTTGTTTCTTTTGAACACTATTTACTTTTACCTCAAGGGCATATTTAATCATACTTACTATGACCATGATCTTCCCAATGATTGTATATCAATTCATTTATAGACTACAAACCTCATCAATACAATTTGAAACTATCCACATGTTTGGACACATCTTTATCCCATTATGCACCCTTATAGACCTTCCTTAAACTCTCTTGGCCCTCCTCACTATTAGACCCTTATAATGCTTCCTAAGACCCTTTTAGAGATCTTTTGATCATGTCAAGACTCATATTTGACCTATTCCATCGATTTTGGGCTAACATGTGGCCTAGGCTATAATTTACCAAGAATGTGGTGTTTTTGGGCTTGTTTGACTCCAAATGATAGAAATGGGTAGATTTTATACTTCTTGAGACTTGGGTGCCCTATAATACTCCAAATAATTCCTATTTGGCCTAATTATTCACTATTTTATCTCTCCCACCTTCTTAAATCTCTCTTGGTTCATTCTTGGTGATTGTGAGATTGCATTATGATAAAAGATTCCCTACATTGCTACATACTAAGTTGGTGACTTCATTTCTACTCCAAGTTACTCGTGTTTCATTATGGATTGATCTTAGATTCTACAAGTTTCACTACACCTAATTTTTGGACCTAGCTTGGGGTATAACACTCTTGTAAGTTTTTGTTTCTCCTTCTTCTTGATGTTTGGACATTGTTTTGGGTTTGGCTCTACAGTGTAGCCTTGTATTCCTCCATAGCTACCTCATACATGGATTTGTGGTTGGTAAAACATCTAAAAAATACTTTTAAATTGATTTTAGGGCATTTTTATATGAAAATTGAAAATCTATAGTTGTAAATTAGTGTATTTACTAGGGTTTACTATTTTTATACTAGTTTAGCTCATTTAGGACATGTTTTAGAGTAGGTTCTAAAGTTTATGCATTATCTTAAACCTAAATATATATTTCCTCTTAAAATTTCTTTAATTTCATAGGAATGATTGATTCTAAATAATTTTACTATTTGTTAAATGTTCCCTTGTTCAAATAGCCTAGTTTACTTGCTTAATATGGCATTCCCTTTGATTACTTAGATATCACATGTTATAGATAGTTTTTCTTGAACAAATGAATTATATTAGGTTTCTAAATGTTCATACTCTCTCTAACTCTCTCTCACATTCTTGAAAACATCATTTCCTTTTTGAAATTGTCTTTCAATTATTAGAGTTACATGCCTCTAAAACATATTTATTTCTTAGTAATGATCCTTTATTCAAGTAGTTTACTTTATCATTTTTTAAGCATTGAATTATCCCCCATACCTACTTTATTTACTATGGTTATACCTATTATAAATATTTTTTCCCTTTGTGTACTCAATTTTGATAACCCTAAACTGGTTTAAAAGTCTATCTATATCTTAGTGCAATCCAACAAAATAGATTACCTCTTTAGATCTCTAGTAGTCCTTAGTGTCCTTGGACCTCTTATCCTTATAGGTATTTTCTTAGTATACTTTTTACCCTATTTAAAAAACCTTATGTATTCATTTGGATTCTTGGAGATACACTGCTATGATTGATTTATATGGATTTTGTATACAAGGGGAAGTGAAGCTAATCTATAAATCAATCTTATGTCAAAGATTAAAATCACACTTACCCTTCTATTTGTTGGTACATTTAGAAAATTGAGGTCATGATTAAATGGATCTACTATACCTAACCAATGGGTCACTTACAATAATAATATCACTAGAGAGGGTTCTAAATCCTCTAATCAAGAAATACCATGTAATAACCCTAGCTAGGTTCTATGGTTTCTTATTCACAAAATAAATGAAAAAATAAAGTGAAATATAACATAGTTATCAACAAATCATGTGACACAAAATGGGGATAATAAACATGCATAAAAGTTCTCTACTCAAATTTAGAGGAAATCCTAACACATGGAGAAAGAATCACATAAGCTAATAAATACAAATCTATCTACTTTAACAAGAAGGAACAAAGTTAGAAATAATTACCTTTGAAGATGAACCTACTAGACCTCAATGTATCCCTTAGACAAGGTGATTTTCAAGAGGTTATTTTGGTATGTGAGGATACCAAATATAGGTCATATCTTGTTTTCACAACTTATCCTATAAATCTAAAAGACTATATACAAGGCAATATTCATATCTCTAAGTGTAGTATTAAAACCCTAAGAAATGATCTTAAAGTAGAATGGTGGATAATTATATGTATAAATAATTATTTTATTATTCATATATTTGTAATAAATTTTAATTTGAGATCATATTTTGAAATAAATGGCATGAAAAGTTGTTTAAAGGTCTCTTGAATGCTCAAAATGAAGGGCTCTCAACTTGAAAAAGAATTTATTGTGATCATTAGCTTATAAAACCTATACATGGTAACCTTATAATTTCATGGTAGATTATTAAGTGTCATATATCAATATTACAATCATTAGTGTTTGGATTTAGGGGATATGCTTTATGAATGCTCATTAAGAGTGAAAATAGGTTTAAACCCTCTTACAAACATAATAAAGACCTAATGTTTAATATGTTTCTAAAAAGTGCTTAGGATTGATTTATTTTATAAGTTAATATATTTTTTATTATATTAGACTCTCCCAGGTACCTCTAAGTGGTATTGGTTAGAGAGAAGAGAGAGAAAATGTTGAGTTACATGCATATTTCTAAAGAAGTTACTATAAAAGTCAAAAGTTGCATTAGACTTAGTAATAAAATAGATGGAATAATAAGTTAGAGACTAATGTTTCATGTTCATGAAGTTTTATTTATATTTTATATTCCTAACATGTGCTAAATCAGTCATCCAAGTCAACTAGTCGCTAACAAGCCTAATGATGTAAGTAGTTAAAAACCTAGGCAACAGTGAGAAGATGAATTGGAGTGTGTTTTAATGATATAATGATGAAATAAAGTTTAGGGAGATGTTTTTAAGTAATTTTAATAATTTTTCATGTTTTATATAAGTTTTTGAAGTCAATGAATATAGTGAAAAAAATTCTCACAAGTTGACTTGTTTGGTTTATATGAGACAATGAGATATAAGGTCATGAGAATGGTCTGCAAGACCAATATTTTACATTTAAAGATATTATTTTTATATATTATAATAATATAATTATATAATAGGATAATATACATGAATCATAAGTATACACTTTTTGGAGGTCTAAGTCAACATGACTATGTTTTGAGGTAAACTAGCAGTTCTGAGTAAACATGTAGTGATGAGTTTGAGACTTTATACCATGAGTTGAAATGTATAATTCATATGGTGATATTTTTGAGTTAATTTAGTTTTATTTTAATTTATTTATTATCATTTTTTTTTGGATAAATTATGTATTATCTTTATTCATTCAAGATCGACTTTTCTCTGTGTTCAAAGGCCTAATGTGAATGTTGCTAATGAAGTATTTCAAGTGGTGGTTAGACATAAAAAGTGTCATGGTGCTTATATTATATTTTATAAGTCATATTTTATTATCATATTATTTTTTCATTTAATGTGTGGATTTTTAAAGTTTTCAAAGCAAGGCAAAGTGTAACATGTCCTAAAGTAGGCCTAATGGAATTAGGTCTCCATGAGACCTAAAGAAGGATTTGGTCTATTTGAGTTATGTCCAACCTAATGTAATGATTTATTATTTATTTAAAAATTTTATAAGGCCTATTTTTTATCCAATATTATTGGGAAAGTTTTTTTTTTCTTACCAAGAGGTATATGAGCAAGAGACTTGTATAAGAACAAGGTCTTTTAGGCCTAATTGGCTAGTTAGTGGATTGAACAAAAAAATGAATGATATATAATATTGTTGAGTATAATGAAGTATTATAGAAAATATTAATAGATTATAGGTATTATCATTAATAGATAATATAAGGTTTTAGTATGAATGTCAAGGTCATATGACCTAATTAGTCTTGAAGAGACCTAATTAAGTGAAGAATCCTAAAAGGCAATTTGAGAGGGATAAGAGTGTGAAGAGATGAAGATGTGATAATAATAAGTTATTTTAGAAATATAATTTTATAAATGTGATCAAAATAATTAGGTGGCTAAGTTGGTTCTGAGTCATCTAGGGGGTTGGTGACTCCTTACAAGTGGGTGCTTGTTAAATCCTAGTCAAGTAGGTGCTTGAATAATTGGAATTGGTGTTCCATATAGAGTTTGTGCTTCACTAAATATGATTAATGTATCATATTACTATAGTTAATTTGAAGATATAAGTGGTTTTTCCTCCCCTTGAGGGTTTACTACATATGTGATGTTTTATTGTATTTCATATTCATATGTATGGTTACTTTTGCTTTGATTAATCTATATATTTATATGAATGGATAATGAATTTTAAATGGAATTGAACTAATGTTTTGAATAATAATTCAACCCCATATTATTCATTTTTCTTCAAAAAATTGGTATAATATCCTAGTCCTTTGAATTAGGCCTAAAATCTTGAAGGTAATCCTAAGAAGCATAGGATGTCTAGTGATCAAAAAGACAATAGGTATAATTAATAAGGAGAAGATGAATTAGACCTTAAATAATAGATCTTAAGTTTCCTATATGAATTGGATCATCAAAAATATCATAAAAGATCGCAAAAATTAGTTATATGGTTTCAATACAAAGTTCAAATCAAAAGAAGTTGAGTATGATCAATTAAAGATAGAGATAAATTTCTTGAAGGTTGAAAATGAGTATCTCATAGACAAGATGATAAATTTAGAGAAATAGTGTAATAAGTTATAACAATTCAATATTACCAACATGAAAATACCAATCAAGCATACAAATTCAATAAGGGATAAGTTATCATGGGACCATGGGAAAAGGAGTGAACAATCAAGAGGTAAGTATATAAATGTTGTTTGCTATAGTTGTCATAATATGGGACACATTTCAAGATTATGTCCCAATATATTTAAAAGGACCTAAAGATTAAAATATATATATGGAGATCTTAGAGTGCATTAGAATGGTAAAACATTTTTATGAAAGCCAAAGCAAGTTAGGATTGATCATATTAAGCCCAAGAATCAATATGGATAATTTAGTAAGGAAGAACAGGAGACTAAATAAGAATATATGCTAGATCTTACTACCTTTTACATTAAATATGAATGAATTAAATGGTGTGTGTGTGTGTGTGTGTGTGTGTGTGTGTGTGTGTGTGTGTGTGTGTGTGTGTGTGTGTGTGTGTGTGTGTGTGTGTGTGTGTGTGTGTGTGTGTGTGTGTGTGTGTGTGTGTGTATTAGTTTATCAATCCACATGACATGATACAAAAATAATATCATCTCACTAAAGAAAAATGTTGAAAAAATAGTGATATTTGGAGACAACACAACTGCTAATACAATTGGCAAGGGTATCTTGAGTTTGGATAATGGGAAGACCAAGATATAAAATGTGTTATATGTTGAAGGTTTGAAACATAACCTACTTAGTGTAATCCAAATGTGTAACCAAGGAAACACACTAACCTTTCATGACAGAGGGTATGAGATAAGGAGATCCAAATTAGGAAGGCTAATTATCAATGTTAAGAGGATTGAGAAAAATCTACATGTCTTGAATGAGATAAAGGAGATATGCCTTATGATTAATATGGATGAAATTTTTCTATGTCATATAATATTAGGTCACCTAAAATTTGACAATATGGTCAAGATAAGCACTAATAAGTCTACAAAAAACATGCCTAAGATCACTAAACTTACAAACATACTTTATAAGTCATGTTATTATAGTAAGCATTATAGAAGAAGGTTCAAGTCTAAGGAGTAATATAATAAAATACCCTTGAATTTAATACACACTAATATATATGGGACTACAATAATCCAAATCATTTAAGAAGATATATACTTCATGTTACTCATAAATGACTACACAAGAATGTCTTGGGTAGAATTTTTAAAAGAAAAGTTAGAAGATCTTGATAAGTTCAAGACATTTAATTCCCTTATTAAGAATGAGAATAATGGGAAGATCAAGTTCTTAATATCTGAAAAATAAATATTTTTTTGGTATAGTGAGTTTTATGACTTCTACGAGGTTTATGGAATAAGGAAATAATTTTCAACAGTTAGAACATCTCAACAAAATGGGGTAGTGGAAAAAAAGAATAGGATAGTTCAAGGATGGAAAGAACTATGCTAAATGAGAATATATTATTTGGTTTATATTGGAGAGAGGTATAGATCACTAAAGTATACATTTTGAATAGAGGATAGATAAGGAATAATAGAAATAAGAATCCTTATGAATTATGGAAAAGCATACCTACTAATGTGGGACACTTTAAAGTGTTTAGGAGAAAATATTTCATCAAAAGAGATGATGAAGACTTAGGAAAGTTTGATTATATATCTAATTAAGGGTTATTCTTAGGATAATAATCAATTAGATCAAAATATATATGTTATAACAAGAGGTTACAAAATATAGTGGAAAGTACCAATGTGAATATTGATGAGATAAGAAAATCACACTCATAAAAAAAGAATACATTAGAGAATTTGGATTTAAAGAATGAAGAAGAAATTGTAGATTTTTATGAGGAATAATAAGAATCTAAGGAAAGAAAATACTCAAAATTCCCATCAAGATAGATTCAAAGAAATCATCCTAAATCATAAATCATCAACAACAAGGATGTATATATGCAAATAAAGAAAACACTGATAAGTAACCTAAATCAAGAGAATGTTTCTATATTATCCAATATTTAACTTAATAACCTTATAGAATCAAGGAAAGCCAATTTTTTTATAGGTTATATGAATGAGGAGTTAGACCAAAAGAGAAGAATGAGACTTGGGAACTAGTTCCTAGGCCTAAAGACAAGAATGTCATTAGCATAAAATGGGTGTTTAGAAACAAGTTGAATGAAGATGGAGAAGTAAATAATAATAATGATAGATTGGTATGAAAGGTATATGCATAAGTTTAATTGATATATTTTGATTTGACCTTTACACCAATGGCAAGATTGGAGGCCATCAGATTATTTCTAGCATATTCGGGATTCAAAGGGTTCAAGGTGTACCATATGGATGTCAAATCTACCTTTTTGAATGTAAAATTGGAAGAAGAGGTATACATAGAGAAACCTAAGGGGTTATCACTATCAGGTAATAAATAATATGTTTGTATATTTAAAAATTCCCTTTATGGTATAAAGCAAGCTCTTAGATCTTAGTATGTCAAGTTAGATAGGTATCTATTGGATCAAGGATTTAAAAGAGGAGTTGTAGATAGTAATTTGTATATAAAAATAGAAGATGACCATCAGTTGATAGTTGTTGTCTATGTGGGTGACATCATTTTTTTTGGAAATAACGAGAACATGACCAAAGCCTTTGTAGAGGTGATGAAGAAATAGTTTGAGATGTCCATGCTAAGAAAACTATCATTATTTATTAGGTTTAAAATAACTCAATCTAAAAAAGGTATACTCATTTCACAAGCCAAGTACATAAGAGATATGTTGAATAAGTTTGAGATGTAAGATTATAAGGAATTTAGTACACCAATGATCATAAGGTGTAAGCTGATCAAGGAAGACGAGTCTCTAAATTTCAATCAGACATCATATAGGTCAATTATTGGAAGTTTGATATATACCACTTCCTTTAGACCTAACATCATGTAAGAAATAGGTCTTATGGGAAGGTTTCAAGTAGATCAAAATGAAAATCATCTACAATTAGTCAAAAGGATACTCAAATATATCAAGGGAACTATGGATTTTGGGTTGTGGTATCAAAGGATCAAGGAGTTTAATTTGACAACCTATACAAATGTAGATTGGGCAAGAATTTGAGATGATAGGAAAGTACTGGGGAAGGATATTTCTTCTTAAGTGGGTGCCTAATTTCATGGATCAATAAGAATAAACAATTAGTATCATTATCCACTTATGAGGCTAAGTACATTTCATAGCTTCATGTTGTACTTAGGTCCTATGGATAAGATAGACCTTAAAAGAATATAAGGAGTATTATGGTCCTAACCCTATCTATTATGATAATACAAGTCCTATAATCATCTCAAATAACCCTATCATGCACTCAAGTAATAAGCACATTCCTATCATGTATCATTTCTTAAGAGAGAATGTAAGTGAATAAAGCTTCAAACCTAAATATGTTTCTACATAGGATCAGATTATAGACATTTTGATCAAGCCACTTATAAAAGCAACATTTGAACACCTAAGATAGGAATTCAATGTATTTCCTATCCTTAGTAGTCACTAAAGAAGTCAAGTGATTTTGGGGAGTTAATCAGGTAGTTCATTATCTCAAAGTATAGGTGAGTAGTGATAAGAAGGTATGCATGAAGATATGGGGAGTATGTGTGTATAGTACTATATGTTGAGTGTTTTTATCTTAAAGGAGTATGATCTAAGGAGTTGCAGACATCACTTTGACATTTATGTCAAATGGAGATAGATTTTATAATTAGGGAGAAGTTACTTGTTGAGAGAAGTTTTTAAAGAGTGGTTTCCATCAATGACAAAGGGAGGGATTATTCAGTATTGTAATTTATGTCAAAGGTACATCTTACATGAGGTTAATGTCATTAAGAGAGTGTGCTTAGATGGTAGTGTGTTGATATGAAATGGGGAATTTATGGAGTGTTTTTAATGAAGGATGTTTTCATAAAATATAATTTGAAGGAAATTAATGCATTAGTATAAGTATTTGAAGTTAAGTGCTTAAGTAACCTAATCCTAGTCATAGCATGAAGAGACCTTGTGATAAGGTATGAACATGATTGCTTGTTAAAATTAGTACACATACGCATATGATTTGTTGTATGATGTTTCTTGAGCATGTATGTCATGAATTGAAGAACTCATGAGAGTCTCAGCGTGAGCCTACAGGGGTAAGACCTTCAAACCAAGTCTACACCTAAACCACTCCTAAAACCTACTTGGACTAATGATGTATTATTATCTATTTTCAAGACATGTGAAATATATAGGGTAGTGTTTAATCATGAGATAGGTTTCTTTAGTATGTGAGTGAGGTGGAGATTACATGAAAAGAGGCATGAAGGTCAGTTTTGAGGCCTAATGTGGTTTGTAGGTCAAGGCCTAAAGAGAAAATAGAGAAAATATGTCCTAATGAGGGGTCATTATCATATTTAATTGTGTTTCAGCTCATTGGATTAGTTATAGAGGTGAGTCATGTTGTTTAAAGTGTGTTCATGTAGTTTGAGATCATAGTGTGAAATAAAAGGCATGAAAAGTTATTTGGATGTCTCTTGAGTGCTCAAAATGAAGGGTTCTCAACCTAAGAAGGATTTTATTATTATAATTATCTCATAAAACCTTTAAATGGTAACTTAAGTAGTTCATGGTATATGGGTAAGGGTCCCAACTCAAAAGGCATTAGTTTGTGGATTGAGGAGCTATGTTTTATGAATGTTCATTAAGAGTAGAAATAGGTTTAAACCCTCTTAGAACCCTAATAAAGACCTAATGTTTAAGATATTGATCAAACATGATCAATATGTATTTATTTTATTATTTAATATATATTATATTGTATTGTACTCTCCTAGGTACCTCCAAGTGGTATTGGTTAGAGAGAGGAGAGAGAAAATGTTGAGTTATAAGCTTGAATATGAAAAAGTTACTATTTAAGTCAAAAGTTACATTAGAATTAGTAAGAAAATGGATGGAGGAATAATATAGAGACTCATTATTAATGTACATGAATTTTTATGTATAGATTATAATCCTAAAATGTGCTAAATTGGTCATCCAAGTTATCCAATCATTAACAGGCTTAATGATGCAAATAGTAAAAAAACCTAGGCAATAGTGAGAATATGAATTGGAATGTGTTTTCATGATATAATGATGAAAAAAAATTCATGGAGATTTTTTTAAATAATTTTAATAGATGTTAATTTTTGGTATAAGTTTTATAATTAAGTGAATATAGTGAAAAAATTTCTCACAAGTTGACTTGTCTAGTTCAGATGAGATAGTGAGAGATAAGGGCATGAGATTAGTTTGAAAGACAAATATTTTATATTGTACCAATGATATTTATATCTAAAAATGGTCTAATGATATCATATGATCATCTACATTCATTTTATGATATTTAAAATGTCTATACAAGGGTTAGAGGTCTGAGTCACCATGACTATGTTTTGAGGTAAACTAGCAGTTCTGAGTAAGCATGTTATAGTGATGATTTTGAGACTCTATGCCATGATTTTAAGTGTATAATTAATATGGTGATATTTTTTATGTCATGTAGTTTATCTATAAGTTATTTATTTTCGTGTTTTTGTGGATAAATTATTTGTTATCTTTAGTTGTTCAAGATAAACTTTTCAATGTGTTCAAAGGCCTATTGTGAATAGTGTTAATAAAGTGTTTCAAGTGGTGGTTGGATCTAAAAAGTGTCATGGTGATTATGATATGTTGTATAAGACCTATTTTATTTTAATTATTGTGTGTTCCTTTCATTTGTGTATTTTTTAAGTTCTCTAAGGAAGGCAAAGTGTAACATGTCCTAAAGTAGGCCTGATGGAATTAGGTCTCTATGAGACCTAAAGAAGGATTCGGTCTATTTCAGTTATGGATAAACTAATGTAATTATTTATTATTGATTAAAATGTTTCCTAAGGATTATTATTTTCCCAATCTAAATGGGCAAGTGTGTTTTTCTGAACAATATGTGTATGAGCAATATGATTGTATAAGAACAAGGACTTTTCGGCCTAATTAGCTAGTTAGTGGATTAAACAAAAAAGAGAATGAGATAGAAGATTATTGATCATAAGGAGGTATTTTATACTATATGAAGAGAGTATAGGGACTATCATGAATATCTAATAAGAGGTCTATGTATGAAATTTAAGGTCATATGACCTAATTAGTCTTAAAGAGACCTAATTGAGAAAAAAAGCCTATAAGGCATTTTGAGAGGGATAAGAGTGTGAAGAGATGGTCATCATGATTTTGTTGAGAAACATAGTGTTTTTAAGGTGATAAAAACTATTATGTGGCTAAGTTGGTTCTAAGACATTTAGGTGGTTGATGCCTACTTACAAGTGGGTGCTTGCTAAAGCCTAGTCAATTAGTTGTTGTCACCAAATCTTGCACCCTAGAGGAGGTTTTTCAAGCCTAATCTAACATCTGGGAAACATTGGAATAAATTTAGGCCTTTGGGTTGCCTATGGTAGAGGTAGACCTATAGGTTTAAGGGTTATATCCCTAGATTTATCCTTTTTAACTTATCACCTATATCAACTATTTGCTTATGTGAAAAGAGTATGAAGGATTGTTCACAAGAGTGGGTTCAAACTTTTATGGGAATCCAACATAAGTATTTCAAACATGAAGGTGATATTTACTTCACTTACCAAAGTGAAAGGATAAAAGTTCTAATATTAGACACTAATACAACTTCCTACACTTAGAGAGAGATAAAGACACTAACTACACTCTATGTGACCTATTAGAGAATGAATTACTTACACATAATTTGAGAGAGTAAGATGAATGTAAGGCTAGGTGATTAACACTTGTCATTCAAATTTTTACTACTCTAAAATTTTTTAATTATATAACCAAAAATATATTCAAATATTTATTCAAAGTTAAATATTAGTATTCAAACCAGTAGAGCTTTTCCATACCAAACATGGACCAAACTATAAGAGCCAAAATGGCTTGTATTTATAGAATACGTGAGAGGAGAGAGAGAAAATAAGTTAAAGGTTAAAAATGACACATATCAAGGAATGAAAACCATTTAAATTTAAAGATAATATGGTTAATAATAGAGGCCTCAAAGCTCCTCTTGGATAAATGTCTATTTGAAGCATGAACCTTTCCAAGCATTGTGTAGAGGTCTTCAAATGGCTTCTTAAAATTACCTTCATGATTAGGCATATTTTGATTACTTGAAGTAGGAATAGGGATATTTAATGCATATTAACTATCAAAGAGGGTTATAAACATAACATAACAATTACCATATGTGTCCCTAACTCATATCCTTCTTCTAGACACTTGTTCTCACCATCTGTAGTCATTTGTTAGTCCTCTTTCACTCATTCTTCACATTTGTCACCAAAGTGGCCTTCATTTTCTCAATAAAATCCATGTAATAGGTGTTAAGACACCTTTATAGAGTCCCTTTACCTTCCAATCCATTATGTACACCTTAAAAGGATCCCCAATAAGACTTCCCATCTTCTCACTTGGTAATCACTCTCTATTTTCACTATCTACCAAAGACTGACTAAAATGAATGAGTTAGGAAAAGTATTTAAATGAAAATTTTCTATTATAAATGTACATAGGTATTTTTAATATGTCTCAATTTACCCCCTCCAATAAATCTCTCCTATTTATCTTCTTATGCACCTATAAAACAATCAAAATCTATCAAAAAACCCTATTTTTTACCTTATTTGTATAATCAGGGTATAAAAAATCTAATGGGAAGGATATTGAGAGATTAATCCACAAGATCCAATCACTTTATATGAAAAAATACCTCATCTAGATGCATCTTCTTTCTTATCTTCTTTATCAGGTCAAAACCAAGGGTTTTGGAGGGTTTGAGAGGGTTTGGACTCTTAAGTATTTTTCATAAAATATTGACATTAAAAATCCCAAAAAATTCCAAAAATTTTAATCTTAGGACCCTCCTAAAATTTACCCAACTCCTTGGGTCACCATGAAACCAATCTGTATAAATGTGAATGCGTTAACTTGGCCTATCAAGCTTTTCCTTTTCATTATGTGCATGCTAGAGTGATCTTGAGTAAAACATGACCCCCTTGTGGTTTTTATCTACAATTAAATAGATTTAAATAGTCTCATACCTTCATATAAATTTTTACAAATTCATCTTAAGGCTCATATTTCCTTATAAGTGAAGGTGGACCTCATTTATATTGGGTCATTATGACCCTATAAATTAATTTATAGGGTTGGATCACCTTTATAAATCCTTCAAATTCCCAAATCGCTCAATATCGACTTGTACACAAGTGACTGTGTAGGGAATTCTGTATGAAAAGTTGGACCTATTTTTTTCACCTTTCCCTTACACTATTTCCTTGTTAAGATCATAATTTTAAGTTTTTTATACCATTATTATATTTATTTACATAATTTTAATAGTAATAAATATCTACCAACTTTTTCATCATGTATCTCTATTTGACTATGCCTAGTTGGTAGACTATGTTAACTATAGGTGGTAGTCTCAATTAAGATCAAGGGTTTCCTATAGGTTATGTTCATGATTATACATGGGTTTACATGTCTTAGGAATATATTATATTTATCAAGATAATATTCATATTGTTTTGTCTCATTCTTGGTTGAAAAGTATGCCATCATCCAAACTATCTTTTTTCCACATACTATCATTCTACACTCAAACTTTAAATGTCATTTTGACAACACAAGATACCCTTATAGATGGTGATGTGAGTAAAAATTTTTTACTCCAACTCCCTTGAATTATATTTTAATTCATGTTGAAATTTCCATTCAAATGGAGTCACTTTCTTGTTGATTATGTTTATATTATGTCAAATTACATTGAAAGGCCATTTAGGCTTCAATAATATTGTAGATGACTGACAGTCCACAGTGAAAGATTGTTTGAAATGGAAACCTATTACTACCACATTATCATGACCAATAAATAAATTATATTTATAAATACATTTCCAATATACTTTGGATTCAAGATAGGAACAAATAGACTTGTCTGAACTTTAAGATATTCTACTATGAAAGATCAAATGTGAGACAAGATCCCTGTTTTAGAGATTTTAAGGTAAGGTTTTCCTTTTAAAAATTTCCAACCTATGGAAATAGGTTTAAAATATTCCTTATATTTTTTTACTCTACCATTATCTCGATGGTACTCTCCATGTTCTCAAACCTTAATGAAGGTCTCAAATAGGTTTAATACTTTCATCTCATCATCTTCATGCCTCTGTTTGGGCACCTTTAGGTGATTATCAAACTTATAATTGTGTATATATAAGAATTGGCTATCAAAAACAATATAAAACTATTGGAATATTTTAAAATAATTAATTTTACCTTGGAATACTTCTCATTATGTTTAAAACCTCATTGTGTCATCAACATTACTAGTCAAGGGGTTATCTCACCTAACTATAGGTGGCTATTGTAGGTAGTATGACTATATATGTATGTATGATTATTGATTATATTATTCATATGAAATTATATTTAGACTATTTTTTTCAAGTATAGGTTATCACCATGACATGAGAGACATGAAACACCAATGCATCTTTTATCTGAAAGCCAACACATGAAGAAGAAACCTCTGTAACTAATGAAAGCAACTCTTTGCAGACCTCAGTGGAGTACTCTTAGAAAATTGAGCTAATTCATGCCAATTATTTGACCTCCATAGGTGAAAATATGACTAAGAACCATGGGAGAATAATTTCCTTAACTCACCTTTTGATGTTCATGACTAAAATTGATTGACCATTTTTGTATGCAAAGGAGTGCAATGGAGAAACATAAGAATTTTATGCCATTTTTTTAATTTTAAAAGTTAATAAATCATGTAAATGAGTTAAGGAGACCTGAATGGTAACTATAAATCCTTTCACACATGCCAAATCTTATGCAAAAGATATACAACTACCCAAAAATTCCTCCAATTACCTGATTTTCTTGTTCTGATGTACCACTTGCAAGTTGTTAGTTATGATTTCCATATATAAAAATAATATGACATGTATGATGTTGAAAGAGACTTTATAACACTTTTATGCTATGGTAAACCATAAAAATCTATTAAATTATCCAAAAGTGGCTTTAGTATGACATCTGGCAAAAAATGAATTAGACAAAGCTAAAGACACATTATAAGACCCATATCTAAGACCATGGAACACATTTTGACCCTATTAGACCCTTATAAAAAATTTTAAATTATAGAGGGTTGAATTATTTTTATTTTTGGCCAAAATAGTCAACAATATTGGTGATTTATTAGGGGTGTCAAGCCAGCTATGCGAAATACTAGTAGCTTACTCCTATCCATTGGGATATGGTGTCACCTATACATTGATTAGACAATTAATTTCCCCTAAAACCACACCAAACAATATAAAATAAGAAACAATAAGCTAAAGCAAACATACATGTGTTCTCAATAACACTTAGGGAAAACACACACCTACCTAGCATGTACATAACAAACCTTCATCTCTTCAATAACAAGGATTCAAGTGGATCCCATTTACATGGATAGGAAAATCCTCCCCATTCATTCTTGAAAATTTAAAGGAGTTGTTTTTTTCATTTCATATTGATGTATGGTCCACTCCATAAATTTTCAAATTGTGTATGTCTTCCTCACTTTATTCTATCTTAATCCCACTTCAATATTATGTCACCTTCTTAGAGGAATATTAGAGTCAATATCCTATCAAAGTACCTCTTAATTAGAATTTGATGATTCTCCATAGCTTTGTCATAAATTTCTCTAATCCCTTGCAGCTCTATCAACTCTATCAACCTCACCCCCATTAGAGTGTTTTCAAGCAATTCTTACTAATGTGCCATCTCTAAGGTAGGTAGCTCTTGGAATATATACAACCTAGCTTCTTTCACATAGACAAGAATAAAAGTAGAGTTCTTTATTGACGTCTTAAGAGGTATTCTATCATCCCATAGGGTTGTCTTCAATTTAGTGTGCCAAGACCTTTGATTATCCTCCATGGTTTTCATAATTATTTTGATCAGGTTCTTATTAGTAGACTCAACCAACCCATTACCTTGAGGGTAATAGTTGGATGATGTATTTAAGTATATGCCATTACTAGTTTCCCAATTAGTTATTTTAGACCTATGAAAGCAAGTGCATTATCTAAAATGATGGTGTAAGGAGTTCCAAACCTTGTTTTAATTATCTCATATAACTCCAAGCTAACACTTTCATTGGAATCTTTCAATGTAACTACCTAAATATAACTTGTGAAGTAGTCAGTTACTGTGAGTATCCATTTATAACTAGCACTTGATAGATGATTTATCATACCAATGAATTCAAAACCCCATTGCATGAAGGGTTGATCTACTTGAATATCAATCAAAGGGAGAGTTTTAATATTATATTTTCCTACAAATAAATCACATTTTACATACCTTCTCACCCAAACATAATAACATTTGAAGAGGATACGCCAATAATATCCTAGCCTCATGATCTTGGTAACTATGGTTCTTGGTGATAAATGACCTCTTGTTATTCCATCATGAAACATTTCAAGCACCACTCCAAATTGGTCATTGTTAACTCATCTCAATAATACATCATTAACATCTCTTCTAAAAATTACACCATCTATAATAAAATAAGGGATAACTTGTAACCTAAAATGCCTACTTTTGGGTCTACTCAAACCATTAGGGTACTCACCACTTTGAATAAATTTAATGATATCTTGTGTCTAACTTTGTAGAGGCATAGGATCAACTAGTTGGGATAAATTATGTTTGACCAAAGCTTCTTATTTTGGCTTATGGAGGTCTAAAGATAAGTGTTATCAAATACCCTTACCTCTTATCAACTTTGTCACTTTGATGTCAATATCATATTCCATTACCTTTGTAATCCACCCTAACCTCTTTTCATTGACATCTTTTCTCAAAAGGAACTATTTGGTGCTAGGATGAGAGGCCATGATGTGAATACTATTATTTTAAACCATATGCCTAAATTTATTTAGCCCTCTTATAATAACAAGGGATTGTTTCTCCATAAATGTATACTTAAACTCATAATATTTTAAACATTGACTAAAGAATACAATTGATTATTCCACACCTTCATCATTGTTTTTCATTAGCATAGATGAGATAATATCTAGGATCAAAAACGAATACAACAAGAAATAATTAGAAAAATTAGGGTTTACAAGATTGGGAGGCTATGAAATTGTTTGCTTGATGGCTTAAAAATGTTCTTACCCTCCTCAGTCCAAGAGAAAACTTGATTATTCGTAAACATGGTTATGATTGGCTTCACCAAAAATTCAAAACCAAGTATGAACCTTATCACAAATTTTATCTTTCCTAGGAAAATTTGGAGTCCTTTCTTGTGTAAGGGAAATGATAGGCCTAGAATAACATCTATCCTTTTATGTTCAATGGTTAGACCATCATTAAAAATAATGTGTCCTAGGAGCTTACCTTCATGAACAAAAAAGATGCACTTTTGGGGTTGAAATATGCTCCATAATTCCTGCACCTTTCAAACACTTGCCTTAGGTGTTTTATATGCTCATTTTCATCCTTAGAGAAGACAATTATTTCATCTAGATATACTAATAACATCTCATTGATTAGACCTTTGAAATCTATGTCCATTACCCTTTACAAGGTGGCACCAACATTTGAAAAACCAAAGGGAATATTCTTATAAGAAAAATTCCCCCATTTTGTAGTTAATGTTGTCTTGAACTGATCATATTAATTCACTAAAATATGATTATAACCAAAATATCCATCTAAGAGTAAGAAACATTGGGAACCTAAAATAACTTGAAAAATATGCTCCATGAGAGGTAAGGGATAGTGATATTTGAGTGATACCCTATTAAGATCTATAAAATATACACAAATTCTTATTTCCCATTATTCTTTATAACATGCACAATGTTAACTACCCAAATCGAATGCCTGATAGGAATGATTTTCTCAAATTTAAGGAGCTAGGTAAGTTTTGTTCTCATGAGTTGTTTGACCTTGGGTATGATAGGCCTTTATTTTTTACCTAACCATTTTAAATATATTTTATAATTCAATGGTATGGTGGGCCCTTTTAGGTATTTATATTCCCAAGTAAAGATGTCATGTAACTCCCTAAATAAATCAATGAATGCTTATTTTTTATATGTAGAACATACCTTGCCTAGTTTGTCTTTGAAGATTAAGACCCTTTCATAATTCTCCTCTTTTGTATACACACTCACCTTTTCCTTATTTATTTTATCATCTCCATTAAATATAATTTCTAAGGTTACCAATCCTTTAGGTATCTTTTTTTTTCTTAGTTGTACAATCTAATTACCAAACTGCTCATGGAGTCTTCTAATTTCTTGAGGAGAACTCACCTTCATTTTGAAAGAAATGTAAAGTGTGTTTATCAATATAAAACACTTTTTAAGAGACCTCATTATCAGTATGGAAGGTATTAAAATGACCTTGATGTGATATTTCTTTCTTTATTATTTTATGCCACAAGTCTATCAAATTGTGGTCCTATAGAAACTAGTCTATCAACATGCTTATTCTTCTCCCTTGGGACTAATTTTATGTTGAATTAATTGAATTATTAAAGTAAATACCATACCCTATGATTAAAGGACTTAATTAAATTTTTTTTGGTATAAATCACATTTCTAATTTGTTACACAATTAGTTCAATATTTCCATATAATTATAAATTCTTGATTACTTTTCTCCTTTTCCATTAGAGACCATGAATCAAAACTTCATACTCAACCACATTACAAGTGCAACTAAAATTAAACATATATGAATAATAGTAATATTTTTTGGATGGGTAAACCAACATAACACCAACTCTTGTACCAATATTACTTCTTGATCCATCAAAAAAAATCTTCCACTTTCCATCATTCTCACCTTCCTCCTTGGTGAGTGAAGGTATTGGCATTTATTTTTCATGTAAGCAATATAGTCCAAAATTATTTTCTTCCATGATGGCATAAGGATCATATTAATATTTATTAGTACCATAATCATCTAGTAAAACATCATATATTCCTTCAATCTTGGATGATGACCCATCTTCTATAATATGTTTTTTTATCATTGATTATGGTATTGAGGTTAAAGATTGATTCTATATAGGGCTCAATATGAAATTTAGCTAGTGGTTGAGTTCTGATGGTTACCTTTGATTCACACCTTATCCTAAATTCTAGGAAGGATTAATGAGTTGAGACGTATCCTCTTATCTTGGTTGTGAAAACCATTGATAGGTAAATAGAAAAGTGAGTGTGCACATCAACCACCACAATATCTGAAGAATATAGAAGATAGGATAATCATGAAAGAAAACTCTCAAAATATTGACCATTCCTACTAACTTAGTAGGTGTCTAATAAATTCAAGTCACCCCTTTACTATATGTTTCATATTTTAGACTCAATTTATTAGCTACAACCTTGGGCATCACTAAAGTGCTAGTTTTACTATCAACTATGTAGTTATGAACAAGTTTGTCCTAAAAAATGAGAGTGAGGCAAAAGGGAGGAATATTTTCAAATTTAGAAAAGGGATCAACAATGTGTGTGGGAGCATCAATGGTGGAAACATTACAATGACTTGATGGTAGATGCTAACATGGATTTGAGATAGTTGCTCTTGTAATAGCTCTTTTTGGCTAGGCAAGTGAAGCAAATCCCAAAGAGACATAGATGCCTTAACATTGTTCAAAAAATCAACAATATTTAGAGGAGTATTAAAATTTTATTGAGTCTTTGAGTATAATTAGGTGACTTGAGATTGAGTCATCAAAACAATTTGAGCATCCCTTCCAACATTCTAATTTGAAATGGGTGTAGAATTTATAGGTGATTCCATACTTGTAGTCACACCTTACTACCTTGGAGAAGGATTAATTGAACTTGTATGTATACCATGGGAATTTCCCAAGGACTTCCTCTTTTCTCTAGTATTTTCTAAAATTGAATTACCTTGGTTGAGAACATTG
The DNA here is from genome assembly GCA_037957365.1 of Torreya grandis. Classification (NCBI taxonomy): domain Eukaryota; kingdom Viridiplantae; phylum Streptophyta; class Pinopsida; order Cupressales; family Taxaceae; genus Torreya; species Torreya grandis. Next base: position 2,255,732 of record JARHVA010000504.1, on the reverse strand, counting down.
GTGTCTTCTACTATAAAATCTGTAAAGTTCACTCTTTGAGGCTACCATCCCTCATTCTCTTACATGAGAACTTCATATTCTATTAAAATTTGAGGAGTGAATCCTAATTGAGAATCCAAAGCTTTATCCCCACCTTAATTTTCATCCATAAACTAACCTTATTACCATTATTCTCCTTGCACTAAGTTGTAATGAACTAGTACCATTGATCTTATATTGGAGGTGGAAGATGGATTGTATGTATTGGTAGGCATATTAAAGTTAGGCTTCCCTTGATCTCTACCCTAACCATATTGGTGATGTGGGAACCTATTTCCTTGATGAGGATAGGGATATGGTTTTTTATTCATACCATACTACAAATTAGGTTGGCTAGTTTGAGCCTCTAAGGCTTTACATATTGCCTTCCAATCAATTATCTCTTCTACCTTCCTATGATCAATCCTTCACTTGGAATTTGTATCAGGTACTTGAGCAAAAATTGGAGTATCAAAAAACATACTAGGTATTAGAGGCATAGAAATGTTTTGAAGCAACCTTTTAGCTTGTATTAGGCTGTTCTTAGCTTTAATGGCAAGGTCATATGCTTCAGGTAAGATGTAACCACCCATGTACTATAAAATTATGGTTATGTCAGTACCAATAGCCCTTAGATATATGGGAAACACAAATATTTTAGGTGGTGTCATGGGAGAATGAAACCTATGCCAAGTCCTTTGGAATCTCTCATTAAAATCATGCATTATCTACTTGAGGGCTCTTTGAATTATATTGAGTTGGTGAATGAGTAATGTGTGATCACTCGTCTTCAAACCTTGATGTCAATATCTCTCTAAAATCATCACAAGTTGTGATACATCCTCTGGGAAAAGTATTATACCATTCAAATTCTTTCCTTATAAGGGAAATGAGAAGGAGTCTAACAGAAATTTTGACTTTAGTGACATTGTGAAAACTACACAAGTTTGAAATATCCCTAATATGCTCACTAGGAGTGATATAACCTTCACCATTGAATATGGGAACACTATTGGTATCATTAGGAGGTATATCATCATATGCATTGAGATGGATTAGATTTTGTGTTAAAGTTTGGGAAGGCATGCTGCCTAGCCATATTCTCCTCAACTTCCTCTTCACTCTCTTGATAATCTTGGATTGCAAAGTCCTCTTGTTATTAAAATGTTAATATAGGCTAAGGATGTTGAAATTCAGTAGGAAAATTAGGTTGAATAGATGGATTTATGGGGTTGAAAACTCTACTATAAGATGACCTAGTAAGGACCATAAAGTATGAACACAAGAACTATGATAAAATAATGGTCTAAAACAAGATATTACCTTAAAAAAAGTTTCCAAATGTTTATTACAACACCATATGTAGCTATGATGTTTTCAAAACCAGCACTCACCATGAAAATTTTTCTTTAGGAAAATGATCCCACCAGGCATACCATAACTATTTTCACCAAATCTTGCACCTTAGAGGATATTTTTTAAGCCTACTCTAAGATTTGGGAAACATTCCAATACCTCTAGGCCTGTGGGTTGCCTATGGTAGAGGTAGACCTCTAGGTTTAAGGGTTATCTCCCTAGATTGATCCTTGTTTGGTTATCACCTATACCAAATATTTTCTTATGTGAAAAGAGAAATAAGGAAACATAAAACTAACATATTCTAACAAGGTGATACATGAACATTATATCCACTAGATTAGCATGATATGCACTATGAAAGATTGTTCACAAGATTAGATTCAAACTTATATGGGAGTCTAACATAAGTATTTAAAACATGAAGGTGATATGTATTGTACTTACCAAAGTAAAAGGACAAAAGGTCTAATATTAGACACTAGTTCAAATTCCTACAATTGGAAATAGATAAAGACACTAACCATACTCCATGTGACCTGTTAGAGAATGAATTATTTACACACAATATGAGAGAGTAAGATGAATGTAAGGTTAGGTGATTAACAATTATCATTTATATTTTTACTACTCTACACACATAGATAAGGAATTTTAGAGACAAAACCAAATTCAAATATTTATTCAAAGGAAAACATCATTATTCAATCTAGTAGCGCTTTGTCATACTATAAATGGACTAAACTACAAGAGCCAAAATGGCTTAAATTTATAGAATGTGTGAGAGGAGAGAGAGAATATAATTTCAAGGGTCACAATGCCACATTCCAAGGCATGAAAAATAGTTACATTTAAAGATAATGAGGTGAATAATAAAGGTTTGGAAGGTCCTTTGGGACAAATTTCCATCTGAAGGATGAACCAAAACTAGCATAGAGGTCTTCAAAAGGCTTCTTGAAACTAACTTCATGATTAGGCATATTTTGACTACTTCAAATAGGACTAGGGATAGTTGACACATATTCACTATAAATTAGTGGTTAGAAACATGGAATAACAATTATTAGATGTTTTAATAACTCATATCCTTATTCTAGACAATTGTTCTCACCATATGTAGTCATTCATTATCCCTCTTTCACTCATGCATCACATTTTTAACCTAAGTGACCTTCATTTGATTAATAATATCCATGGAAGAGATTTTAAGACACCTATATAGAGTCTCTCTACCTTCCACTCCATTCGAAAGTCCTTAAAAAGACCCCCAATCAGACTTCTCATCTTCTCACTTGGAAGTCACTGTCTATTTTCACTATCTTCCAAAGACTACCTAAAATCAATGAGTTAGAAAAAGTGTTTCCATGCCAATTTATTATGTTAAATTGGATTACGGAGTTATAATAGGTATCAATTGACCCCCTTTAATATCTCTCACCTATTTATCTTTTTCCACACTTGAAAAACAATCAAAATCTATCAAGAAACCCTATTTTGTATCCTATCCATACAATTAGGTTACAAAAAAATCTAATGGGAAGGAGCCTAAGAGAGTCCTCCATAAGTTCCAAGAACTTTATAGGCAAAAATATGTCATCTAGATGCATCTTCTTTCTCATTTTCTCCATTAGGTAAAAACCTATGGTTTAGGAGGGTTTTAGAGGGTTTGGTCTCTAAAACATCATTCATAAAATCCTAACATCCAACTTCCAAAAAAGTTCCCTAAATTATAAGATCAAGACCATACTCAATTTTCCCCAACTCTTTAAGTCACCATGCAACAAATCCATAAAAATATGATTGCCTTAAGTTGGCATATCGAGCTTCTCCTTTACATTTTGTGCACCTTGGAGTGAGTTTGAGCTAAAAATGATCTCATTGTGGTATATATATATATATATGGATTTAAAAATTCTCATACATTCCCATAAATGCTTTAAATTTTATTTAAAGGTTCATTTTTCCTTATAATTGAAGATAGACCTCATTAGGGTATAGTTATAGTATAGGCCTAATAGGCTTGACTATACTTTAGCTGCCCATAACCACCTATGAGTGGTTTATCAATATGATATAGTATCATTAATAATTTTTCATGTCAAAAAAACTCTCCACACACTTATTTTAGTGTTACAATACTTAATATCACCCTCTTTTGCCCTCTACCTACTAAGCCCATAGTCATCTCTTGACTGGGAGTGCCCTCTATCTAAGATACAATAGAGGATATATCCCCTATTATTCCTATAAAATTTAATGTATGGGAAGATATATTGTGTAATGAGGACCATATAAAAAAATTTTATGGATAGATCACCTTTATAAATCTCTCAAACTCCCAAGTATCTCGAAACAAACTTATATGCAAGTGACTATGTAGGGAATTCTATATGAAGGGTTGAACATATTTTATTCACCTTTCCATTACCATATTTACTTAGTAATATCTAATGTGAAGCTTTTCTAAAAATATTGGATTTATTTCCTCATTTTCAACCATCATCTATCTCTTCCAACTCTCTCTTCATGTACCTCCATTTTACTATGCCTAATTGACAGACAATAGGTGGTAGTCTCATTTAAGATCAGGGGTTTCTTATAGGTGATGTTCATGTCTATACATGGGTTTAAATTTATTATGGATCTTTTATTTATTTATATAAACCTAAATATGGCCACCAATGACCATCAATAAGGCTTTTGACCAATTTCCACCAAAATGTACAATTTAGCCTAAAAACACTAAAATGCATTAAAAGAGTTAAATTTTTATATTCGAGTGCCAATTTTGGATAGAGTATCATTAAATGGAGAAATTAAATTTATTAATTAACTAACTTTGATCAAATCATTTCAAGTCAAAATACCAATTTTGTACCTAGGTGCTCTAGATTGCTCTTTTCTATCAAATTCTATGTACGAGACACATGCCTTTGTCATTTTACATTGACAACATCCAAAATGGGATAATGGTTCAAAAACATATAAAATTAACTTATAATTTCAATATAGTAAAATTTTGAGCCAATAATATGACATTTAGACTAATTTGATTAATTTGTGCATAAATTGCCAAGGTTTCGCATCAAAGTTGACTAATCATGTTTAAGTCTAATTAAACCAAATAAAGAGCTTAAGTTAATTTTCCATGGAAAATTTTGAATGTTTATTCTTAGAAATTTATTTTCATGAAATTCATCATCAAATGACATCATCTTATGGGGTGGTATCCATAAGCCATAAATGCCATAAATATCTGAATTAATGGCTCCCATACCTCATTAAGACCCTCCATGCCTTTAATGCCCCTCTATCCCAAATATTGATGAAATTATTTATTAATTTTAATTACATAATTGAATTAATTCTTAGACACACATCTTCATCTTGAGATGGATGGTTTAGGTTTATTCTAAACCATTCTAAAAATCTATAAATAGTAGGCCATGCCTATTGAATTTTAAAATCTTTTATGCCAAACTTATAATACCCAAATGCATTAAAAATAATTGAATATTAGTGTTATAATTCCAAAATGTTGAGCCAATCCAAGACAAGTCAAATAAAAACAAGGTATCAAGGAGAGATGGAGGTAGCCACACTTCATTGATGCAGACTTCATGAACACAAACCAAGCAAGCCAATACAAGAAGCATTTTGGAGCATCCAAAGAAGGTGAAGGAAAGTATTTCTTTCATGTTTTACTTGTGTTTACCATTTTTTTTTTGTTAACTAGAATCCTCCTTTGAGATAGGCTTAGGGTGTTAGTTTAGTGTGTTTTTTGATTGATTTATTTTATTCACCAACGTAATACTAATATCTTCATATTTCAATCCTATGTTCACAAATGGCATGATCGATAGGATATAGCCTAAAAAATTTGGTCAAATTTCACCTTCAATAAACATACTAACCATTTTCATGCAATATCCTAGAGTGTGGAGGCAAATAAGATAAAAATTTGAGCAAAACTCCATTTTTTCTAAGCCACAGTTTTGTTCTCAAGACTATGTATCCCAACTCGCCTACCAAACTAACTCACCTACCAACCCAACTCACCTATAAACCCAACTCACCTACCAACTGAACTTTCCTATCAAACCAACTTAGCTACTAACCCAGCTCGCTTGTCAACCCAACTTGACTGCCAACCTGAGAGCTAAATTCTTAATGTCATTTGCTCAAACTCCTAAGTGATTCAAATAAGGTCATTATAATATTTTTTTTTATGTTTATGGGGTATTTTTAAATTATATTTAAATGACTTTTACTAACCATGAACCTTTCAAATTGGGTTTAAAAATAACTTGATCAAAAATCATGCACACTTCAAATTTGGCTTAAAATGAACATGTCAAATTTTCTCACACATTTGAATTGGTGCCTAAAATAAACATAATATTTAGATAATATTAAGTAATTTTCATTTAGTTCTTAAAACACATCATAAATCTTGAAAATTTTTCAATTTGGTATTTTAATCATGAATCTAGGCTAAGTATTGAATCTTTAATTTGGGCTTTAAATGAATTTAGATTTTTATTTCTCAATGTGGTCTTTTTTTTTGTTTGCAATATTTGCAATTTTCTCACTTCAATCCAAGGGGATATTAATGAACCTAATCACATATTTTGAATTTGGTTCAACAAATCAACATCAATTCAATTGTTTATAAACTTGCTTGTTGATTGTTTTAGCAAAAAGAGATGTGCATGTTTGCTCTCCCATGCATCCCCTTTAGGGAAATTTTGGGATCAAAAGTGCCATATCATCAGAATTTGAGCCCAGTCAAAGGAATATAAATAATTTCATCTAAATCACTACCTAAAAACTCACAATATTTTGGGTGATCTTGAAATGACCCTAAAGTCTTTCTATTAGTCATTTATTTTATTGCATCTTGGCTTGTGAGGGGGACTTCATTACCTCCCACAAGTTATTTAGGGAAGATTTAACCTAAGGTTTCATCTATTAGCACTAAATTAAACCACACCCACTAGGATCATATGTTTTATCAGTTAAACCACCTTTATTATTGGATTTTCACATGAGACATATTTGTACTTTGGACATCACACTACACTGAGCAAACAACAAATGTAATGGTTGTAAAATGGATAAGACCTTTTGGCAACAAGCCAAGTGATGTGGAAACCTAATTAAAGTGTTTCTTCTCTTATTTACTAACATGAAATTTAGTATACATGGGATTCATCTATAAATTATTGAAAATGAATTAGTTTTAATCAACCCCACTTTACCACAGCCTTATTAGGAATTTGGCCTATTTACTTGTATTTTGTCATTTTCTCACTTGGTGTTTTGAGACTAAGATTTTTTCATTTATTTATAAACCATTTCAAAACTAATTTTTTTATATGTCACTCTTTTATCTAAAGAGTCACTATGCTGGCCATTTTACACCACACTTGTGCCTTGAATTTTTTGCTAAACTTGTTTGTGTGTGCATCATTTGAGTTGTCGAGGGTAGTGTTATGTTACCCAAAATATGTCAAACCATTTTACCTTTGAGTCTTTGAAAAATAACATTTATCACACCATTCAATCATGTTTACACAATTAGGCTTCTCAATTTATTTCAAAAATTATTTACCATTGCAATAAAAACTAGTTGTTTTAAACTATGTCACATTAGCCATTTGGACTTTGTCTCTAAACCATCATGCTATCCAATCTTGTTTAGCTTGTTTTGTCAAATCCTAGTTTTAAATGTTTATTTTTAAATTAACCTTGTCAAAATTTTGGATTCAAACATTGATTAATTTCTATTTAGGGTTAAATTTATGGGGCTAATATATAGATCATTCTCTTTTAGTTTGTAGAACGTCGGTTAATTGATTACCCAAATTTGAGTACTATTGATGGTTTGTTTGTTTAATGCCTATCCTCATCATTTTTTGTACCTTTATTTGAGATAACACAACCTTTCTCCAAAATCCTTTTGTCTTCTGCCTTATACCAACTGACCATGTTTATGTTTGATTCTATGTGGCAAGTCTATGTCAAATTTGATTCCAAGCTTGTTATATTAAATCAAATCACATCATGCCTTTGTTTTAAGTCTTGGTTTTGATTGTATTTAGTGAAAATTCCTATCATATCCTGTTTGTGCTTAGATTTTGACTTTGTATATGGACAAAATACCTAGAAACTCTTTTCCTTTTCCTAGTTTAAACCTTGTTTGGAACACTTTAGCCTAGACCTTTAACATGCCATTTTTTATTCAGATGCTTGACCTTTTATGTGTATTACATTTGAAATTAGAATATTTTATGACAAGTATTAGCACAAACCATTTTTTAGATATATCTCCATGATCAAATCATTATTTATAGATACAACTCTACTTTTAACCAAGTTAGACCAAGTTTAAACCATTTGTCCTTTAGACAATTTTTCAGATTTTTTAAAAACTAAGCCTTTTTATTTCAAATATTTAATTTTTATGTGGATATGTATAGATACACTTATAGTGGAGTCACATGCAATCCAAATTATGATATAATGGCCACACAAAATCCCACTAAGAACCCCTATAGAGAAATATTTTCTAAGGAGTTGTATTATTCTCCCTACAATAATCCATATGGGGAACATAGTCAAAATATATAAAATCCAAATCAAATTACCAATTGTGATGATATGGTTTATTAGGAAGAATTTTAATATCCAACTCTAGATAATTTAGTTTGGGATACGGATCCATCCATACCCTCTTTATAATAATCAATACATAAAACATATTTAAGAACCAACTTATGATCCAACTAAATATTAGGATGATATGGTTTATGAGGAGAACTTAGATGCATTATATTGTGTGATAAATCAAGATCCAAAATGACCCATTACCATTCTAAATCCTCATCCCTTATCTTGTGCAAGTAATCAAGCTCCACAATGTCCCCTTATCATTCAAGGACCTAGTCCTTTAGCTTGTGTGAGCAATCAAGTTCCACACTGCCCTATCATTACCATTTTAGGAATTCATCCTTTGGCTCATGTAAGAAATAATGTTCCATAATACCATACCATTATCCAACCATAAATCATTCCTTGTCTAGTACCAATCTAATCAAAACCTCAACCAATCTAATCATTTGAAGATGTTCAAAACTAGTATTTTCCAACTCATTAGAAACCAAGGCCAAGAAAACCAAATGATCCAAGATTTTTTATTAAGACAACCCTTTTTGATAAGTAAACTTGTGATGAATCACATCTTAATCCTATACCTATTATTGTGGAGTCTCACTTTGATGATCTAGACTTTCTTGAGTCACTTCTTAATGATTATAACCACCTTTGGTAAAATTATTACCTCGACTAAATGCTTGTTTTTCAAGAGCCTCCTATTGACAAGCTAGTATTTGAGGAGTTGTCTCTTAACCTTTTTTCCATCCTAAAGGAGTCACATTGTGATAGACCAATTTTTGTGGAGCACATTATGCCATCACAAGATATTACTTGTCCAATACTAGACATTCAACAAGACATCATTGTAATAGAGTACCCATCAAATTAAGAATCATAATTATCATCAAGTTTTATTCTTGAACTAACATCAGATTTAGCATTATAATCAGAATCACCATTAGTCTCAACATTGGATTTAGTGTCCATTGAGTTGGAATTAGATTTAGAAATAGAATACATTCACAACTGTTACAATATTGGTTACATATGCCTCATAGATCAATTTGAATACATTTGTGATCTTTTTATAGCTTTTGAGGATGATTACTTTAGCTTCAACATGAGTTATCCTATTATCTATGAGGATTGTGTAACCTCTCCCCATTCCATCACCATTCCATAACCCATTACCATCAACCAAAATAGCCATATTATTGATATTCCATCTCCCACAAGTGTCAATTGGGACTAATAGAATCACACTTTATTAAACTGCATCCATAGAAACATAGTAGTTGAAGAAGAGTAAGAAGGCAAAGACCACATTCATATAGCAGAAGAATACTCTCCTAGTGAAACCTTTTTAGAGGCTCTAGGGAACAAGCAAAGTTCAAACTTAGCATCTTTTAATGAAAATTTTTTAGAAGCACTAAAAGATAATCAAAGTCAAAATTCAATGTTCCTTAGTGAAACCTTCTCAAAGGCATTATGGAACAATCAAGACAACTTAATTGGTGAAAACCTCATAGAGGCACTGATAGTTGAGCAGAAAAGTCCTTCACTACTTGATGAAGATAATATCAAAGATCAAATCAAAATAGCTTCCAATCTACATCCTAATTAGATGGTAGCTAATCTCAAAATCAAATAATAAAAAAAACTTAGAAGTCCTATTGAGAGAATCTTCAGCCCCACCACATCCAAATTTATGTCAAATTTGGCATTAGTAACATTACATGTGACCTAATATCCTTATCTTTATTTATTTCCCAACCATCACCCATTCCATTATCATTTACCATTCCATTTCACAATTAAACCTACTGTCCACTATTTGTCCCTATTTACCATCCATGACCACACTTTTCTTTTTAGAGGCTACAAAGATACCTTGTCTTGAAAATTGAATGAATCATAATCAATGACCAATGAAGATCACACCAACATTCTTAGCATCTAGATCTGTAGCTAGTTCTTGAGAGAGTAGCTATTCAATCAAGGTGTGGGCTAGCAATTAACATGATTGAGTAGTTTGTTTATATCATTTATTGGTCAAGATGTGCATCTCCCCATTATTATAAACTATAGAATCAAAAACCAAACATCACATAAGCCAAATACATCTAACCCAACAAGAAATCATCAACCAAAAACATGTACCATGCCATTGTCAAATATTCATTTTCCATTTACCATATCCATTTGCCATTGTTTCATATTCTTTCCATTTACCCCATCACTTGGGGGAAACCCTCCTACCATTTTATCTAATATATCAAAACCCATCATTATCCTAAAGCAAGACCATGCCATATTATCATTCTCTTCCTAACTAGACTAAAGTCTATTTTTAGTCATCCTACCCAATCCTATTTTGATCTTGGTTTCCTTAATTATTCGCACACTTTTTATGAGGGAATTTTGATCAAGTTTCAATAATCAATAAAATCTTTATTTCAATGACAGTATATGAAAGTAGTGTGACATTTAATCTGGCAAGATATCTTTCATTTTCCCTTCTATATCAAAATTGGTTTATGTGAGCTTGATTATAACCACCTATGGGAAAATCAATGTTTCACTGGTCTTGTTACTAATTATAAATACCTATGGGAAACTTAGTATCATTGATCTATGTCATTATATCCTAGTTATAACTACCTATGGGCAAACTAAGAGCAACATTTATTTATCATGTATTACCATCTCACCTTGCCATTACTATTTTCATTTGACTATCCTTTTGATAGATATGAGAACTTTTTGGGACCTAATTGGTTTTTCCTTACCTTTTATGTTAATGGAATTATTGTGACTTGACATAATTTTAGGACTATTTAGGTCATGCTCAATTTATGTTGAGGTCACCTTAGTCCCTATAAGCCATGCTCTTACCATTTTGAGAGCAACATAAGCTAAATGCTCTCACTATTTTGCAACCAAGTATCTTATCATTCTTGATCAAGTTAAGATACCTTAAAATTCCAAAAACATTCAAATATTTAAAAATACAAAAAAAAATTGTCCTATGTAAGCCTAGGTAGTTATCTTCAATTCACCTTACTAGGGCATGGTCATTATTAGGATGCTTGCTTTTGATTTTGTTTTCAAGATTTTTTTTTCTTTATTTATTTCAAAGTTGTTTGTCTATTTGTGTGCTTTCTATGTGTTTCTTTCTTTATTTGTTTGTTTTCTTACCTATTTGTTTGCTTTCAACATTGTTGCCTCAACTCAGTCTATATGTATGTATTAGGTGATTCTTTACACACATTATTCTTAAGTCCATCCATATTCATACATCAACATTGTCATCATAGTTTTTATCATTGGTGCATTATTTTCAATTATTTATTATATTAGGAGTCAGTCCTTATGAATATTTTAAGATATTCTTCATGTTGTTCTATCATGACTCATACTATCATGTGCCACAACAAAAATCTCTTCAAGAAGGTCTACAAGCAATAGAGCCATATAAGTTTCTCTTTGGCACCTTGGAAAATCCTCCCACCTTTGATCAAATCAACCCATTGATCATTCTTGTTGTATTATTGCTAATAAGGATGAGCATCTCTTCATTGGTAGGCATAATTAAATAATTTCTACTGATCAATCTTATTCTTCTATTCATCTCTTTCATCACTTTACACCTAATCATATTTAATCTTTATTCAAGTTATATACTTGAGTTATACTTGCTAATCAACCCTAACAGGGGTACAATCATCTTTATAAAACAATCTAGGTCCCCTTAATGATTATAACCCCATATGGGCAAATCATTATTTTGACTTTTATTCTTGATTATAATCACCTTTGGGAAAATCAATATCCTTTTTAATTCAATGCATGCAAGCATTTTGTCATTTGGATTAATCTCAACCATGGGTTAATCTCACCATTATTCTTATTTATTTTTGAGGGACCATCCATCCACATATGTGGCAACCACTCCCTCAAGGGGGCATCATCATAAGCTTCCCAAACACTCTTTAGAGCTTTTTCTTCAACCATCATCTTCTTTTTGGCATACAGGACATCTCTCATTATTTGAGAAGACATTTCTTTGCCTATGGTTTTCAACATCTTCGCAAATAAGGGAAAACTATAGACACCTAAATTTGGCCACCAATGATCATCAATCATGCTTTTGACTAATTTCCACCAAAATGCATAATTTGGCCTAAAAACACTAAAATACATCAAAAGAGTTGAAAATTTTATATTCAAGCACTGATTTTGGCTAGAGTATCATTAAACGGGGCAATGCAATTTATGAAAAAACTAACTTTGATCAAATCATTTCAAGTCAAAATACCAATTTTACACCTCAATACTCTAGATTACTCTTTTCTATCAAATTTATTGTATGAGACACGTGCATTTATTATTTTGCATTGACAACATCCTAAATGGGATAATGGTTCTAACACATCTAACATCGACTTCCAATTCTAATCTAGTCCAATTTCGATCCAATAATATGACATTTTGACCAATTTGAGTAATTTGTGCATAAATTACCAAGGTTTTGCATCAAAGTTGACTAATCATGTTTAAGGCTAATTAAACCCAATCAAGATCTTAAGTTAATTTTCCATGGAAATTTTTTAATATTTATTTTTAGAAATTGATTGTCATTAACTACATCATCAAATGACATCATCTTATGGGGTGGCATCCACAAGCCATAAATGCCACAAATATCTAAATTAATGCTTCCCATGCCTAGTTAATGCCCCTCTATCCCAAATATTTATGAGCCTATTTATAAATTTTAATTACATAATTTAATTCATCTTTATCCACACATCTTCATCTTGAGATGGGCGGTTCAATTTGATTCTAAACCATTCCAACAATCTATACATAGGAGGCCTTGCCTATTAAATTTTAAGCTCTTTTATGTCAAACTTAAAATTCCAAAATGCATTAAAAATCATTACATCTTAGTGTTATAATGCCTAAATTTTGAGACAAGCCAAGCCAAGTCAAAGCTAAACAAGGTGCCAAGGAGAGATGAAGGTAACAACACTTCATTGATGTAGACTTCATGAGCACAAACCAAGCAAGCCACTCCAACAAGAATTTTTAGAACATATAAGAAAGGTGAATTGATGTCTTTATTTCATGTTTAGTTGAATTTTCCATTTTTATTTTGTTAACTAAGCTCCTCTTTTGAGATAGGATTAGGGTGTTAGTTTAGTGTGTTTTTTGATTGATTTGTTTTATTCACTAACACAATACTAATATCCTCCTATTTAAATCCTATTTTCACATTATCAAGATCATATTAATAATTTTTTGGCTCATTATTGAAAACTATGACATCATATAAACTATCCTTTTTCCACATACTATCATTCTAAACTCAAACTGTAGATGTCATTTTGATGGCACAGGAGACCCTTGTAGATGGTGATGTCAGTCAAGCCTTTATATTCCAACTCCATTGACTTATATTTGAATTAATGGTTCCATTTAAATTCAAATGGAGTCACTTTCTTGTTGGTTATGTTTATATTATGTCAAATTGCATTAAAAGGCCATTTAAGATTCAAGAATGTTGTAGATGACTGACATTCCATAGTCAAAGATTGTTTAAAATGGAAACCTATTCCCAACACCTTCTCATGACCAATCAATAAATTATATATATAAAGACATTGACCCTATACTTTGGATTCATGATGGGAACAACTAGACCAGTCTAAACTTTAATATTTTCAACTATGAAAGATCAAATGTGAGACAAGATCCCTATTTTAGAGATTTTAAGGTAAAGTGTTCATTTTACAACTTTCAAACATGTTGACATAGGTTTAAAATCTTCCTAATATTTTATGAACACCATTTTTTCCATGGTACTCTCCATATTCTCAAACCTTAATGAAGGTCTAAAATAGGTTCAATACTTTCATCTCATTATCTTCATATCTCTATTGGGGCACCTATAGGTGATCATCAAACTCATAACTATGTATATAGAAGAATTGGTTATAATAACCAATATAAAACTATTTTAATAGTTCAATTTTTTTTATTTCACCTTGGAATACTTTTAAATATGTTAAATACCTCTTTATGTCATCAACATGACCGGTCAAGGGGTTATCTCACCTGACTATAGGTGGCTAGTATAGGTTGTATGACTATGTATGTACGCTTTTTAACTATATTATTAATATGAAATTCTCTTTAGACTATGTTTTTTAAGGAGAGTTGATAACCATGACATGATATGAATGAAAAACCAATGCATCATTGATCTAAAATCTAACATAGGAAGAATAAATCTCTGTAACTAATGAAAACAACTCTTTGCGTACCTCAGTGGAGTCCTCATAGCAAACTAAGATAATTGATGCCAATTATTTGACTTCTACATGTTAAAAAAATACTAAGGACCATGTGATAATAATTCTCACACTTTATAAAAACATGTACATTACTTAATTTGTATGGACTAATCCAAACATAAAGGAAACCTGAAGGGTATGGGAGAGAGCATGTAAAGAATAGTCATAGACCTTCTTAATCATGGTTCTTGAAACACAAAAAACCAAACCTAAAAATATTTTTATGTATTTTAAGTATAAAAATATTATTATCACCCCTCAAGATCATTTTCCTTAACTCACCTCCTCCTATCTATATTAGACTGAAAAATTTTGACCTTTTTTGCATGCAAAGGTGTGTGATGGAGATATAGAATAGTTTAATGCCATTTTTTATCTTATAAAAGATGATAAAGCATGGAAATGAGTTAAGGGGATGTTAATGGTAAATTTTAATCCTTTCACATGTTTCAAATCTTATGCACAAGCTATACAACTACCCAAAAATTCCTTTAACTACCTGATTTTCTTATTCTAATGTATCACCTACAACTTTCCAATTATGACTACCAATCTGACAAGAATATGACATGTAAGATTCTGAAATATAATTTTTAATACTTTTTTTCTATGTTAAACCATACATGTCTATTAAATGACTCAAAAGTGGACTTAGGGTGACATAGGACTAAAAATGAATAAGACAAATCTAAATACACATTATAAGACCTATATCTAGGACCATTGATTGAATTTAGCCTTAGTAGAACCTCATACCAAGTTTTAAATTATATGGGGTTGACCAATTTGGATTGTGGTAAAAATATTTAATAGTATGTGCTTAGCTAGTTGGGGTTGGTGCTCATTGTGGAGTTGGTGCTTCACTAAATCTAATTTTTATCTTATATAACTATAGTCAATTTATAGATATCACTAGGTTTTCTTCCCCTTGAGGGTTTCCCACATATGTGATGTGTTCCTATATTTCATGTTCATATGTATGGTTTCTTGTGCTTTGATTAATCTATATATTTGTATGAATGTCTCATGAATGTTAAGTGTAATTGATTGAATGTTTTGAAGAGTGATTAAACCCCCATCTCAATCATTGTGTTTCCAACATTATATGGGTTGAAATTTTTGGTATATGGGACAAAAATATTGTAAATCACCAATGGTTTACCTAACTCTTTATAGGTACACTCTTTAAGGTGTGCACTTAGAGATATTGAGATTTGATAAGTTTATATAAGAGAAAAAGCATTAGAAATTGATAAAGTTTGAAAATATTATGTGTATACATTTTCCTCACTCAAAGCTCATCATATGACTCATAGGTGTAAAAATGGATGGTGATTCAATAAAAAAACATAGAAACACACAACACTAAATCTAAATAAATTATATTAAGAAGTGAATAAGATAAATGAAAGGGCATAATCGAAAAATACATACCTGTACTTACCTTAGTGCTATAGAAGAGGAAGGAAGCAAGATAAATGTGAAGGTGTCTAATGTAGGGAACATTAGGCAAACCTATAATAAAATAATCATTTTTAAAAAAAAATATACATGTAATATGTGAAAATAATATCTACAACATTAGGATTTTAAAACATCTTATGGTTCAGAAAAAAGAGCTAGTAGAAACATTATTATGGTCAAAAAATAAAATTTGATTGTAAATAATTGATAAGAAAATAAATTTGAATAGTAAATATAAGTAGGGTGAAATTTAATTCATTTTTTATTTTTACTATTATGAGAAAATATTACTCTAAGAGACCCAATTCTAGGCTAGAGAGTGACCATGTTGAGGAGACGACATCTACAACATGGAGGATGCCTAACAACTGTGGCAGGTGAAATTCAAGCAAGTAAAAAATTATTTATTAAAAAATTAGTAATTTTCATTAAAATTAAATTAAATATATAGAATTATATTTTAGGAAAACTTTAGACACCAAAAATGACCCTAAGAAATTTTTAGGTAGACTACGGGTAAAACAAAGTACTAGGTAGGAAAAGATCAGATTAATAAATGTCTAAGGAATTTATGGTAAATGGTCAAAAAGTCATCACAAAATAAGAATAGATTCATCCATATCAACTCAATTTTTAAGGTTAGATAAATCCAAGCAAATGACTACATAGTAGTGGGCCAATATAGTATCACTAGAGGTGGTTGATTGTGGAACAGATGGATGATTTAGTTAGAAATAAGGAAATGGTCAACATAGTACTTTATGGTTGATGTAGTACATATTATGTCTAATAAATTATATTAAATGAAGATGACTACATGTCAAAGGGATGATATAATATGCCAAAAATATAAATGGGTTGATTTGGTATCAAATAGGCAATTATGTTTGTAGTAATGGGCTGACTATTTAACAAAAGGCTAATGCAATATGGCAAAAATGTGATAGGGCTGATTTAGCATTAAAAAGGATGATTGTGTAATAAAAAGGTGAAAAATAGGTCCAATGAGCTGATGAATTAGTTAATTTCTACCTTTTTTGAGAATATTTAAGAATCTATTTTATTATTATGACATCAAGATCTAAACATTCTTTGTTGTTTGATATTTTATAGAGGGGGAAAATATTTTGGTGTCTATTAGATGCATCCTAACTACCAAATTTATTGGAAAATTTTTTAGATGTGGATAGAGCCTAGATGGTTTCCTTGGGTTTTGGAGGCATCATGGAGATGAGGCAAAACCCACTGAGTGTTTATCTCATTGTCATGTTCTTATGAGCATGAAAATGGTTGACCAACAATTTTTGATAGGAGGTGGAGAAACACTATAGATTTGGATATCACCTTGGAGTATGTTTATGATATGTGATAGAATAGATTTGGATGTTGAGAGATGATCCCTAGCCTAATAGGTGACAATCTCGGATAGGATATATCCTAGTTTACATGTTAACTTGTTTGATTATTATATCATGACCATTATAAATGCCTAGAATGCTTTGATATGGATTATAATAGCATGAGTGTTATGTCACAAACTAGATGGGAAGGTATAACTTTACACAATAGACTCATGTTAGTCTATCCTAGATTAGGGTGCCTTATATAATATTGGTTCTATTATTTGGCTACATCTCATGCATGATATGTATGATATGATGACTTGGGGGTAGAAGATGATGGGAATTATGAGATAGATGATAGGTTACCTCAAGTTGTATGGTATATGTATGACCATGTATCATGTGTCATGCCCCATTTTTTAGTTTTGTAAACTATTACATGAGGGTAGATAGTATGATAGCCTTTCACTCACATTACTGTTATATGGTTTTCTTGGGTGATTATTGCTATTAGTTTGGCATGTGTCTAGATCATGATCCACTATAATTCATGGGTGGAGCCACATCCAATGGATCATGAAACTAGACATTTGGGACTACCACATCCAAATACCACTCTAGTAATGATTACTCATTGGGCGTGACATGCTATAAAGATGAAAGGGAGAGGAGGCATATGAATGATAATTAAGATACATGTGAGTAGGCCTCAATGAGTGAGACCATAGGCCAATCAAGCACATAATTAGGAAGTGGTGAGGCCTAGAAGATATGACACTATGGATGTGTATGTAGGAGAGGTGGGAGTGGTAGCATATCAGGGGTGATAGCGACCACTGCAAGCTCATCAAACATAGAAACACCATTAATGAGAGGATACATAGGCACTTATAGTCACATAAGGTGATCCTACAGTAGTTGTGGGATGTATTTGGTTAATATAAAGTATAATTAGGAGGAGGGGTCATTATAGGATTAGGCGGTGACTCTCATTCACACTTGTATAGAGGAAACCAATAAAGGTGGTGCTTTGTGGGTAAGTAAATGGGGAGACTGTGATCATCGATACCAACATTGGTGATAAATGTTTTGATCTATATTAAGTTTATGACATATATCAATAATTGAATCATTATTTATAATAGATATATAGTTTTAGATATAAACACATGAGATATAATATATATTTTATTTTAATTTTTTAGATAGTTTTATAGAGGAGATCAAACAAAGAACCCTGATTATAAATACACACCATGATATTTTGGATGGGGTGATATCACATTATGAGACTTTAAATTTGTTATATCCTATGGTACCATATAACACATCTCATGATAGCTAGTTTATACTAGTGAGAGAGGCTTATTCATAGATGCAAGCATGAGGAGATGGTTCACAACCACCTGCAAGGGTAGGAACTAGACAGACTGAGGCCTGATAGGATTTAACATAAGATCAAACCACTCATATGGTGACCACTATACAAATTAGATAGGTACAAGCCTAGGTGGATAACATATAGGGTCAATTTATTGGCTTGAGATCCTATACTACATCCTTGCAGCACACTATTCATAGGGGCTAATCACATGAATCCATGGGTACTATGGCTAGGTCATAGGCTAGGCATGAAATAACACAATCTTAGAGCTATTACTATTGTATTTTGTACTTTTATTGTATCCAAATCATGATGTGTGTGTGTGTGTGTGTGTGTGTGTGTGTGTGTGTGTGTGTGTGTAAATTTCATTGATCTATGATTTTGTACTTGTATGTGGATGAGTGTATGGATATATTTCTTTTCTAGCACATGTATTTTGATTTTATTGTATATGATATGATAAATATGTGATGCATGTTTTCTTTTCTAAGATTATGTGATACACATGTAAGAAAACAAATGATTTTAAAAAGTATAAATAATCAAAATAAATGTAATACAAAATATATCATGTTGGGAAATGTGTAAAAATAAAATATAAATATGTGAGATAGGAATGCAAGAGGGGAGTTATTCAAGTGTTAGTATGATAAACATCAATAAAAACACACTAAGAAATCTAACACATAAAACCTACACACTCAAAGAGAAAGAAAACAATGCAATTAACTAACAATGGAATACAAAACAAGTATTCTTTTCCTTCCTTGTGGGCAAGAGTTTCATGTTTTCCATGGATAAATGTGTTCATTAGTGTGCTCAAAGATTCTTTGGCAATGCTGATCCTTACATCATTTCTCCTTATCACCTTGGAAATGTTTGGCTTAGATTTGGAAAGTTGTATCAATTTATCAATATTTTTTAATTATAACATTACAACAAAGTTGTGTCTCTTAACAATTGAACATTATAACATTACAAAAAAAGGCCTCTTTAGAAGGACATTAACACTTCTATTTATAGGCTTTCCACTAACTCTAACCCAAGTTTAATTAAATTAGATTTAACCATACTTAGGTTTAATTTAACCTTAGTTGATTTTTTTTAGGTATGTTCTTATTTTTGGTTTTGAGACATTGATGTAAAAGTCAAGATGTATGTCATTAATATCAAGGTCAAGAGTTGAGGCCATGCATGGTGGAGTGGTATGAGATAAACAATTCTTATGGAAAGATAAAATTGGAATTCAACCTATCATTTCTCTATTGAGAGATAATTTTATGGAAAATTGGTAATTCTTTTGATTTTGATGGCATGCCAAGTTCAAGATCATGATGCAAGGTAAGTTGATGTTCAGTACTAGGTGTCTTAAGAAGCCAAGTCTAGTCCTATGAGAAGGTGTATGCATACAACATATTAAATCTTGGTGAATTGTGTTATTACATGCATGAGAGAGTGTATAAAATTGTGTAATCATGTTAAATAGTCAAATAATCCTTCAAAATATTTTCAAAGTCAGTTTAAAACTTAGTCCTTGTATTGAGAAACCTAGTGAGAAGGCATAGGCCTAATAACATGATGAGATAATAATTATGATACTTGTGTGAATAAGTTTTGAAGTGTGTGATAATGGTATTAGGTTTTATGACATGAGGATTAGGTTTTAATTATATTACAAGAGGTTTCAAGGTGTGATCAAGGTCTAAGTATGACTGGTAGTTTAATGCCTAGTGTGTAAAGAGACCTAGTGTGACCTAATGATGGATAAAGTTTATTTCCCAAGGTTATTGAGCTCATAATATAATTTTAATAGGTGTGATAGGTTTTTTTAATTTATTGACCAATTTTTAGGTCAAATCCTGAAGGAGAAAGTATGAAATTTGGTGTTGAGGTTTTCTATATGCATAAAATGAAGTGTTATAGACCTAAACAGGTTTTTCTTATACTCATTGGCATGCGAAACCTTTACATGATATCTTGAGTAGTTAATGGAATTTAGGGAAGGATCCTATCTTTAATTTCTTGGCATTAGTTTTGGATTTGAGAGGAAATCATTTATGAATGATTTCTAAGAATTGAAAATAGTCAAAACCCTCTTAAAACCCTCATAATGACCTAATAGGAAAGATCTTGTTGTAAATGGCTCAAAATTAATTGGATGACCTAGTTTGATTATTTTATAATGTATATGTCTCTTCCAAGGTTGTATAGGTAGCATTGGTCTATCAAAAGAGTAAATGAAAACTATAGGAAAACCCTTATTTCTCAGAGTTTTGATATAGTAGGTAGGGTTAACTAGGTCAAAGCATGAAATTTATTTAAGATTCAAGTTTTAGACATATAATTTATGAACATGGTGGTTTATAAGTATTTTTCATACCTAAAATACGTTAAATCAATCATGAAAGTTGGACTATTGCTAAAAGGACCTAATGATCAAGATAATGAGAAAACTAGGTAGAAGTGAGAATGAGATTAGGGATGGGTTTCAATTGATTAAGGATGTATAAAAATTCAAAGGGTAATTATTAAATACCTATATCTCCTTTACCCCTTGAATATAATATTTTATTATGCTCATAGCCAAGAAAAAATTTGTTCTCAAAGTGACTTGTCTAACATAGAGAAGTCTGTGTAGGGTGAAGACATGAGATTGGTCTATAAGACCAATATTGATATTAAAAATTATAATATATATATATATATATATATATATATATATATATATATATATATATATATATATAATTATTCTTAATTACCATTTAACCCCATTGTAATTTCATAAAACTATTCACATAGGTGTTTTAAATATTTATTTTCATGATTATGTTTTTGGAGCTATAAGTAGTTTTCTGTGTATGATGAAGAATGATGTTCCTAAGTATTCTTGCATATATTTAAAGAATATAATTAACATTAAGTTGTTATATATGTCTCATATTTTATTTTTAATACATTTTTATTCATAATAAATTCCTATGAAGGTGTGAAAAGTCAAATGTTCTTGACTAGGTTCTTAAGGAATGTGTGTAGTTTTGAGTAAGAATATTGAAATGTTTGGTGTGACTTGTCTAACATAGAGAATTCTGTGTAGGGTGAAGAAATGAGATTGGTCTATAAGACCAATATTGATATTAAAAATTATATATATATCTATATATATATATTAAAAATTTTCTTAATTACCATTTAACCCCATTGTATTTCATAAAACTATTCACATAGGTGTTTGAAATATTTATTTTCATGACTATGTTTTTGGAGCTATAAGCAGTTTTTTGTGTATGACGAAGAATGATGTTCCTAAGTATTTTTTCATAGGTTTAAAGAATATAATTCACATTAAGTTTTTATATAGGTCTCATATGTTAATTTTAATAAATTTTTATTCATAATAAATTCCTATGAAGGTGTGAAAAGTCAAATGTTCTTGACTAGGTTCTTAAGGAATGTGTGTAGTTTTGAGTAAGAATATTGAAATGTTTGGTTTGTGGTATTCTATCCTATTTGGTGAAATAAAATTAAAATTATTATTACCATAAGTTCATTTAGTTTATATCCATTTATTTTTTTATTGGATTATATGTCAAATTTGAGTGTATTATTTAGATTTGCAAGGCCGACTTTTTGATAGTGAGAAGCCTAATTACGAGTAGACCTAATTGTGTGGTTCAAGGAGTGAAATGAGATAAATGGTGTTGGAGACAAAATATATAATTATTAATGGTATAATTAAATCATTTATAAATTTTTTAATTCATTTTTTTAGGATCAAGGTTTTCCAAGGAGGCCAAAGTGAAATGTGTGCTTTGAGAAGGCCTAATTGCATTAGGTCTCTATTAGGCCTAATGGGGTTTTTAGCCCTTAAGGGTAATGACTGACCTATGTAATGGTTGTTTCACTTTGATATTTTTATTTATATATTCCAAGGGTGATTTAAATATTTAAAGGTTCTTGGTTGACCAATATGGGTAAGAACAAGAGTCAAGTATAAAGAGAAGGTCTAATATGCTTAATTGATTAGTTAGAATATTGAGGACTTGAGTGAATGATATATAATTTTAGAAACCAAGTAGATGGATTTAATACCATTATATATTTATGATTAATATTTCATGAAGATATAAATATGTTTATATAGGTTATGTGCAAGGTCATATGACCTAATTATGCCAAGGAAAGTGTTAATTGAGCGAGAAGGCCTAATAGGCTATATGAGAGAGATAGAGGAGTGAGAAGAGAAAAAGAAGGTGGTCATCTTTAGTTTAGTGAGAAACAAGTGTCCAAATTGTTTAAGAGTTATCAATGATGCCATGAAGGTGTCCAAGTGAGTGTATTAAGTTCCTTGATAGTTTAAGTGATAATGATAAAGTGTGCAATGTGCTTGTCCTAGTATGCTTGAAGGAGGCTTAGTTGAAATTAAATTTTGGAATGGTTAGATATGTTCAAGGATGAGTATGGTGATTTTAGGATGTGAAATGGATCCTATATAAATTCAATAATAATTTGAATACTTGTTTTCATGAGTGGATTTCATCTGGTTGATCATTATTTTCATCTAGACATTTTAGGTCTAGTGGTAGAAAATTTGAGTAGGTAGTTTTCTGACATCACCATTACCACGTGTAGATGATTCAGGTGAAGTTGGTCGTATGGTTGTGATAAAATTTGTAACTAGTTACTATGAACAAAATTTAAGGTCATGAAACAAAGTGAAACATAATATATTCAAGTGAAAATTTGGGCTCCTAGGTAATTTGACAATGTTTTCCCATACGTAGCCAAATTTGCAATGTGGTAAGAAAAGTTGAGTAGGCATTTTGACGGTGTTATATTTTTCGTGTGGGAAGTTTTTAGAAGGAGTTGATAATATAGTTTTATTTATTTTTATTCCTAGTTGACATGCACTAAATTTTAGGCCATGTGATAAAGTTTATCAAAATGTATGCATGTACAAAATTGGCCTTCTAGGTAGTTCTAGCCATAGTCGGCTCTGTGGCAGAAAAATATAATTAAGAAGATTAATGGAGTTATATCTTACACATGTAAATATTATAAGATCATATTGATATATCATTATATTATATTATGTGAGGATATCATATGGTCCAAATTTCATATCATGTGTCTAAGCACAAAATAATTTATTAAGGTCCAAAGTTAGCCTTCCAGGCAGTTAGTAGTGGTCCCCATACTAAGCAAAATTTGCTAAGGGTAAAGATTAGGACCAAATTAAGATCTAACAATTCATAGGAGACCATACAATTTGATCTAATAGTGTTTATTGAGTGAGATGATCTTAAAGTGTTTGATGATTAATGAAGGTAAAGATTGAGCTTCTTACAAAATAGCGATGGAACATGTTTATTCCAAGATGTCAGGATGCAACAAGATGGTGTCAAGTATTTGATGTTTAACATTGAGTAGAGATAAATATAAATATTCTTCTAAGGATCAATATTGATTGGGTATTCATACTGATCAAGATCAATGGTGTGTATTAAATTCAAGAGGTCAAAGTGACAGTTATCTTGCATTGTTAAAGCAAGGACAATCTTGAAGATATCAATGGAGTGTATGTGGTCAAGATTGCAAGATTGCACGAGATGAGGTCAAATATTCAAGGTTTAACACTTGGAAAGTGGTGCACTATGAGTTAAAGTTAAAATAATATTAATGGTGTGTAATTGATCTAATCTGTGAGGACATGAGATGATATCATGGTGTTTGAGGTTTAACTATGACCGTTTGAATTCAAATATTTGAATTTAACAAAGGAAAGACCAATGTCTAATTTTTGGGCCATATCTTTTGATAAAATAATAATTTACTAATATTATAAGAATATAATTTTTAGAGGACTCCAAGGTTCATCTAGAAATATAGATTTGAAGGTCTGAATTGTGTATAATCAAGGTTATAGAGGTTCAAATTTGACTATGTTTGACCATGTTCTGTAAGTGACCTTAGAAGATTGTTCAATCTTGTTTTGATGTTTCATGATGAATTATCTATTAAATAGTGTTTTAAACTCCATTTGGATCATCTATATGGATTTTTTAAGTGTGATCAATCTATCTTGAGTATGAACAATGCTTAAGAATTTGATTGTGTGTGTTCATGGTGTTCCTATATACAAGGTCATTGTTTGAGTTGATCATGATCATTTGAGGAAGTTGAAGGGGTAATTTGGAGTGGACCTATGAATTTATAAGCGGTCTCATGTTTTTTTATTTATTGATGAATTGCTAAATGGGTGAATAGGTCTGAATGAGATCTATATGGGATTCTAAGGCCTAATTGAAAGGTGTAACTACTTAAGGGTGACCCATGGGTGCTATGGCCAACCTATGTGGATGGTATTAAGTTGTGTCTCAATGTGATATATGCCTTAAGGGTTGAATCATGCCTATTATCTGACTAATATGATGTTGATCATGAATACTCTATAAATATTGAAACCAAATGTGATGGTTTCAAGACTTGAAGGTAGTGTGGATGTGAGAGTTATGGAGTGAAGGAAAGGGAGAGTGCCCAGTAGATGAGTTAAAGAGAATAATATATTGAGGATTATGTGTATGACCTTTAGGTCATAATTTTATTGGTATAATAGTGACATTATAGGTTGAGGATGAGTGAAGAGGTCTAGGGTGATCCAAAAAGATGTTTTAGATGCTTCAAGTGTGTAGAGTTGAATAGAGATTATATTATTTATATCTCCATTATATTGGTAGGAAATCAGTATTTAGGAAATTTTGTGTTCATAGGTGTTGTTTTGGTTTCTCAACATCTCGGGGGTTATTGCCTCATTGCAAGTTAAAGCTTGCTAAAAGTCTAGTTATTGTGGTTTCTTAGCTAGATATGTGTGGTAACACCTTGTGGGATTGTAGTTTCTTGATTAGTTTTAGATAGTCTAAATTTATTCTTGTTATATAATATAGTAGTCCAATTATAGGTTCTAATGTGTTTCTCCCCTAAGATGGTTTCCCACATATGTCATGTGTTATGTGCTTGATCTTGCATTGTTTTTCTTGTTCATTTATATGAATGGTGTGTATGCTTAATGAATGCTTGTGATAACTAATAAAGAGTTTGAAAGGAATAAAATTGAAGTTTTTATTATTTAGGCTCACTAATTCAACCCTCCTCTTATTGATTGTATCTCTAATAATTGGTATTAGAGTAGGTCCTTTGGTAAAGGCATAATAACTTGAAGGTGATCAAGGGTACAATATGGATAGTCATCAAGGAGGTTTCTCTACTAAGCAAACACTAATGTTCAATGGATCCAATTATGCTTTTTATAGTGTAAGGATGAGGACCTACATCATTTCCCTAGGGTTTGACATTTGAAAATCTGTTATGGATTGTTAGTCAACACCTATTATTCCTCCATATAGTGTTACTAATAAGAATTTATTTGAGAACAATTCTAAGGCAATGAATTCTATCACTTATGGTCTTTTAGAGACTGAATACACTAAGGTAATACATTATACATATTCCAAGGAAATGTGGGATAAATTGAAGACTATTTACAAAAGAGACTCAAAAGTTAAGTTAGAAATGTTGTAGACTCACCAAAGATAATTTGAGAGTCTTAAGATGAAGGAAGAAGATTTTGTGGCATCCTTTCTATAGAGAGTTGATGAGATTATGAACATCATCTGAGGTCTTATAGAGAACATGAAAGAGGATACTTTAGTTCAAAAGGTATTAAGGTCTCTTTATATCAAGTTTGATTCAAAAGTGTCTATTGTATAATAAATTCATGATCTTACTTAGTTAAAGATGGATGAATTGCATATCATCCTTAATGCCTATGATATGAGATTAAATTATGATATGCCACCAAATAAGGAAGAAACATTCAATATAGAGATGAATCCTAAGAAGAAGTTCCAAGGTAATAAATCCAAGGAGGATGACATTTATGATATTGATGAGGATGAACTAATTGACTTGTTTACAAGGAAATTGAAAATAGGTTCAGGTAATTATAAGGGTAACCTACCCTTAAAATTCTTCAATTATGGAGAGATAGGACATTTTGATAGGAAGTGCCTTCATAATCATGATGATGAAGAACATGGTGAAGACCAAGATGAAGATAATAATACATACATGAAGAAAAGATTCAGAAAGTATGACAATAAGAAGATGTCCTTAAATAACAAGAGTCTCTACACCAATAAAGATTGCATCTCATCAGATGATAGTGAAGATAGTGATGTAGAGTATGATTATGAAGATGATGGTCCTATTTAATATGAATCCTTTTTCATGGTTGAGGAAGGAAGTTTCTCACATCAAAAGGAGTCTACATGGAGTGATTTAAATGATGATGAAGTTGAGGTGGACTATGAGACTACA
This sequence comes from Torreya grandis, assembly GCA_037957365.1. Classification (NCBI taxonomy): domain Eukaryota; kingdom Viridiplantae; phylum Streptophyta; class Pinopsida; order Cupressales; family Taxaceae; genus Torreya; species Torreya grandis. Next base: position 2,228,775 of record JARHVA010000504.1, on the reverse strand, counting down.
TTGATAAATTCTCTTGAAAAAATGGATATTGAGAAAAATATTAAGAAGAAGATGAAGTCTCAACTCAAATATTATGAGGAACAATTTAGTGTGTATGAGGAAAGAATGAATGAAGACACTAAGGAGCATGAAGATATGGTCAAGCATCTTAGTTGTCAATTGAAAATCATATCTACAAGCCATAAAGCTAAATAAGATGAATGTTGAAGGTATGTAATTTAAAATGAGTCATTTAAATCTAAGTTAGAGAAGACATCTAGTAAGGTGAAGTCATTTGTGACATTTGAAAAGAGATCAAGTGATCTAGACAATATTCTAAGTGGTCAAAATCATCTTAGTGATATAACTGGTCTTGCATATGAATAAGAACAAAATAATTTAACTCAAAACAAGATGAAGACTAATGTGAATAAGGAAAATCATACTTTGAAGACAAATCATCAAACAAAGAATGAGGGTACTAGCAGAATGAAGACAAATCAGATCAGATAGCTAAATTTCATGAGATATGCAAGTTTCAATGGTTACTATTACACATGTAATCAATTTAAGAATAAAGATAGAGAATGTAAGAGACATATTATAAATGATTTTGCATGGAACTATGATAGGGGTCATCAGTCAAAATGTGTAAACAAATTTAAGTGCTTCAACTATCTTAATTTGGGACACTTACAAACCAATGTCCAATAAGGCTAGACAAGGTGAGTCCTCTCTAAAAAGAGGAGGTCATATTGTTTTTCATTACATAGGACATATTTCAAATTTTTTTCCAAAAAAGGTAAGAAAAATATTTTTCCATCAAGGAGTATTGTTTTCAACAACTATGATAAGATTGGCCATATTGCTAGGTTCTGCAAGCAAAGACCATTAAATCAAAATGAGTTCAATCAAGCTCCTAGAGTACAAGGAAGAAACAAAGTTAACTCATGGAAACCAAAGGTTTTAAGTGTGAGTCATGATGAGTATTAAGCTCTAATTAATATATTTGATATGGTGGAGAATGCTCCAAAAGTTGAAGAGTGCCAAGGGATCTCATTTTTTGCTCATATTGTGAATGAAGAGACCAAGTTCAAGAAGAAGACCAAGGTAATAATTGAGGCTAGTTCTAAGATTTGTATGGATACAAGTGAACATCCTACCATTATTGAGCATGTATCATGCAAAGAACATCAATTTTTAGTGCCTAGTGATAAGGTTCTAAGATGTAAGGAAGATTATTAAGATGAAAAGGTATGTCATGAATCTTTATTGTCTCTATGTATTGTTAATTCAATCTTAGAAGAAAAGGATAATGTTTTAGTGGTTGAGCATGTTTATTCTCTTAAGCCTAAGAAGAAGAAGAACTACAAGTATTAGATTTCTAAGGAGGAGAAGGAATATGAGGAATCATGGGCAACTCCTAGTTTCAAACTATTCTAGGACATTATGAAGTAGGGTGTCTCTGTCTATGCTTCTTAAGAGACTCCTCTCATTGGAGAAGCAAGTTTTGTTGTGTATGTAGTGTCTATAGGGTTAGAATGGGTATTTTTAGGTGGCCTAATGAGATCAATTCAATGTCAAGAAGATTTTAATCCTTATAAATATATGTTGACCTTATCCTAGCTTGTTCCAAGTGGTTTTATGGTTTGAAGGTTTGTTGAAGTCAAATTAAAGATTTTTGAGTGCTCTTGATTGTCTTAGTTTTGGCTTAAGGGAAAATAGTCCTAAACTGGGTTGTAGTGATTAAAATTTCCCAAAGTTATGGAGGATTAAATTTTGGTATATAAGTGTTTGATGGTTGTCTCCAGGTGTGCAAGAAGTTTTAGAGATGGGCATTAACCAGAAGGAGGTTTGTTGACTCTATTTGTTTTAAGATTTTAGGGTTTTGAGCTATGATATAAAAGTGGTTCTCCTTATTATTTGAATTTTAAGGCTTACTAATAAGTTTAATGGGACAAATGGGTTTTAGGTTCATAGATATCAAAAGGTTTGTGGATTCCAAATTATTCAAGTTTTTGTCAAATTAGAGACCTAATTGGCTAGTAGGTTTGTGAAGGAAATATGTCATAGAGGATGAGATAGGTGATACAAATTGGTGTTCTTGATGGATCATATGAGAGTGATCCATATATTAAGTTTTAAGTCTTTATAGTGTGTCTATTAAATTTGTCAGCTCTGTAAGTTCTAGGTAGGGCTACAAGGAGACTAGATAGACATTGTAAGAAGAAGAGTGTTTTTTGTTCAGTTTATACAAAAGAGCAAGACATGAGTGTTTTAAGGAGATTTATCAAGTTATTTAATAACATGTTTCTTTTTTTGAGTGGAATTAAATTCTGTTGGTGGTCCTTGTGGTAACTTGAGATAGAAGGCTAGTAAGCCTATATGGTGGTTCTTCATGGTGTGCAAAGATCTGAAGATGGTAAAATGTTAAATTTATTAAAAATATTATGGAGAGTACCAATTAGATGTTTATTGGTGAGTTCCATCATATTCAATTAATTTTTTGTGTTATTTCTTCATTGGTTATAGTGTTAGGTTGAAAAGAGTGTTGGCATGGAGCAAGAGGAAGTTGTTAAGGTAAAGAAGAGGTAGGCTCAAGGTAAGGGGGATTTTGTATCATATTTTTGAGATGGTCTTATCCTATTGATAGTATTTTTATGTCCTAATAATTATTTGGTACCCACTTTGTCATTGTGTCAAAGGGGGAGAAAATTCCTATTTTGAGAGTGTTTGAAGAGAGAGAAGGAAGGTGAGTTGTATGATGTATCTTGAAATCAATAACAAAAGGGGAGATTATTTAAGAGTTATAAATAATGTCATGGTGATATCATTAATGTGTCTAAGTGAGTGTATGAAGTACCTTGATAGTCTAAGTGATAATGATAAAGTGTGCAATGTATTTTTCCTAATATGCTTGAAGGAGGCTTGGTTGATCTTTAGTTTTGGCATGGTTAGAGATGTTTAGGTATGAGTATGGTGATTTGAGTATATGAAAGGGGTCCTATCATAATTTTATAATGATTTTAGTACTTGTGTGAATGAATATATTTCATTTGGTTGATCATTGTTTTCATCTAAACATTTTGGGTCTAGTGGTAGAAAATCTGAGTAGGAAATTTGCTAACGTCACCATTGCCACATGTGGATGAGTCAGGGGGAGTTGGTCATATGGTTGTGATCACATTTATGTCTAGTTTATATTTAATAAATTTTAGGTCATGTGACTAAGAGAAAAATAATACATTCAAGTGTAAATTTGGGCTCCCAAGCAGTTTAATAATGTTTTCTCATACTTAGCCAAATTTACAATGTGGTAAGAAAAGTTGAGTAAGAATTTTGATGGTGTTATATTTCATAGTGTGAAGGTATCATAAGGATTTTAAAATATGTGTTTATTAATTTTTATGATTATTTAATGTGTGATAAATTTTATTTCATGTGATGAAGGGCATCAAAAGGTATCCATATGCAAAGTTGGCCTTCCAAGTAGTTTTAGGCATAGTTGGCCTTGTGGCAAAAAAAATGATTGAGAAGATTAATGGTGCTATATATTGCATATGCAAAGCTTCTAAGAGTATATTGATAAAAGGTTATATTATATTATATTATATTATATTAATAGATAATATGATCTAAATTTTAGATCATAAGTTTAAGCACATCAAAAGTTATTAAGGTCTAAAGCTGGCCTTCTAGGTAGATAGCAATGGTCCCCATACTTAGATAAATTTGTGAAGGGTAAAGATCAAGACCAAATGGAGATCCAAAGGTTAATTGGAAATAATAAAATTTGATATAAAGGTTAATATTAAGTGACATGAGTTAAAAATGTTTGATGATTAACTAAGGTAAAGATTGACCTTCTTATAGAAGATTGACGAAGTGTGTTTCTTCCAAGATGTCAGGATGCAGTGAGATGGTGCCAAGTGTCAATGTTTAATGTTGAGTAGAGATAAATATTGAGCTTATACCAAAGATAAAATATGATTGGGTATTCATAGTGATAAATATCAATGGTTCTTATTAAAATCAAGAGGTCTTAGTGATAGTTGTATAGCATTGTTAAAGCAAGGACAATCTCAAAGAGATCAATGGAGTGTATGTGGTCAAGATTACACAAGATGAGGTCAACGATTTGAAGTTTAACATTTGGGTAGTGGTTCACTATGATTTAAATTTTGAAGAAGATAGATGGTGCATAATTGATCTAATTAGGAAGGACATGAGATGATATCATGGTGTTTGAGGTTTAACTATGACTATTTGAATTCAAACATTTGAATTTAATAAAGGAAAGACTAGTGTTTGGTTTTTAGCCATATCTTTTAATACAAGTAAAATTTTCTCATGGTGTAAAAATTGAATTTATAGAGGACTCCAAGTAACATCTTTAAATAAATATTTTAAGGTCTGAAAGTATGTAAAGTCAATGTTATGAAGGTTTAAGTTTTACTATGTGTTTGACCATGTTTTGCAAGTGACCTGAGAAGATTGTTTGAGCTTGTTTTTATGTTGTTTTGATGTTACATGATGAATTAGCTATTATAGAGTGTTTTAGACTCCATGAGGATAATATGTATGTATTTTGGAGGTGTGATCAATGTATATTGAGTATGAATAATTCTTAATAAGTTGATTGTGTTCATTCATGGTGTTCATATGTACAAGGTCATTATTTGAGTTGATTGATCATTCATAGTCATGAGTAGAGTTGACTATGATCTTTTGAGGATGATCTTTTAGAGTTAAAGGGGTTATTAGGAGTGGAAATAAGCAGTTGGAAGTGGTCCTATGTTATTTTTTTGCTTCATGAAGTGTTAAATGGGTGAATAAGTATCCTTGAGATCTATAAGGGCTTCTAAGGCCTACTTGAAAGGTATATCTACTTAAAGGTGACCCATGGGTGCTATGGACAACCTATGTAAAATGGTATTTAGCTATGTCTTGATGTGATATATGCCTTAATAGTTAATAAATTCCTATTGGCTAACCAAGATTGTGTTGATCATCAATAATCTATAAATAATGAAACCAAATGTGATGGTTTTAAGACTTTAATGTGGTGTAGATATGAGAGTTGAGGAATGAAGGAGAGGGAGAGTGACCAATAGATGAGTTGAAGAGTATAATAGATTGAGGACTATGTGTATAACTTTTAGTTCATAATTCTAATGGTATAATATTTATCTTGTTGGTTGAGGATGAGTGAAGAGTTTTAGGGTGATCCAAAATGATGTTTTTGATGCTTTTAGTGTGTAGAGTTGAAGATAGATGATACACTTTGTATCTCTATTAGATTGGAAGGTAATTAATATTAAAGAGATATTATAGTCATAGGTGTTGTTGTTGATACTCAACATCTATAGGGTTGTAGCCTCCTTTCAAGGTGAAGCTTATTAGAAATTTAATTGTTGTGGTTGTTCAGATAGACAAGTGTGATAGCACCTTATGGGTTTGTAGTCTCACTAAATAAAGAATTGTATTTCCTTGATCAGTTTTAGGTGGTCTAAATTCATTCTTGTTATTATAGGATATTAGTCCAATTTTATGTTATAGTGGGTTTTATTCCCCAAGAGGGCTTCTCACAGATGTCATGTGTTATGTGCTTGATCTTGCATTATTTCTCTTATTCATTTCTATGAATGGTGTGTATTCTTCATGAATGATTATGATACTTGATTAATATTTTGAAAGGATTGAAATTGAAGTTTAGATTATCTAGGTTCATTGATTCACACCCCCATCTTAATGATTATACCTATAACACAAAGGTGATCAAAGATTCAAGGTAACTAAGTTGGTGTTAATTTACCTATGGGGTTGGTGCCTCTTTGCAAGTTGGTTCTTGATAAAGGACTAGTTGAGTTGGTGTTTGACTAGTGAGGGTTTGGTGCTCTTTGTGAGGTTGGTGTCTCACTAAAAGTTTGATCCATTGATTATGATATTTTATTAAAAGTGGTGTTTTAGTGGGTTTTATCCCCCAAGAGGGTTTCCCACATATTTCTTGTGTTCTTATGTTGTTTGCTTTTATAGATGTGTATGTATGCATTAGTTAGTTAGTGTATGTGAATGGATTCTTCATGAATGATAAGTGAAATTGAAGGATTATTTCAATGAAACTAATTCACCTCCCCCCCCTCAGTATTTATACTTTTAATGGAGTTAAGGTGGGTCCAAGAAATTAATATTTGGGATAAATATCCCATTTATTAATCATGTCTCTCCATTTCTAAATTTAAGGCTTTAATGGAGATATTTAAAATTCTTTAACTTTGAGGATGATGACATCATCATGACCTCAATTTTATTAGAATTTCCTTTAAAAAAAATTCATTTTCACTAATTTCACATGAAATTTTCACTTAAGCATTTAATTTGATTTTCGTAGTTAATTCATTCTGCTTAGAATTTTTACTTTTTAGGAATTGTTTAAGTGCCTTGGTTAAAGGGTTCACAGGCCAATCTATTAATTTTATAGGTCACAACTTGACTAGAAATGAATATATGAGAGGTTATTATTTTTTATAAGATAAAACCACAAATATGGATGCCTCAATATGATTTTGGGTATTAATGTATGATGTGTGGATAAAATTGAGATATTTAGTGATTCTTAGGCTTAATTTGCATTGTTTGGTAAAAACCAATCTTAAGTCTAGTTGGAACATAGTTATGGCCAAAATGGGGTGTCTATAGTTTTTAATTATTTTGGAAGGTGTTGAAATACACAAGAACATTAACCTCTTTTCAATGAATGAAAATTTATGAATGCCTTGCTCAATGCCCCAAAAGGGATGAACCTAGATACTCCCTCAAGGAATCAAATGTCAAATAACATTGTTGAACATTCCCTTGAAAAGAAGGAAACAATATAACTTATAGGTAATGGGGGTGTAAATACCAATTTTTCCAAAGGTAGTTATAATTATTGGTTTAGTAAGGTGCCCCAATAGGGATGATTAAGGATAATGATTTTATTAAAAGTAGTTATAATCATTACATAGTGAAAAATGCCTCAGTAGGGTGGATAGGTTAAAAAAAATGATTTTTCTAGAGGTGGTTATAATAATTGGCAAAGTGGTTTTACCCAATATATAAGGAAGATGAAAAATATAATTCATCTTTTCCCTAGTAGGGCAAATCATAAAAGGGGGCTTATATATGAAATCCACACTTATAGAGTAAAAATAAGCTAAGATAAAAGATAAGCATGAATTTTGGATACCTACTAGTATGGATATGTACATTCTAACTATAAATGATTATTATTCATTTGTTTAATTACTTTGTATTTGGGTAGTGTGTGGGTAGGTATGGGATTTTCTAGGTGTGAACAAGGAGAAATATTACCCATTGGATTAATGAATAGATCCTTTGTCCATATTTTTACTATAGCTTATGATATTATGTATCATAGTTATAGACAAATATTATAATAATTTGTATCAAAATCATGGAAACCTTAGTTTAAATAAAAATACAAATCACTTAGGTGTAATATATGAACAATAAAATCCCAAGTCAATATAATGTAATAAATTAAGTGTAGGAACATACACTAATTCACAACTCAACTATAAGATATGGGTAATCAAGACTCAAGTGTACAAATCCTATAAAAAATGAGAAACCAATAATAAAAAAAGGTAAAATAAAAACAAACAAATAAACAAAATAGTAATAAACAAAAAAAACACATATAAAACTCAAAAATAAAAGAAACAGAAAGCATCCTATCATTAACCAAGTGAATACTTACATGTGAAGGATTAATGGAATTATAAATGGAATGGTGCCCAAAAGTGAGGATTTATGAAAGATAATGACATGAAAGGATAAGATATCTTAGTATAAGCTATACACTTTTATTTTACCACAATAAGGTGAAGGCTATGAGTTTTGCCTAAAATGTGAATTGGATGGTGCCCCTAGGCAAGGATACATGTAAAGGAAAGGTCACACCCTCAATCACAATGGAATGAAATGGAACCAATAATGGATTTGACCTATTAGGGAGGATAGATCATTAGTGATTAGGTTTAAGACTAGGAATTTTTTTTTGGATTTTAGGGCTTTATATCTCTCTAGGAGATTTTAAGCCAATTTTCTAATTTTTAATATTTTGAAATGTTTTAAATGTTTTTTGTAATTTTGGGTGTATATTAACTCATTATAGATTTAAAATATATCTCTCATAAAATGTCAAGATCATTAGATTATATTTCTCAAAAAATAATGAGAGCATGGCTTAGGGTGTTAGTAAAGCATCTATTTCAAATGCACAATGCACACAATGGTGACTCACAAAATAGGAAGAAATTTACTAAAATTATTTTCACAATGGTGATAGAATTAAAAAAGGGTGACCAAGCTGACTTCAATGTAAATTGAGTGTTGCCTATATAGTCTTGTGGGACCTCAAGTCAATTTAGTTCAAATATTATGAAAAGGCACAAAAGGATGGTAAACCAAGGCAAAAGGCAAATGAAAAGGTATGGTTTTTCTATTCCTACCGATGTAGAGATTCACATATTGATCAACATATGATACAACAAAAATGGAAAATGGGATATAATGATGATAGGGATGCCCCTAAGTGACAAGGTAAATTAAATGGCAGGGTATAAAACAATGACAAGGGAAAGGCAAATCAAATTATTCTTTTATTCTTGTTGATAAGACATGCATGTCCTAATAAACATATGATACAACCAAAATAGTCAATTATTTAAATTACTAGCCCCCAAACCTAATAAATATCTACTTTTTCAAGAACTTGCTATTTATTTAAACTCTAATAATGTTATTGTGATCTTCATTGGTCATTGATTTTGTTTCCTTTAAACTTATAAACAAGATGTCTTTGTAGCCTTTGTAAAAAGAAAGTGCAACCTAGGATGTTAAATAAGGATAAACATTGGCTAAAATGTCTAATTTTAAAATGTAATATAGATCCCAAATTAATAAATGGATAATAATGTAATGTATAATGGTTGGGTAAAAATAGATATTGGGATTTTTAGGCACACACAATGTTTATAATTCCATATTCAACATAATTTTTATGGCAGGGCCAAAGAATCCTAAATATGCTCTTGATATGACCACCGTATTTTTATGTTGTTTAGTCCTAAGAGATGCTTCCATATGATTATGTTATAGATTATAAGCTATACTAATGTTATATTTACTAATGTATTCATAAATCATTAATAAACTTTTGTGCCTAACTATTGGCACCTCGTAGATGTTTTCACCAATAAATTTGTCTTGATTGTCCCATAATACCTCTAAGAAGGTTTTGCTAAGAAACATTGACTCTTAACTTTGATTGTCTTATATCACCTCAAATAAGGTTTTAGTATAATATATTGAGTTTGTAATTTGATCTCCCCCTGGCACCTTTAAAAAGGTTTCACTAAGAGATTGTTCTTATTCTCCATGAATGTATTCTTGAATTGATATGTCACCATGGATGTAGTTCAACAATGTGTGATTTTGTTAGTCCCAATCAACATCTATGGGAGTTGGATTGTCAATATAATGGCTAGGTTTTTTGGTGTTAAAGGCATGTAGAATGGAAATGGAATGGTAAGAGATAACCCAATCCTCATAGAATATACTAGGATAACTTGTGTTGATGCTAAATTAATCAGCCTCAAAAACTATGGAAGGATCATAAATGTATTTAAATTGACCTACAAGTAATGTGTAACCAATGTCATAATAGCCATGAATGTGTTTTGATTATAAAGTTTAGTCTAACTCAAGGGATTGGATCTAATTTTGAGACTAACATTGATTCTACTTATGATAATAAATCTGATATCAATTCAAAAATGTAACCTAAATTTAATTTTGATTCTTCATCTAGTGTTATGGTAAATATTTTATATTTAATGTGTGGTATTGGATGAGTAATGGCTTGGGTTTGGATAATGGTATCTTCAAAAAATAGGCTTAGCTAAGGACTCCATAGAGACTACATTGTCAAAGTGAGGTTTTTCAATAATAGGAAAATGGTCAACAAGCAAATCCATAGAGACTGGATTGTCAAGGTGAGGATCCTTAAAAACAAGCAATGGTTGAAATAACTATTTACCCAATGGTGGATATAATCATTAGGGGGTGACTCAAAAAAGACTAGCTTGTCAAAGTAAGACTCTTCAACCAAAGGGAAAGGATTAAAGGGTGATTCAACATTGGATAACTCATCACAAATAGGTGTTTCAACAAAAAAAATCATGGATTGGTTAGTTCTCTTGGCCTTGGATTACACTTGGTTTCAAAATATCAAATTTGAACACATTTTAGTTTTTGAAAGAGGCTCTTGGAGAGGTAATGATTGGATCTATCATGGATTGACAATCATCTTGGATTTTCTAAAGTGGGTGAAGGTTGGAAACCAATCAAGAATGACTTATGGCTCAATAATGAGCTCTTTGTAAATATACTCATCTAATATAGGCTCAAAAAATACTGGATGTGGGTCTAACCTTATTGGGATAACACACTATGATATTTTGAAGGGCCTAAAATGGTAATGAATGGGAATTGTGAAGATTGGTTACTAACATAAGCCAAAGGAAGAGGGCCTGGAATGGTAATGAATGGAAAATGCAAAGCTGGGATTTTGATGTAGGCTAAAGGATGAGGGCCTAATATGGTAATGAATGGGCATTATCAATCTTGGTTATTGAAATAGGCCAAAATAAGAGGGCTTGTAATGGTAATAAAAAGGCATTGTAAAGTTTGGTTAATGACATAAGATAAAGGAGAATTATTAGGATAAGTAGGAGATCAAGTACCATTATCATTGAAATGGAAAACTTAGTGCTTTAATTGGCTCAAATAAGGGCGGTCTTAGAATATGATAATTAACAAGTTGGGTTTCAAAATTATCCCAAAGAACGTGTTCTTGGTCTATGAAAATGGTCTTAAACATGGTACATGGAACTTGGCATTGGTCTATGAAAAGGGAAATTAGTCTTGAAAACAAACATGAGCTATGAAATTTAAAATAAACTTAATCGAGGCATGTTCATATCTATGACTAGGTCTCACAAAGAAAAGGGGTCTACACTTCACACAACAATTGAAACATATAATAAAAAGATTGGTCGATGTTTGAAAATGTCTTAAAACTTGGTTTAGATGGAAAACTCATTCTATTGGTATAATTTTTTTAAAATTGGCTTAGAATTAATCTCTTCTAAAAAATTATCAACAAAAAATTGGTCTCAAATATCTGTAAAACAAAAAGTTCAAAATTTTTGGTCAAAAGGCACAAATCTAGACTTTAAAACAAACTATGTTGAGGTCAAAACTTGTAAGTAATATAACTCTAAGGAAAATACTTTGAAAAACATTGACTCAATCTTGGCACATGGATTTTAAAACAAACATGAACTTGATATAAAACATTCACTGTAGGCACATGCCTAAAAATAATTGGGAAAGTGAATCTCAAGTAATTAAAATAAGAGTGATGGGTAAATAATTCAAGTTCAAGTTATAAGAAAGTATCCATTGTAAACTAAACATTCTCATATTTATACTTAAAAAGTGAGTTTTGACCTTAATTTAAGGAAATGAATTTACTTGAGGCACATGAAAATAAACCACTTCCTAGATCTAGGAAAAAGGGTCTTTAAATTAATTAATTTTGAATCTAAAATTCACAATACAAACTCCAAACTTGGTTAAAAATACTTGGTTTATTCAAATTGAGAACATCCTAGACCCAAATGGACAACATAATGGCCCCATTTTAGACCAAAGGTATGCATGATTTTAAACTTGGTTTGAAATAAGGTAACATTTTTTGGATAACATGAGCATCATAATGATTCCCCTTCAATAAAATGGTATGACAATGGTTTTGGATTAAAAAATCCAAGATAAATTTTTGAGATGAAATGGGTAGCGTACGGATGCAGCATTTAAACAAGTGACATGCACAAATATTTTTGGGATAAAAAACTCTAAGGCAAAAGTATGACACCAAATAGATATAGTAACACTTATTAGGCTAAATTGTGATGAAAACACGTGATTTTTATGACTCATTTTAACTTGTGACAAATAAACAAATTTTTAGTCTCAAAACACACATGTAAATCAAAGAAAATATAAATAGTGCAAATGGCTTGTCCTATCCCTAAAATTGACATGGGTGTGCATAGCTTATAACAAAATTTCCATTGATATACCAGTTCTTGTGATAAATTAAGTTTTAATCCAAAAAATAAATAATAGGTGTACTTAGATTTTTTACACCCCCCTCTATCTCTCAAGCATTGGTATGTGGCATGAACTTAGAGTAAGGAACACTCAACATTTGGCAAGAAATTTTATGGAAAGTGGGGTTGACTAAAAATATATAAGTTTCAAATACACTATATGGTCCCAAGTGTCACTAACACAATATCACAATCATGTCAATTAGGTTCATAATTTCTAACTTACTATGCAAGGGTGTGTTCTTTTGCATAGTGACTCTAGCTATGTACTACTTATTAGAGTTTGGTGTTTAAAAAGACCTGACATGAGTTTCATTAGGATTGAAGAGATTAGTTTCTTAACCCCTAACAATCCTAGTATCATGTTCCCCAATTTATACACCCCACCATGGAATGAGGTTTGTACAATGATGGTAGATGAAACCCCAGGCAAATGCACACCTAAAGAACTTGTGAGGAGGAAATGAACTCCCACCCACAAGCCAAATGCAAGAAAAAAAATAAATATAAAATGGAAAGACTTTAGAGGTAATTTTTGAATCACCCAAGTCACTCAATTCTTGGGTAAATCATACACAACATTCTTTATGATAATATTTAATAAAAATAGTAATAAACCAAGCACTTTTGGTCACTCGAGTTCCTTAAAGGGGATGAGGCAGAGAGCATACACCCTTATATTTTTTTGTTTACCAAAAATAAAGAATTTAATCTATGTAATTTGAAACAATACAAATAATAAAAAAGAATTTAAAAATACCTTAATAATTCTAACTAAAATTTATGTTCTTTTTAATATCACCAATTTGAAATGTGTTTGAAATTTTGGCCCTTTGGCCTTGTTTACACTTGTAAAAAAATTTACATTGATTAAGTTGATTTTAAGCACCAAATGAAAGTGTATTTGAAATTTATAAGTGTTTACGATTCTCTTTCTCCACCTTAATTCCTAAAAAATTTTAGGGAGGTATCTTATCTTTATGATAATAAGCAAATCAATAAACAACATTTCATTTTGAGCTATCAAGTTTCTAAAAAAAATAGAGAAATTATTGACAATTATTGTAAGGATCATTGTCAATTTCAATGATCAACATCAATTTATTAATATGGTCATTGAATCCTAAAATTTCACTAAATACATGCATGTTTTTAAATAAAAATTCTTAATAAAAATGTTTCAAACTCAAATTTCTTACTTCCCTATAAAATAAGGTTAGACAGGTAAAAAATAGATCGTTAGGCAATAAAAACAAGAAAGAATTATTTTTTACTATATTTCTAGTTTGTTGTGTTTTGATGTAGATAACATCATCAATTATTGAAGTGATCATACCAATTCCTCCAATCGACATCTATTTAATACTATCATCGATAATTTAACACAATCACCATCGATTCCTGTAATTCTGATTGATTACGTAGTTTTCAATAGAGAGCTCAAATTTCTTCACTTTTTTGACAATTAAATAAAAAACATGACACAAAAATGTTTAGATATTAAGAAGTAACTAAATCCATTTTATGGGGTGCGTGTCCCATTGGGTGTGCCATTATGTTAGATAGGAATCTAAGAGGATATTTCGTTAAGTGTTAGTATCATAAACCTCAATAAAAACACACTAAAAAATCTAACACCTCAATCCTAGATACTCAAGTAGTAAGAGAACAATGCAATTAACTAATAATTAAATACAAAACAAGTATTATTTACCTTCCTTGTGATCAATAATTGCATGTTGGCCATGGAGGAATGTGCTTGGTCATGTGCTCAAAGAGTCTTTGACAATGGTTCTCCTTACATCATTTCTCCTTTTCACCTTGATAATATTTGGCTTAGCTTTAGTAATCTATCAATATTTTTTTCATTATAAAATTACAATAAAGTTGTCTCTTAACTATGAAACATTATAACATTACACAAAAAAATGTCTCTTTAGAAGGACCTTGGCACTTCTATTTATAGGTTTTCCTCTAACTCTAACCCAAGTGCACTTAGGTTAGATTTAACTATAGTTAAATTTAGTTTAACCTTAGTTGAGTTAATAAGGGGACAAGCAATTAACATTTGGGATAGAGATCCCAAATATTAAGCATGGCTCTCCATTTTTGAATTTAAGGCTTTAATGGAGATATTTTTAATTTCTTGACTTTGAGGATGATGACATCATCATCATGTCAATTTTATTAGAATTTTATTTTTAAAAAACCATTTTCACTAATTGCACATAGAAATTTTACTTAAACATTTAATTTTAGTTTATTGGTTAATTCATTTTTATTAGCATTTTTGCATTTTAGGAATTATTTAAGTGCCCCATTTAATGGGTCTAGAGGCCAATCTGTCAATTTTCTAGGTCACAACTTGACTAGAGATGAATATGTGAGAGTTTAATATTGTGTATAGGATAATACCCCAAATAGGTATGCCTCAACATGATTACGAGTACTAATTTATGGTGTGCATATGATATTGGGACATTCAATGATTCCTATTCTTAATTTGTATTGTTTGGTAAAAACAAATTTGAAGTCTGATTAAAACATAGTTGTGGCCAAAATGAGGAGTAGACATAATAAATATAAGCAACCAAAATGGCAAATTAAAAGGTAAAAAATGTTTTAAAACCATGTAAAAACATTTATACCAAATTAAAATAAAATAAAAGTCATAATATATCATGTTGGGGAGTATGAAAATTTGTAAAAAATGGAAAACACATGAAAACCAAATGTTGTGTGTGTGTGTGTCTGAGAGAGAGAGAGAGAGAGAGAGAGAGAGAGAGAGAGAGAGAGAGAGAGAGAGAGAGAGAGAGAGAGAGAGAGAGAGAGAGAGAGAGAGAGAGAGAGAGAGAGAGAGAGAGAGAGAGAGAGAGAGAGAGTAAACAAACAATAAATTCAATTAATCATAGTAAATCAAGATGGGAAGTATAATAAGAAAAATAAAAATTAAGTGTAAATAAACTTAATCATACTAAATCATGTTGGGAAATATGAGTAATTTAATAAAAATGGTAGTAAATATACACTCAATCAGAAAATAAGAAGATAAAAGTGAAATGCTTATGAAGTAAGCATAAAACATACTAAATAATGATGAGAAGTATGTCAATGATGTGTGGATCATATGTCACAAAAATTATCTCAAATTTTAAGCGTGCCATTTTATTGTGACTTGCTTATAATATGAGCTAGGTATTATAATATTATATGAAAAGGGCTTGGTCTAGTCCAAGATCTTACACTATAATTCACAAAGGGAACACCATGGAAACAACTATGGGAAAATTTTAAAGATGTTATACCATGTTGATTTGTGAGGATATCCTAGTCTTATTCATGGTCTTACACTAAAACTCATAAGGTTAACACCTATGAGGTGAATGGTAATAAGGGTAAAAATAAAAGAATATTTTATTGTGGTAATTTTTGAGGAGAGCCTAGTCCTATCCATGGCCTTACACTATAACTCACAAAGGGAAACCCTAATGGAATTATCAGTTAACAAAAAAATACTCCTCAAGGGGAAATATTAGGATTGTTGTAATGAAATAAGGAATGCAAAAATTATGACAGGAATTTATGAGAAAACCTTAATAAACATGAGGCATACTAGGTAAAAATGAGAGACACTAGGAGTCTAGTGACCATCAAAATACAAAGGATACCTACTCGTAATAATCACAAAGATATATAGGTAAATAGGTGAGATATTAAGATCAAATCATAAAGGTTATATGAATAAGGAATGTAAAATAGACCTACCATCCCACAACATGTTTCCCATTCCTTAGGACCTCTTATAGAGTCATTGATCTATTATGAAGATAAGGTAGTTGTGTGAGGAAGTACGTAGAACTTATAGGTTTTTTTTTCTCCTATCAGAATCTACTAGCCTACCACACCCCAATAGACCTCAACTCTATCATCAGGCCAAATTTGGAGTTTGATATTTAATTAAAAATAGGATATGTGATATGAATCAAATCTTTTGGTGTGATTTGACTTTTGAATTATATGTTTCCTTTTGAGTCATTGCCTTTTGTTTACATGATTTGGATTTAAAATATTTTATGGCTTTTATGATTCCACCTCCATATAAATTTTGGAATAACCAACATGAGTCATAATAGTGATACACATGAATGATTTTTAGACTTTAATATAAACAAGACTAAGTAACTAATGATATGACTGACTAAACACTTAGGCTTACCTATCAATCAATATGTAATATCAAGTTTCAACTATATGTATGCTTAGTATGTGAAAGGAAGATGAGGGAAGAAAGGAGATCCAAAATAAATTAGTATATGATATTAGTATAATGAGAAGTCTTGTTTGATAACTGATCATATGGTAGAGATATAATACTAAGGGAATTAAGGTTGTATAACCAAGTCACAATAACAATTATTTTATTTTTGAGTGTAATAAGATAGCAAACAATTATTTTAAAAATAAAAATAAAAGAATCCGTGAAATAAGTTAAATCATAATAATAAGTTTGAATTTATAAAAGTAATGATAAGAATCCATAATAAAAGTTGAAAGAGAATGAAACCATATAAAACACATAAAGCATAATATAATTATCCATGGAAAATAGATAAGTGAAATAAAATTTGACATAGTTAAAAGTACAATATATATATATAAATGGATCACAAAACCAATCCAAATCATAAAGTAGAACAATGTGAAAGAATACCATGTTTTTAAAATAAACATAGATACATTTGATCATAAATACTATCCATAACATCTAAAACATATCTATGAAGCTAAATTATGATGCTATTCAAAGTCTCATCAATTTATATGGAAAGTTGTGTAAATACTTCCTTTCATATAATCTTAATTGAAAAGGTAGGTGTATTAGATAAAGAGTAATGATCATGTGGGATATCTTGAGTAGGATAATTGAGGTTAATAATGGATTTCTTGATGGGAATAATATTTTTGGGGATAGAAGTAGGTGAAACCTATAGAGAAGGAGGAACCTTATTTCATGGATAACCTATAAAAGAAGGAATGACTAGTTCTGGTATCGACTATGGGAAGTCACAAATATGCTAATGGAGAACTCATCAATGAATAGTATGACATGTATCACACTAGTGCCAAATAAAATATACTTCCCCATATTTAGGGATATACTTTGGTAATATATTTGGAGGAGGTATGGCCTTATTTTTAGGTTGAGTAGTAGTTTGAAGTAATGTGTCAATGTGTTGCCTAAGTTTTTGGTAGTGGGTAAAAGAGTGGGTATTTTTCTAGTTAAATCAAAAAATATGTCTATTACTAGACTTTGGGGGTCTACTAGCTGAAAGGGTGGAAGGAAAATCCTAGGGCAGCTGATATAAATGGTAACCTTTGGTAAAATGACCATAAACTTTACAGATATCAAAATAAGGCTGATCTGCACATTGTGTAGGTATAGGATCAAGTTATAATAAGGAAATAAGGCCATAACCAAGGAAGGGTGGGGATAGAATAATATGTTTAAGTATAGTGGCTAGCATCTTTTAAGGAAGTAGACTAAGGGTCATGGTATCTGGGAAAGTGATACAGTCCTATCATGACATGATCCATGTGTTAAGGATTAACATTTAACTGATATTTACTATAGGGTAAATTACTATTTACTGGATAGTATGTACCATATGGTAAGTTAGTATTTAGTTATTACTAAATAGATTATTTTTTATATTGTTAGTTATGTGAATATATTGTTGTAACAATACATTTCATATATGGTTTGGAGGTTAGTCAATAAGAGTTTATAGGGATATCAAGATCCACATATATAGTGTTTGACATTCCTATATATTTTTAATACCCATATGAATATGTAAGAGAAGAAATATTTATAGTGTGAAAAATTATTTTATTATTTATATGTTTAGTTTCATTATCTGTGTGTTTGGCTCCTTCATTGTTGTATAACTCTAATTTTCCTAATATCTGGTATCAGAGCAATGATGGATTCTTCATATATTATATATGGTAAACCCATTATTGTTAATAGTTTCCATAACTTATGAGAAAATATAAATTTGTGATGAGATTTTATGTTTTTTTAGATTTAGTGTTTGCATATGACAAATTATACAATCATATTAAGCATCTAGTATAATTTTATATATATGATCAATAGATTCAAACTTATTGGGATCATCTTGTATGGATGTGATTGCTATTTTATTCTATCATATTTCCCAACATCATTCCTCAGTAAAGTTTCTGAGTGCTAATTGTCAATTAATTTGAAGGAGAAGACCTATGTATATATATTCCACACTATATTATTACATATTTACATTCACAAAAAAATATGAGATTATTATCATTGGTGTCACTCTAATCAATAATTAACATTACTTTCTCCTATGTTAACTCAATGATACCATATATCAATTAGATTCTACTAAGGATTTATTATGATGATTATTGTATTATACAATGGTGACATGGTGTTATTGGCATGTTAACTCATTCACCAGTCGACCTCAAATCCTTATGTGGTCGGTCTTATAATTGGGTGATGTCTACTTTTGAATGTAGCTATCTCCAATCACATTTGATCTATACCATGAATATTTATGTCTATTTTTTTTATATCAAATTGTGCATGGTTATATCTCAATGTTTGTGTTCTTCTAGAAAAAAATCCATCCATTTGTATTTTCTTGAATGCTATGTTCACTGCCATAATCACCATGTGCAAATATACCACATATGTCTTCTCTTCTCATTTTCATCAAGTTTTTAGATTACTTTCAAAGTCATTAAAGAGTCATATCATATTTTTTTTGTATGTATTTTTCACATATGGTCTAATCCCTATAGAAGAGCCTTTACTTTAAGTCTTGGTTTAATAGATATAGATTTTTTTATGTGTTATTAGTGTATATAAAGTTATGATTTCAAAATATTAGAGTCAAAATAAAAAATGAGGTTAATAATATTATATTCAATTAGTATAGGTGAATTTATGCTTTGTTTTAGTTATATTCATTAAATATTATTTTGTCAAAATAATGTAATGAGTTTTGAATGTCAAAATATCTGTTTAATGTCAAGCATATTGATGGTGTCAAGTTTAAGCTATCTGAGTCATGAGTTAAAATTTGTTGAGTCAATAGTTGAGTCATCACTATCACAAGTCTTCAAAAATATTACATGAAAATTCATTATCACATATATGTGATGTCTAGATCATGGGAGGGGGGGGGGGGTTCTCTTCAAAATATTCATACAATTGAACTCTATCAACATATGATGAGTAAGTAGCTTAACTCACTAGAAGATAGATGAAATGGAGCTAGAGATTTTAAATTATATCATTATTCACCAATGATTGGGCCTAGATGATTTGGTGACATCTTTTGTGTGGTGTTTTTTTTTACTTTTGTAGTGTGGTGTATTTTGTTCTAAATCAGTTCATGCCAAGGACAATTTTTTAGTGGTAGTGAAAATTGTCTATGCTATTTTTTTGGGTGGCAACCAACATCAATAGAGGCTACATAAGATGAAAATGAGGATTTATTCCTCATTATATTTCATTTTTATATTATTATGTGTGTTTTCATTCCCCTACTGTATTAGAAAAAAGGAGAGTGTAGATATAATAGAATGTGGCAATAGTTGTATAAGAAGAAACTAACTAGAAAAATTCTCTGACTATAGAGATCCTCTAACTCTCATACTTATTTATGAAGATGATCAACTAGTGAAATGTCCATTTATTTCACATGGAGTAAATGCAGGATGAGTTCTTTTCATAATACTGGTCATGTGCTACAAGATCTACACACACACACACGCGCACACACACGCATGCACGCACGCACGCACGCACACACACACGCACACACACACACGTGCACGCACGCACGCACACACACACACACACACACACACACACACACACACACACACACACACACACACACACACACACACACACACACACACACATACATACCTAAAATTACGCATTGGTATATGATTTTGTTTAGGCTAGTTCTTGAAGATGTACATTCTCCCTATGTGTTGATTCAATTTTTATGCACACCAATTTATAATGAGGTAGCCTCTAATGTTTTAGGATATCAATAAAGGTGAACTCCACTCTAGATCATGAGTTTAAGGTATGTGGTTTGAAAAACCGTGTGATGGAATAATTAGAACATGTAGGTTTTTAACCAAAACTAATGTATGGATGAATGGCTACTAAAATAAATTAAAACTAGGTGAGTTGGTGTCTAGATACTTGCTAATATAGAGTGGGTAGATATCATAACTAAACTCAAAAATAGAAGGAAGGGTAGGGTAGAAAAAAAGGAATCTATGACTTTATGAATCACCTCTTAGGCTAGATTCTTCATGGATAAGTGCTTTGAAAACTAATGTTTATTTTGAGTAGGTACTTCACACACACAAACAAACATGGTCAAGAAGTCTAGGATAGCTTGATATAGGAAACTTAGGGATCTCAGTCAAAGGTTGTGTTTATGTATTTTTAATAATTTCCCTAAGGTTTCCAATTATGTCCATGAGTTGTGAAGTATATATGGTTCTCAATGACAAATTTTGCCTTAGTGATCATGCATTGAGCTTGCTATGTTTGCTTGGTTAGGAAAGGTGATAGACATTGTTAATTTAGTGACCATGATTGAAGCATCATATGAAGGGTAAAAATTTCTTTGATTAATTTTGGAAGTGAAAGGAACTCATTGGAATATTCTTTTGAAAGTCTAGGATTTCCTAGTCAACTTGGTAGTTCTTCTTGAGTAAATAGATTGATGACATCAACATTCACACATGTGGAGGTGTCAAAATAAAATGGTCACATGGGTTTGTTGATATTTATGTTTATATAATGTGTTTAAAATTTTAGGTATTGAAATTAGGTCTAGATAAAGTTATTATAGTGAGAATTTGGTCTCCCAGGAATATCTCACTAGTTTCCATAGTCAAATTTGCATTAACAAGTGACTGTTGGAATTCAAATATTTGAATTTACAAAGGAAAACCAATCATCATTTTTTCACCTATAAATTTTCATGTAGGATGAATTTTATAATGGTATAAAAATAAAAGTGGTAGATAATTTCAAGGTAAATCCAATAAAAATGATTTGGAAGTTTGAATGGTTGTACAACTGCATTTATTGTTGTCCAAAATTGATTAAGGGTTTAACTTTCTTATACAAGTAACCCAAGAAGGATATTTGAGTTTTTATTGATAGTATTTGGATGTTTCAAGGTAAATTATATATTTTATAGTGTTTTATACTCAATTAGGATCATCTATATGTATTTTGGAAGTTTGACCAATCCATCTTTAGTATGAATAATTGCTTACAAGTTGACTTTTGGTTCATTCATGATGGTTTCATATACAAGACAAATGTTTGATAGGTTTTGAATATATAAAGGTGTGTAGGGATGAATTTAATAATTTTAGGATTATTTAAGGGTCATGTGGCATGGACCTATATGCTTTGAAGGGGTATTGTGTTTTTAGTTTTGCTCAGTGAAGTGCTAAGAGGATGAATAGGTCTCCACAGACCTAAAAGGGCCTCTTAGGCCTAATTAAAAGGTGTTGATGCTTAAGGGTGATATATCAAAGCTATTTATTACTTATTTGGATTATTTTTATCCTATTCCAATTTTAATACAAGCCTTAATGGTTAAGGCATGTCTCATGGCTGATAAAAAAGATGATGATCATGAAGGCTCTATAAAGAGTATAAACAAAGATCAAGGTTTATATAGTTGTTATACAAAATATAATGAATTATGAGTGTGTTTGGTGGATTAATTGAATATAAGATTATGTTTATGAAATTTATATGGCCTATAGGTCATATTTTTTATGTTATAATAGTGTTATTTTAGGGTTGAATATTGAGGATGAGTGAAGAAGTATAAAGTTAGATGCATTACTTGTATGTGAAGGTTTGAGAGTGTGATAATGGTTGATGATAATTTATATCCACTATTTATCCATAATATTAAAATTAAATCATGGATCTAGATGTGTTAATATTACAAGGTGTTATGTGGGTACTCAACATCTAGGTTAAGTGGGTGTTTATTCATGCATAGGGGTTGGTGTTCCTTGTGAAGTGGGTGCTTCACTAGAGTCTCTTATTTTTAAATATTATATAATAATTTATTACACTTTTTTTCTTCCTTGAGAGTGGTTTTTATTCCCCATAAGGGTTTTTCACATAATCCATGTGTCATGAGTGTTAATCTTGCATTATTTCTTTGTTCATTTTAATAACTAGTTTATATGCTTCATGGATACTTATAATGAATGATTGAGAGTTTGAAGTTTTAAAATTAGAATTTAATTACTTTAATCACTAATTAATTCCCCCTTAGTGATTTTACCTATAAATATTGGTATCAGATTCATACCTTCATTTCATGTTTAACCACTTGAAGGTGATCTAAGGTACAATGGGTAGTCATCAAATGCAAGGTGGTTTCTCTACTAAGCAAGAACCACTATTAAATGGATCTAGATATGATTTTTATAATCTAATGATGAGGACCTACATCATGTATTTAGGTTTTGACATGTGGTAATCTATTATGGATGGTTATTCTATACCTCCTACTCTTTCAACTAGTGCAGATGATAATAAGTTGAGTGAGAACAATTCTATATATATGAATGCTATCATTTGTGGCCTATTAGAGGCTAAGTTAATCAATGTAATCCATTAAAAATCTACCAAATAAATCTAGGATAAGCTATAGATATTTTATTAAGGAGATTCAAAGGTTAATTTGGATAAATTATAGACCTTAAAATAAAAGAAGATAATGTGTCATCCTATTTTCTAAGGGTTGATGAGGTGGTAAACATGATAAAAGGTCTTGGAGAGGAGATTGAAAAATATAATGTTTTACATAAGGTATTAGGTTATCTCACCCTCAAGTTTGATTCAAAGATTTATACTATAGAAGAAAGTCATGATCTCACCAAGATGAAGATGGATGAATTACATGGCATCCATACTGCGTATGAGATGAGATTTAATGAGTACAAATCACCAAAGAAGGAATCATCCTTCAAGGTGATCAAGGAGACAAAAGGCAAAAAGAAAAAGCTAATTCTTGAAGATTTTTATCTTAGTGAAGATCAACTTAAATCCATGATTGCAAGAAAATTAAATGTGGGATCAACTCAGTATGAAGGGAAGATTCCTTTTCATTTTTTCTCATGTGGTAAAGTTATTCATTTTAAAGCTAAGTGTTAAGATAGAGGTAATTATGATCAAAACGAATCTCATGAGGTTGAACACAAGAAATATGAGGGTCCTATCAAGTATAAAAAGTTCTTGAATGGGATAAATGGCAAGGAGTCATACAAAGACAGTAAGAGAAATTACCATGAAGAAGATAGTAACTCATATACTAAATAATAAGGAAACACATCTGGTAATGATGATTCATCTCATGATGAAAACAAAGAGACACTGTTCATGGATCTTGTGGATGATGAAGGTGAATGTTCTTTAGGTAGATATCTCTTTGGTGGAGATAGCTTAGAAGAATAAGATGAGAAATTCACTCTTGAATACCAATATATGAACACTTTGGAAGAGATGAAGCTACTACAAGGAAAGAACAAAAAATCTCACCTTGATTAAGTCCTACAAGGAGAAAATTGGCTTTTTTGAAGAAATGTTGAGCAATGAAGTCAAAGAACATGATGAGATCACTCAACATCTTGAAACTCAAGTTTGTACCCTTTTTGAATAGATAAAAGGTAAGTATGAAGAATGTGTCATATACAAATCAAAAATGGAATCTTTGTGAGTGAAACTATATGAAGCTATAAGCAAGTTTGAAACATATCATAAATTTGAGAAAATTACAATTGATCTTAATGATCTATTGAGTAGTCAAAAGGTCTCAAATGACAAATCATGCCTAGGGTTCCATATAGATGTTCAAAAGGAAAAGATGATTGAGAAAATAGTGTTGATGGATCAAGAGACTAATCATTCTAAGGAGAGTGATAATGAATACAAGGAGCACAACAAATTGAATAATAAGGACAACATCAAAAGATATAAAAGTTCAAATAAAATCAAATAACCCAATACAATGAGGTATTTCAATGACTACTATTACTCTTGTCACTATTTTGGTCATACGATCATTTATTAGAAAATAGAATCTCCTATTGGGATATTTACATGGAATTATGAATAAGACAATCATAATCATGAAGAACATCTTCACTCAATATAGTTAACAAGTCCATAAGGAAATAATGACATCTTGTGCTATAGGTGTCAAGGGATTGGTCATATTGCAAGGCTTTGTAATGCCCTCATCAGGAGACCAAATGATCAAATTTATGAATGGGATAATGAAAATTTAAAGAGTCATCATGTGGCTTATAAAAAAGGTATGAACTATCATATAAAATTCATTTGTTTCAAATTTCAAGAGAGAGGTCACATATAAAGGTTTTGTAGGAATGACTAGTATTCTACTTCAAAGAATGATTATCATAACATGAAGAAAAAGAGCCATAACGAATGGAGACCAAAGGAGGTGAATGAGAAATAGGTTCAAAATTGACTATTTGTCATGATAGAATAAGGTAAAAGCTCAAGTGTCAAAGAGCAAGACTTATATACTCAAGGGAACAAGAAGATCAAGCAAGATTTTAAGTCAAAAGGAAAGAATGAAGCTAAGAACTCAGACATAGTCAAATTGATGATGAGGCAAGACTATAATTCAAGTGAGAGCATGGAGATGTGGGAGTCTCCTAAGTTTTGGGACATTTAGTCCCTCCATGATAGGTGGGTGTCTCTACCTATACTTTTTAGGAGACATATTTTATATATGGAATCAAGTATGCATGATCTAGATGATGTACAAAATGCCAATCAGTACAAAGGTATGTTGAGTTGTTGATTGGTCTTTAAGAACAATGTAATTTTAGTATATAATAAATGATATTATGTTTCCAAGATTTTTATTAATCATTAAAAGGTCATAGCTTAATCGGGAGCAACAATTCATGATCTTGCTCCACAGGTTTGTGATGAAAATCTTCAAGAGTTTTGTTTAGGGACATTGGTCCTAAAGGCATGTTTTAGTAAAATTTTGATGTTTGGTTTGATAGTTAAAATAATGAAGTATGAATTTAATTTTGATATGTAATGTAGACAGTACTTTTTCAAGTGTATTCCATGTGGTTTCATGCATTGGATTGGTCACAAGTATCTCTAATGATCATTTGTTTAGTTTCTCTATTTTGCTCAGTGATTGTTACTTACTAAGAGCTCATCTTGAAAAATTAGTGTTTTTTGGGTCTATGAAGGCGACCAAGGGTATAATATAGTTGGATTTGATGTATCCATGTGCCAAAGGAATTGAGGAGATGTAATAAGGCTTCCATGATCATTATAAGGTGTTTTAGCATAGTGACAAGGGTATACACAGGGTCAATATGCATAAAATGACTAGTTCTAAGTGTCAAATGAATATCTGTGAGTGTTGAAGATGACTTTGTGGCATATAAAGGTGTGTTGACTTCATTTAGGTATTCTCAAAGTGGTTTTAGGTTTTAAAGGTCTTTTGAGGATAAATTGAAGATATTTGAAGGCTCTCAAGTATGGCAGTTATGGCTTAAAGACTAGCAAGTCAAAAAACATTTAATGGTTTTATGGGTTCCAAAATGATTCAAACCTTAAAAATTGGTCCAAAAGTGTGTATTTTTTACCTTTAGGTGTGAGAGAATTTTCAAGAGCTGGCATTGATTAGAAGATGGTAAGTTAACTAGATTTATTTGTAATGCCTTATATTTTACACCATATGGGTTAGGGACCTTCCCAAGGTATTTCAAGTCTAAGACTAATTAATATACTTAAATGTACAAAATTTTGCTCAAAAAGTGTTTTATATTTATCTAGAAGTGTATGGTTTAACCTATGATTGATTTTTTGTGCAACTAGAGGGCTAATTGGCAAGTCAATTTGTGAAGGAGATATGGTGCAATGGTAGAGTTGGATGATTGTTATTGACATTCATGGAGGGTAATATGATTTGAATATAAATATGAAATTTAAATTTATGAGGGTGAATACATATAAAGTTATGGGATCTACAAGGTTCAAGTAGTGTTATTAGGCCTCTAAGCAAGGCTAGTGTGAAGAAAAGTAATCTTTGGTATTTTTATTCAAAATAAAAAGGCATGGTTATCCATAGATATGTTTTTCATTTAGATTTATACATCATATATATTTTATAAATAACTTTACTGATCACTATTCATTCTATGGGTGGCCTTGTGAGAGAAAATTTGAAGGCAACTATGGAATCTCTTCATGGTTGGAGATGGTATGAAGATGCTCAAGGGGTGAAAAAGCTTAGGTGACTTAGGGGAAGTCCATATAGTGTTATAAAGGTTTTATCACTCTCATTTTCTACATATTTTTCATTTATTGTTCATATCATAGTGCATGGTCAAAGCAGAGTGTTGTCAATGAGAAATCTTGAGGTGGTCAAGGCAAGGATTGGTATGCACAGTGATAGGGGGAGTTTATATCATCTATTAGAATAGATACCTTAATTATTTTGGAATTGAAAAAAATTATAGGTCCTCAAGATAAAAAATATCAACAATAAATCCCACTTTTTCATTATTTCAAAGGGGGATAGAGTGTTTATAAAGGGAAAAATAGTATGTGTACAGTTTTGTTGTTAGCTTTGAATACACTTACAAATGTTGGCATCAATGACAAAAGGGTAAATTTTTAAGGTTTTTTTAATGATTTAAATAAGTTTTATAAGTGTTTACATGAGTTTTAAATTATGCATGGTTATCATTATAGAATTTTCCTTAGTGATCATGCATGGAGCTTGTTATGTTTGCTTGGTTAGGCAAGGTGATGGATGTTGGTAATGCATTGACCATGATTGAAGGGTCATATGAGGGGTCAAGATTTATTTGGGTAATTTTGGAATTTAAAGTAATTAATTTTAATATTATTTTTAAATTTTATATTATCCTAGTCAACTTGGTAGATCTTCTTGAGTAAGTAAATTGATGATGTCAAAATTTGCACGTGTGGAAATCATAGAAGAAAATGGTCACATGGGTTTGTTGAGATTTGTAACTAGATCATGTATTTAAAATTTGAGGTCTTAAAATTAGGTATATAAAATATTTATTTCATTCAAAATTTGGTTCCTAGGTAGATTTCACTAGTTTCCTTATTTTTTCAAATTTGCATTAAAAAGTAACTGTTGGAATTCAAATATTTGAATTTACAAAGGAAAACCAGTCCTCATTGTTTTACCTATAACTTCTGATTTATGATGAATTTTATGATGGTATAAAAATAAAATTGGTAGATAATTTAAATTTAAATAAAATAAAAATTATTTTAAAGTTTTAATGGGTTTACACCTATATTTATTGTGGTCTAAAGTTGACTACGGGTTTGACTTTCTTCAGCAAGTGACTTGAGAAGGATGTTTAAGTTTTTATTGATGGTGTTTGGATTTTTCAAGGTGAATTATCTATTTAATAGTGTTTTTAAATCCATAAGGATAATATTTATGGATTTTTTAGGATTAACCAAACCATATTTAGTATGAACAATAGCTTCAAAGTTGACTTTTGGTTCGTTCATGGTGGTTTCATGTATAAGACAAATGTTTGATAGTTTTTGCATTTGCAAAGGTGTGTAGGGATGAATTTAATAATTTTAGGATGTATTAGGGTTCATGTGTCATGTAAATATATCATTTTAAGGGGTATTGTGTTCTTATTTTTTCTCAGTGAAGTGCTAAGAGAGTGAATAGGTCTCTATAGACTTAAAATGGCCTCTTAGGCCTAATAAAAAGGTGTTGATACAAGGGTGATCTATCAAAGTTATGGATAACCTATGAAAATTATTTTTATCATATTAAAATTTTAATATAATAATTAATGGTTAATTCATGTTTCATTTCTGACCAAGAAGATGATGATCATGAAGGCTCTATAAAGAGTATAATCAAATATCAAGGTTTCTAGAGTTGTTATGTGAAATATAGTGAAGTGTGAGTGTGTTTGGTGGATAGATTGAAGTGTAGATAAATTTTATGAATATTTTCATGACATATAGGTCATATTTTTTATTTTATAATATTTTTCTTATAGGTTTTAATATTTAAGATAATTGAAGAAGTATGAGTGATCCAGAAGGGTGTTTTGGATGCTTTACTTGTATGTGAAGGTTTGAGAGAATGTTAAGGGTTGAAGATAGTTTATATTAAATATTTATACATTATATTGAAATTAAATAAATGATATATAGGTTTTGATATCATAATGTGTTGTTTAGGTCCTCAACATCTAGGACAAGTGGGTGCTTGTCCATGCATAGGGGTTAGTGTTCCTTGTGATGTGGGTGTTTCACTAAAGTATCTTGTTTGTAAATATTTTATAGTACTATAGTCCAATTGTTAATATAATTGAGAGTGGGGTTTATTACCCATGAGGTTTTCAAATATAATATGTGTCATGAGGGTTAATATTGCATAGTTTCTTTATTTTTTGCAATAACTAATTTATATGATTCATAGATGCTTATATTAAATGGTTGAGAGTTTGAAGTTTTGAAATTGGAATTGAATTACTTGCATTACTGATTCACCCCCCATCTCAATTATTGTACTTATAATAGTTTGATAATTTTATATTAGTTTTTTTACACCCTTAATTAGGATATTATGACTCAAACCAGGGAGGTATCTAGGATAGATGTTGCACATGCACAAAAGACTATATTTTTGAAAAAACCTCTAAACACTTATAAATATGAGACAATAAACTTACTTGTAAATAATAAATATAATTTATAATTATTCAATAGATATTACACATATAAAACTATCATATTAATCATAACAAAAATAATTCTTCATAGATTTTACACATTAAGAATTGTTGAATCAAATAACCAAAAGAGATAAATATAATTACATAGAATTTAGAGAGAAAATACACCAACATATGAATGACAATCAGCAATTGATTTTGCTTCTATATTGATTTTTTATGAACCTTAAAAATGAGGGTTACATGTGTTTAAATAGACTTGGCAAGTGGTCACATCATCCTCCAAGAACATGTAAAAATTATGATTACAAGGTATAACTAAAACCTCAATTCTAACTATAGTTTCGAAACTATATGTAATGTATACATATAGTTAACTTACAATTATCAAGAATTAAAGTTAGCCTTTGCAATATTATACAATGTTTGCATGCTTACAAGTAACTTAAGAAAATTTATATTCAAGTTCTAATAAAAGTATATATGAGTAAAAAATTGATGCTACTATATTTATATGCACAAAACTAGCCTTTTAACTAAGGCTAAGTGGGTATCTACATGAATGCACTAAATTTTATGGGATTCATTATTGTTGATTTTGGTGCTAAACTAGAAGTTGAAATTTCAACCTTTTTCTTTACCTCTAACTCAAGTTAACATTTATGCCCCACATCATGTTGTTGATTAATGATGTCTAAGTTAATTAACAAGGATTTGCACATCTTGTTAACTTGATCAAGGAGCTTTGTAGGCTCCACCTTCATATTTTAGAATTTTATCTTGAATATTTCAACTTTTGTTACCTTCATTCTTTCAAAATATAACTTAGATTCAATATCTTCAAGTGCTAACCCTTGTATACTCTACTTGAAATTCTCAGATGCTTCCTAAAGGAGTTGATAAAAATTGATTCTACTGATAAGCTTTCCTATAGTGTCCCTTTCTTTCAATAATTTCAATTCATCTAAGATTTACAAGATGAGAGTTTCATGTTCTTGATATTTGGGTATTACTACCCTATCTATGGTAATCTACACTCTGGCCTCCTACATTCTAGTCACCTCTAAATTGAGGGCATTTGATGACTCCAATGGTGTCATTAAGTCCAATTGGATATATGCCTTATCGTTAGTGTAAATAATCAATAATTTCAACTTATTTTCATCTTGATTCAAATAATTAAATAATTTATGAGTTGCTACAATATTGGAGGCCAATTATGTCCTCATTGCCTCAATGACCTCTAGAGTATTGTAACATTTTGATATAGCTTGTTGAACTTCAATCTCAATTCCTTGAGGAATATGGACTATTTGTTACTACTCTTTGATTTGTTGTATCTCTTGTTCTAGTTCTTATCTTTCCATTTTAGTCCCCTTATGTAATGCTATCATATCATCCTTATGAGTCTCTATAAGGGATGTGAAGTCTTTTATGGATGGGAACTACCCCAAATTTCTATTCTTCCTTTTGGACAAGGCAAAGACCTCTTGTATTTCCTTAAGAATGATCTACCTCCAAGATTCATCCTCCAATTTTATCTTCTTAACCCTTTGAATGTTTCTTGAGGTCTTATCAAACAAGGAGGTTATGAATAGGAGTTTTGTTATTTTCAAATTAGGATTTTGTGAAGCCTTCGATGTAAGATAAACTACCCATGGTGGGATAACTATTTGGGTTGGGTTTATCAACTATGTATCCTCAATTTTAGCCTCCACTAATTCATCTTCTATTAATTATTTAGAGACTCTTTGAGTATTGAATTAGGAAGAGAGGGCCATATGATTTTAGACCAATCCACACCTCCATATTGGGGGAGTGGGTGGATTATATATACTTGTTTACCTATTTTGGACTTCCCTGAGGATATGATAGTATTATCTTGGGAGGATCTAGTGGAAGGCATTGGAATATTGATTTGGGTGGAAGAGACACAAAGTTGGGAGATGTCTAGTGCTATTTCAATCTTCTTAGATGTAATTTTTCTTTTCATAGTTTAGACTGTGGTAGTCTCAAAGGGGATGTTAGTAGTGGTGGTGATAATAGCAATGGATGGAATTATGGGGGAAATTTAAATAATAGTTTTAGAAAAAATATCCCCTACTTTTGGAGTGAGTAAAGGTATTCTCAAGATGTCACTGAAGGGAACTAAACCAAAAATGGGAACAAGAGAGGAAACTTTGGAAGGATAGACTAAAGGTTGAGCCTTCATACCTGATCTGTCATATTTTATTAGTTACTTCCCTTTGTTAGTTACAAGGCTAAGTTCCTTGGATCTTTATAGTTCTTCTTCTTCCTCTTCCTCTAACTCTAGCTTTATTGGTAACTATTGGGGAACTAAAGATATGCCATGTGGTTGATCAATAGTTGGATTCTTTGTGAGGGGAGGATCCCTTGGCTTCTTATTATATAAAATTGTAGCATTAGTAGCTAAAGATGAGCCTTGATGAATTAAGGTAGTAACAATCTTTTGAACTATGGATTATTTCATAGTTAATACAACTATATAAGATTACACATGTAATGTAGCTAGGTGCTCCTAAACTTCTACATCAAAGGAATCCAAGTAAATAAGATCACCTTGATCCCCTCTATACTAAATTTCTCTTAGACTAAGATCTATCTTCATAACCTTCAATGTTTGGGGAATGTCTTCATGAGCTGGCTCCCCTTATTCTTCTATTTTTTATGGGGGTTAGTTGAACAAGAAATCTAAAGTAGTCCACTCTCTATAGGGTGGAAGCCTACTATGTATCTATTTTACTACAATTGAAGGTTATCCCATTAGATGATATTTAAATGATCCTTTTTAAGCCTAGAATTTATGCCCTTTTTAAGATTTTGGAATCATCCTTAGAATTTAAGAATATAAATTCATGGTCATAGGGAACATGTTGGTATGGAATACCAAAGCCCTAGATATGATTTTGGATTTGTCCATGAGGATCCCAGTCTCTATGAGGTATGGTAGGCAATTGATATTTTTTCTTCAAGCATGATAGAGGGTTAGGGTTTGAAACAAACTTAGCTCCATAGTGAGTTTCATCAACAACCAACACTTGATTTTTTTATAGGCACAATGTAACTATTGAAAAAGTTTTAGGTCTCTATGATTAGGTTGGACAATAATTATAGGAATGAAAAATAACTCTAGACACCAAAGCATCCAATTTTTGTTTCTCCTATCCTTTTGCCTAAAAAACCCAAATTCAAGTTTATGACATCATCCCAATACTTAATAGCCATTTTTAACCTCTGTATCATCCATCTTAGTCTATTTTATAGATAATTTATATTTCTTCCTATTTATTTCTATATTCTATACTAATTTTAAATCTAGACCCATATCTAAAATAGGAATAATTCCATTATTACAAAATAAATTAAATTAGGTTGTTGGTGGCATTCTTACCTCTAACTTGGTATACAACTAATTCACTATCCCCATAGACTTGCAACTACTTGATCCTTCTTTTACTAGCCCATTGAAGGCCATGGATGAGACCCTCATATTCTACTACATTATAGGAGTAGTTGAATTGGAACATTTATAAGAAGAATCAGTTATCATTTAAAGGTGATATTAGTATAACACCTGCACCCACTCCATGCTTTCTCCTTGAACCATCAAAGAACAACTTCCGTAGACCATTAAGATCTTCTTTAGGTCTCATGAGGGATGGCAGGGGTTGGATTTATTCATGCAAATAGGAAACACCCAAATCCCTTTCTTCAACACATTCTAAGGGATCCACTAACTAGCTGTCATTCCATATCTCATCCAAGAACATGTCTAGTACTTATACTAGATGAGTGTTTAGCTCCTACCCTATTGTAAATTCATCCTCATCAATGATGTCATAGTTGATGTTGACATTATCTAATAAATAGGTCTCTATGTGGGATTGTGTAATGGGTTTATCTTTGATTGACACTTTGGCCCCATACCTTGTCCTAAATTCCATATAAGACCAATCAACTACAAGATAACCCTTATATTTTATATAAACTCTCTGGATAAACATAGTGCAAAGAGAGGAGGTACATCTAAGATAAATACATCTTGAGCCACTAAGACACTATGATAAGCTTTTAGCGTCATATTTAGGTACTTGATTATACTATATGGCTTGAGAGAAGAACCATCAAGTTTTAGCACTACTTTGGACTATGGCTCATATTTCAAACCAAGTTGATCAACTACAGAATTTTGCATTACTAAGGTACTAGCCCCACTATCCACTAAATAATTATGCACTAGAGAGTTAACAATGATCATTGAAATGTATAAAGGAGGAGGCTTGACTAATTTACTTGACTGTCCTTCACTAGACCCTTTTACTGCATTAGTGAGAACTTTATTCACCTTGTTTGGTGGCTTATCTACAATAGTGATCTTTGGTAGTCTTTATTGAAGGATGTCTACCTAGCTAGGCATGGAGAGCATATCCCATATGGGTACACTCAAATTTTTATTTTTCATTTGTTCAACAATGTTGATGGGTGAACCACCAACCTTTACTTGTTCTTTGGGATATACCACTATTGTTTGTTGAACTTGTGAGCCTTGAGGTATAAAAGGATTCTCTGAGTTCTGATTCTTTGGGGATCCTATAACCTTTGAGTGATAGTAGGCTCATTTGGATTTTTTTAGTGAAGTAGTAACGGTAAGAAGCTCTTTGATTACTTCCCAATTACCATCCATGTTCTTTATTTTAAATATTGTATTTGTTTCCACTAGTATGTAGGCTTGGCTAGAACTATCCTATTGGTTGAGTGTATAACTCTTTTTTTGTTCATAGTTCATCATGGTAGAATCTAGTTGGTTTGGTCCCTGACTAGACCTATAACCTTGTGGAGGCTCTTTTAGATTGGTCATCATAGGCACCTTTGAATTTTGGGCCATGAGAGCTTGGTTATACCCATAATTATTAGCTTGATGACATTGATCATTGAAGGCTTGGTTGAGGTCAATATTTGGGATATGTTACCCAAAATATTGGTTCCAAGGCATGGTACCCTCTGCTTCTTGGGCCAGATTATTTTTAAAATGGTAAAAAGATGTTGGAAGTGCTAGAAACATTAGGATTGTCATTATTTTGCCTATTGTAGCCATTCTTCCCTTGTCCTTGGTTTTGACCTTGACCATAACTTTGGTAGTTCCCTTTATATGGTGGCTTATTTCCTTGAAAGGCCTTCTATTGGGGTTGATATCAACTTTGATAAGGCCTATTAAATGTGTGTTATATTTTGACATTTACTAGTTCATTCTCCAAGGACTAAAACATGCTTTTGATCTCTTGAAAGTTCTTTTACTCTAGTGAATCACTAGATCCACTAGTGGAAGCTTTCTCTTGTTTTAGTGTAGGGATTGTAGTAAATATCGATGTAGGAGAAATGGCACACAATAGAGGGATAACAATAGGAGGTGGTCTAATTTTAGGAAATAAGGGAATTGGTGGTCTAGATATAAGCTTTCAAGTTGAAATAATCAA
Source organism: Torreya grandis (assembly GCA_037957365.1). Lineage (NCBI taxonomy): Eukaryota > Viridiplantae > Streptophyta > Pinopsida > Cupressales > Taxaceae > Torreya > Torreya grandis. Next base: position 2,194,178 of record JARHVA010000504.1, on the reverse strand, counting down.
TTTGTTTCTTTAATATCCACCTCATGCATCTAAAAGTATATTTCCTCCCATAGATTAGATCATCACTACTATGTCACTATTTAAAGACTTTAAATAATATAAGAAGGCAAAGTTAGGGGTTGGTCTAACTAAGACTGGGATTTTATCCCAAGTTTTTTAGAACCTTGTGTTGAAGTCTTGCATGACTTCTTGAGGAGCTCTTAAAATCATTGTTAGTTTCTCTACAAGTGATAGATGATCACTTATATCCTCAAATATTTTACATAAGGTTCCCCTAATTGGTCCCTATGGAAGTAAGGACTCTATACCAATATAGGGCCTTTCCTTTAAAAGAATTAGATAATAACCTAATATCTATCTTTTCCTCAGTGATATTATGGATATTTCAAAAATTGGCTATGTTCATGAGGTGCTTAGAAGGTGTTGTATCTTGGTCACCAACATAATAAGGAACACTTTTAAGTGTTACAATTGGGATAAGATCATATTGGACAAGGTCTAAAGGACTTTGGCCATTAAAATCTATAAAATATGTAGGGAATGCCATGGTTATGTAAGGGTTTAATAAAGATATTATTGTAGGGGTAGGGCTTGAAAATGACCTAGGAGAAAAAGTTCCCTGATATGGATGTGTATTGACAAAACTTAATCTTTTTTCTAAATTTAAAGGTAGTTCAACAAATTCAAAGGGAATACCTTTTAAATCTGACCTTTTTGTCACCTTTGGCATGATATGAAGTTATCTTTTTTCACCAAAATGTTTATTCTTCCTTTTGGAGTCACCAAATGCTCTTGTTGGGGAGCTTAACTGCTACAAATTTGATCAAACCAGCATCAACTTTGATCAATCTTCCTTTTGGAGTGGATCCCACTAGGCATGATAGAAACCATTATAGGCTCAATTTTCACCCTTAGAGAGGTTTAATTAGGCCCTTTATGATTATGATACACAATGGGAATAAATCCAAGTTGTGGGTATCTTATGATGGGGTCAAAACTTTGGAGAAGGTTGGTTTCCTCTTCATGCTCACCAAAAAATAATACTAAACTAATGATTCACAAGGAAAAGGGGTAGAAAGAGAATAATGGATCATAAGAAAGTTAAAAGGGTGATTTACCAAAGTTAAATGTACACTCATATAAGCTTGAACATGCATTGGATCTGTAAAAGCTAATTATGGCTTACTCAATCTCACAATCTCAGTAGTTGCATAAATGTTTCATATAAGAGGTTCCAAGTAGAACACTAATCTAGACATGCAATTTAGTTTGAAAATAACATAAAAGAGGTAATAAAATAGATAAAAATATAGTAATAATATCTTTCACAAATTCACCATACACAAGCATACTAAACACTAATTGAAGACAAGAGATAGGCAAAGAGTTGATCCTATTACTTCAAAAGGCAATTCTTATAATATTTTGATAGGGTTTAATCATATCAAATGATCACACTTTTGAAAGAATTTAAATGAGTATCCTTATCCTAGAAAATAAATACTAAATTCTAAGAGATGAAAAACCCTTCAATGGGAATGAAACCAAGATATAGAGGGGAAGAGATTGAAAAAGAAAGGATATGGGAGCACACCATCAAAAAAGGACACTTTGTCCCATGTCATTAATTAAACCTAAAGCACCACCTTTTTCTCCTTATCTAATAAAATCCTCACAACCTTTTTGATCAATTAGGACATGACCCATGGCTTGTTGAGTGAGAAAGTCCCCAGAGGTTTTGATGTAAATCTGACCTTAGACAGCTCTGGTATTTGACTACAAACAGGGATATGGCACCTTTCATGAAATTTTATGGCTTCATGTCATTGTCTTACCTTATACTTGGACTCATCTAGTTTCTTTAGTATGTCTGATTTTGGAAAGATATATTGCAGCTTCAGAACTATATTACTATTGTGATTGCCCTTGGCATGTGTGAGATGGCTATGTGGTATTTTGAATATGCGAACTTCAATGCAACTGGACACAGACCTATTGACATCACTCTCTGGGTAGTTACATTTGGGTCTATTAAGAAGACCATATCTTGCCTCCTTCTCCTTGTGGTTTCCATGGGCTACGGTGTGGTAAGACCAACACTTGGTGGGCTTACATCAAAAGTGGTTTTTCTGGGAGCAATTTACTTTGTTATTTTGGAAGCACTAGAGCTTGTAGAAAATGTTGGGAATATTAATGATCTTTCTAGAAAAGCAAGGTTGTTTCTTGTACTACCAGTTGTTGTTTTGGATGCTTTCTTTATTCTATGGATCTTCACTTCCCTGTCAAAAACATTGGAAAAGTTACAGGCATGGAGAAGCCTAGAAAAGCTTGAGCTTTATAGAAAGTTTACAAACCTATTGGAAGTGGAAGTTGTTCTTTCTATTGCTTGGATTGGCTAGGAGTTATATTTCAAAGCAACAGACCCCTTCACTAAATGTTGACAAAGTGCTTGGATTATTACTGTAGTTTGGACTTTTCTTGCATTTGTCTTGCTATGTGTCATCTGTACCTTGTGGGCACCATCTCATAATACAACACGATATGCATACTCGAAAGAAACTAGGGAGGATTTTGATAAAGATGAAGCAGTTGCTCTGAAACAACTGATCTTCATTCTACAAAACATAACCATTCAAATCGGCATCGCAGGATACAATTATCAACTGCCCAAACACATGGGACATGAAAATCTTGCCAATCGTTTGCAATGGTTTTAAAGAAATGTGCCTGTAGATGGATGGGATATTTTCATATATTCTAAGAGCGAGTTTTTTTAAGACAGAAAGCTACAATCTTTGAAAATAATACGTAGCTAAGAGGGTAGGTGCGACACAACATATACATCTGACACAACATATTCATCATTCATTCTTTCACCTCAGGCTGCAATTCATCTAAACTAGGAGAAGCACTCCCATTATCACAATAAGCTGACTTTGTGCTTGAAAGAAGCAAAACTGTTCGTAGGCTTTAAGTAGGCTTAGATAGTATTTACGCAAAGAAAATGAGGCACACTCATGATTGCCCCTCAGTAGGGAAAACGTTTTCAGATATTTTATTTTATATGCAAGCTAGATTAACACAAATTTCGAATAGGGTGTACACATTTCAAAATGTAGAATAATTCGATCCACAGACTTAATTAAATTCATCAAATTAAAATATACATAACTATTTCTTGGTCTTTGAAGACTTCCACACCAACTTCATTTCTCTTCCAGTCTTTTATTTCCCTTCTCTGTAATCCTTGCTACCGCGTTCTTCATTCCACAGTGAACTTCTCTTGCTTGGATTTGTCTTTTCTCCTTTCTCTTCTCCCTTTCTATGTCTTGCTCTCCTCTTTCTTCTCCTCTATATTTAATTTTTCTTATTTTTGCTATATTTTGGGATTAAAATCCTCCTCCAAACCTCTACGCCAAACTTGGCTTAAGGAAAACAAAATACAGTGTTTAATTTGTAACAACATGCCCAGGTTGAAATATTTTCAACCACTCCTTGATTTTCTCAACAACCCCACATTTACCTTTTTACTTTTACTTTTTACATTTATTTCTCCTTAGATAACATTTGAGAGGCAAAATACAATAATTTGAAATTCGTTGCAGATGCTCCTACATCATACTCTCCCTCTAAAAACAATTTGAACCTTAGTTCAAATGAGCTGCCTCCATGCTTTAGCCTTCATTCTATACATGGATCCCATGGTCTTCTTGTCAATGCTAATGCTTGTCTTTGATAGTCTCTATCTCTCATCTTGCTATTCTTCCTCTTCTGGTATGTTCTTCTCCTCATCTCTTTCTCAACTGCCATCTCCCACTTCCATGCTTCTTCATCTTCATACATGTCTTCAAAGTTTTCATCTTCCATACCTATATTCAAAACATCAAAAGCCACCTTAGTAGAAAAACATTGAGACCATGAAGCCTCTTGGTTGCCTTCACATGCTTGCTCTTTGACCAAAACTACCTTTGCCTCTTTGCTCTACTCTTGTCTTGCTCCACTCTTCCCTATGCTACCTTCAGCATGGCTTGTACCTTCCTTTATCTCTCTTGAATAACCCAATAGCTCCTCTAACATCTTCAACTCTTCCTTTAGTGAGATCTCATCTATCTTACCATTCTCTTCATCAAATTTGGGCTGATCACACACAAGGCTTACTTGCCCTTTACCTCTTATCTCATCTTTTCTTAGCTTGTCTTCACAATAACCAACTTCTTCATCAACATCAATATACTTATCAAATACAAATGAAGCACTCTTACCTTATATCTCTTTGCTTTCTTCAATCTCTGCTTGAAGCCATCTTGTTTGTTATGCTGTATACTTTCTCCTTTCCTCATCCTCCATCCATTTGGAATTCTCTCCTTGCTGCATATTAGTCCACACAGCCACTTTCCATCTTTCTTTTCTCAATTAAATATCATTGAAGGATTCAAAAACATCATCATAAACAAATTGTTTACCTTTCATCTTTGCATCCTCATGCTCTACCTCATTATTCTTTGAGAAGTTTTCTTTCTCATCTTCATTCTCTTGGCTGCTTGAATCACCTATAGTCCTCTCTTTTCTCTTTGCCTTCTTAAGCACCCACATCTGATTCTTCTTCTTATCATTTGACTTCATAAGCCATTTAGGCATCCTGCATCCATGGTTTTGTACCAGCACTCCCTTTTGTTTGGGAGTTTGCTTCTTCCACCATTTGTGCATCACATACCCATGCTTAAATTCTCTTTTTAAGGGCTCTATCATCTTCCTTAACTCTTGCACCTATACATTAGCAGCTTCATGCTCATAACAATAATCAAAATCAGGTCTTGACACCTCATTTACCTCTTTGATAACTTGGTCTATGGAGCAATATTTCTCTCCCTTTGTGCTTGGCTGCTCTCTTTCTTCCTCTTGGCCTTCAATGGCATCATGGAATTCAACTTCATCTTCTACCTCTTCTCTTTCTTGTATGGGTTCTTTAACACCTCCCTCATGCATTAACCAATGCATCTCTTCTTTTTCATCAACAGCAACAAACTCTCTTCTCTTTCCTCTTACACATTCACTTGTGTACTTGGTGTCTTCTCCTACACCAATCTCTTCATTCTTCAAGGCCATTCTCTTGAACTTCATAAGGCTGCTCATACCTACAATTACCCATGCAAAGAAAATATTAGAAATAAAAACAAGAGACCACAAGGTCCCTATGAGTGCTCTCTTCATCAGCACTCTCATCTTTTCAAGTGCTCTTCTTGGCACTTTATCTTTCCTTTCTTCTTCTCTCTTATTCTCCAAAATGAGAATCTCCTTCACAACTTCTCCTTCCTGCTGCTCACTTGGCAACCTTCTTATCTTCTTGCCTCTTTGGGCTTCCCTGTTCATGGCAATCTTCTTTTGCCTTCTTCTCCTTTTCACTAGGAGATCTATTGGCCACTTTATCCTCTTCTTTATTGGCCATACCCATGCTTTCCTATTCAACTGCATCCAAGACTCATACTCATCTTTAACCTTAGCTAATTCTTTCTTCAAACTAGCAATTTCCTTATCAAAATCAACATTAGTCATACCTTTCTTCTTTTGGATGCTTGCTTTCTTCTTGCTGCCCTCATATACCTTACTGCTCTGTAGTGCTTTCAATAATGCTTCCATCTCTGAGATCTTCACCCAAGTCTTTTCCACCTTGGTCTCTTAATCCCTTGTCTCACCCAAGCCTTTCTCCTTGACTGGTCTTTTGACAATCTCCTTGATCTCACCTAGGCCTTTTGCATCCTAGTATTTTGATCCTCTTCTCTCAATCCTACAGCAACTTGTTATACAACAAACTTAAATCACAAATCAAAGCTTACCTTGCTTTAGATCTCCTTCTCTAAGCCTTCCTTGGCTTCTTCTTCTCTTAAGCCTCAATGGCTTGGCTGCCTTTCTCTTCACTTGTTTACTTCTCAAAAAAAATCTTCAAACCATAGATTTTAAATTGAATATTAAATCTTACTCATACCTTTCCTTTAATAGAGTCTTCTAGTGCTGTCTCCTATTGATATCTTTGTCAAATCCTTCACAACTACAATATTATTGACAAATGCAACCATTCCAAATTCTGCAACAACTTATGATCAATTCCTAAGTCCCAAGAGCTTCAAGCTCTGATACTAAATGATGTAAATCTAACCTTAGATAGCTTTGGTATTTGACTACAAACAGGGATATGGCACCTTTCATGAAATTTTATGGCTTCATGTCATTGTCTTACCTTATACTTGGAATCATCTGGTTTCTTGAGTATGTCTAATTTTGGAAATATATATTGTAGCTTCAGAACTATATTACTATTGTGATTGCCCTTGGCATGTGTGAGATGGCTATGTGGTATTTTGAATATGTGAACTTTAATTCAACTGGACACATACCTATTGACATCACTCTCTGGGCAGTTACATTTGGGTCTATTAAGAAGACCGTATCTCACCTCCTCCTCCTTGTGGTTTCCATGGGCTATGGTGTGGTAAGACCAATGCTTGGTGGGTTTACATCAAAAGTGGTTTTTCTGGGAGCAATTTACTTTGTTGTTTCAGAAGCATTAGAGCTTGTAGAAAATGTTGGGAATATTAATGATCTTTATGGAAAAGCAAGGTTGTTTCTTGTACTACCAGTTGCTATTTTGGATGCTTTCTTTATTTTATGGATCTTCACTTCCCTGTCAAAAACATTGGAAAAGTTGTAGGCACAGAGAAACCTGGCAAAGCTTGAGCTTTATAGAAAGTTTACAAACCTATTGGCAGTGGCAGTTGTTCTTTCTGTTGCTTGGATTGGCTAGGAGTTATATTTCAAGGCAATAGACCCCTTCACTGAATGTTGACAAAGTGCTTGGATTATTACTGTAGTTTGGACTTTTCTTGCATTTGTCTTGTTGTGTGTCATCTGTACCTTGTGGGCACCATCTCATAATACAACATGATATGCATACTCAGAAGAAATTGGGGAGGATTTTGATGAGGATGAAGCAGTTGCTCTGAAACAACCGATCTTCATTCTATAGAACATAAGCATTCAAATTGGCATCACAAGATACAATTGTCAGCTGCCCAAACACATGGGACGTGAAAATCTTGCCCAATCGTTTGCAATGGTTTTGAAGAAATGTGCCTGTAGATGGATGGGATATTTTCATATATTCTAAGAGCAATATTTTTTAAGATAGAAAGCTACAATCTTTGAAAATAATACGCAGCTGAGAGGGTAGGTGTGACACAACATATACATCTGACACAACACATTCATCATTCATTCTTTCACCTCAGGCTGTAATTCATCTAAACTAGGAGAAGCACTCCCATTATCGCAATAAGCTGACTTTATGCTTGAAAGAAGCAAAACTGTTCGTAGGCTTTAAGTAGTCTTACATAATATTTACGCAAAGAAAATGAGGCACACTCATGATTGCCCCTCAGCAGGGAAAACATTTTTAGATATTTTATTTTATATGCAAGCTAGATTAACACAAATTTCAGATAGGGTGTACACATTTCAAAATGTAGAATAATTCGATCCACAGACTTAATTAAATTCATCAAATTAAAATATATATAACTGTTTCTTGGTCTTTGAAGACTTCCACACCAACTTCATTTCTCTTCTAGTCTTTTATTTCCCTTCTCTGCAATCCTTGCTACTGCGTTCTTCATTCCACAATGAACTTCTCTTGCTTGGATTTATCTTTTCTCCTTTCTCTCTCCTAGAGATCCTCCCTCTCTTCTCCCTTTCTGTGTCCTACTCTCCTCTTTCTTCTCCTCTATATTTAATTTTTCTTGTTTTTGCTATATTTTGGGATTAAAAACCTCCTCCAAACCTCTACACCAAACTTGGCTTAAGGAAAACAAAATAGAGTTTTTAATTTGTAACAACATGCCCGGGTTGAAATATTTTCAACCACTCCTTGATTTTCTTAACAGCCCCACATTTACCTTTTTACTTTTACTTTTTACATTTATTTCTCCTTAGATAACATTTGAGAGGCAAAATACAATAATTTGAAATTTGTTGCAGATGCTCCTGCATCTGGTTTTGAGGACACATTGAATGCTCTTAGTTGTAATTCCTAAAACTAGACTTTTATTTGATCCTTCATGTCATCTCTCAGGTGAGGACAAAACCTCATTCTCATGGACTTGATTGAATCATGGATTTGTGATTTTTAGGTGGATATTTGTTGAGACTATGCTCATGTTGAAAGATGAAAACCCTTTGCATTAATCACATCTCTATTTCATCTTCATACCTAGATCATAGGTCTATCTTATAGATGTAAAACCAATCTAAGGTTATTGGTTTTCCTATTGTTTCCATATCAATATGTACCTATAGACTATATATCACTTTCCTATATTATAATAGGTTCAAATAGACCCACTCTATCTCTATAAGAAACAAGAGCTTGTAAATGCATGGACCCTTCTTAAAAAGGTGAACATAGTTGCAAGAATAATCCTACTTGATATAATTTTATGAACTAGAGATCCATATTTAGATCTAATGTTTTATCTTATGTTATTTATATCTTATTTCATTAGTGTGCCCCTTTAATGGGATTGGATCAAGATTTAATGGTGATAGGAAAATCCTATAAGACCCATTTGCTTTTTTAAAAAAATGCTTCCAGACTTCTATCAAAATTCCTGGGCTCTCCTTTGTTCTAGTTAGCTATCAATATTTGACTCATCTCATTGATGCATTTACCTTTGATCATTCCATTGATATTAATCTATATGATCAAGTGTTATTCATCAATCATGCCCTTGAATTTTCAACTCTATCCTATCTTGTACCATGTGTCAAATGTGTATTCATTTTTAGAATCTTGCTATCAATCTATTATCTCACATGTTTATGTCATGTGTCAATCTCTCAAGATCCTTGATTATTTGACCCACCTCACACCATTGGATCAATATGTATGATAGAGTAAGGACCATTAGATCTACTAATACCCACTATTTTAACCCAAAAAATTAACTCTTGGGATAAAAATTAATGTTTGTACTCCATCAAATGATGTTTCTATGATCGTCATTAACATTCACATGACCATCAAATTTAAGATCCAATGGATTTCACTTTGCTATATCTTAAATTTAATGTTTGTATGATCAACAAATACATTCATGATCCCATCAAATGATGGGCATGTGGATGTAAATTTTAAACTCTAATGGTCTTTTTAAAATTAAATAGTTTTTTTTCTAGAGCCTAAATTTGACATTAGAGTGAATGTTCTAATTTGTAAGTCCATATTTAGAAGCTTATAACTCAAGCTAGAAAGCTCACGTGGGCATGGAAATTTTTGAGGACTATCTTGGCATGTATAACTAAAATTGTGCATGATCTACTAGTCATGTGAGGCTTCTAAGAAAAGATAAAAATTTCACAATTTCATTGGTCTATTTTCTCCTATGTGACATCTGTACTCCTTTCATGGTTAAAAATGGCTAAGTATGGAAAATTAGTGAATTCTATCTAAGGATCCATCTTTGAACATGAATAAATTTTGTTGTGCTTAGATGCATGGCCTAAAACATAGTATGTAACAACTAGGGACTAATCTGAACAAACCCATATGACCATTCTCCATTGAGACTACTACACATGTGAGATATAGCATTATCAAACTACCCACTCGGATTAATTTGAACTCTTTTACAAAATGGCTAAGTATGGAAACTTAGCAAATTTTATATTAGAGGCCAAATTTAAGTCTTCATATCTTCTACTGCACTTAATCATATGACCTAAAACTTAGTGTATATGGTCTTAGAGATAATATAATATGTTCCATATGAACATTTTTTTTGACTCCTCCACATGTGATAATGATGGCATTAAAAAGCTGCATACTCAAAATTTCAACCACTAGACCCAAAATGTCTAGATCAACACAATGAAGGACCAAATAAATGATATGCACTCCCATACTCATTCTGAATGCTATTAACATCACATAGGGTCTCTAAAACACTTTTATACATGTCCCTTATAAATTTACAACTTACACTTTAATTGAACTTAAAGTGTTTCAAAATATTTTTTGGTAAAATGAGATCCTTAAACCACTCCTTCCATCCATAAATTATTTTCATCTTCTCATCCATTAACAACCTAGTCTATGTAGGCACATGCTTGGTATGTGGGGAAAAAACGGCCAATAGAAACAACACAAAATTTGAAATTACTTTTGAAAGAAAGAAATGAAGAGAAAAACATAATCAATTGGATTAATGAAGATGATCTAATTGAGGCACACAACACAAAACCTTGCATTAATGCTGGCCAATACAAGTATTTACAATACAACATACAATTAATCAAAGAGCAAGAAGTCAACTTGGAAAGTAAATTAACTAAGTGGTCATCTTGAATGTTATTATATTATTAGATTATGATTTTAAGTATGATGGGAAGTTAGTTTTAAGTAAGGAACTACAAAATAATCTATGGATGGTTTCAAGAAGTTTAGGATGAAATGGATCTATGTTGGAAATGTACTAGCTTAGTATTGTGGTCTACCCCCTCACTTCAAACACCATAGTGATAAGGGTGTTGGGTGTTTTTACAATATATACCATTAACCACATGAGTATACTTGACTATAAAACCAAGTCAACATTCCCCTTATGATGAAATCTAAGTAAATAGGCCTTGGGTTGATAATTGTTTAAATGTAATTTGAGATTATTTGATTTATTATTGTGTGCATAAAAGATAAAAATAGTGAAAATAAATGGTATATTTAAAAACACCTAATTAGACTATGTGATCTATTATAATTATGAAAGTAATTGAAAATGAAAGTGTGAGCTAATTATTATCATATAAGTGTTAATTCTAAGTTTGAAACATAGTATAGTGTTATTTTAGATGACCGTGTATGAAGAGATTACATAATAAAGTTAAAAATATCACTACTATACTACTAAATTAAGGGTTTGTTAAAGAACTACATCAATAGTGTTGACCTAGTATTTTAGATAAAAGATAGAATACAAAATTTTGGTTGACAAAGTGAAACTAGTTTGTTATATAGGGGAAGTTTTAAAGACTACAAACTATGAAAAATAGAACTATAATGAATTAAAAAAATGAAAGAGGAAGAGAGAAATAAATCTTGGTAAGTTGGAGGATACAGAGGAAAGTGAGATTGCTATTGAAGTGCCTTGATATTTACTTTCAAATTCTGCCAACTATGTCAATTGGGTCCACCTAATTCTACAATTCCCTATTTTCTAAAACCTATAAAGAATATTATCTCAATAATGTCAACATAGTATGTTTTTTGGAAGTTATAGAGTGTACTATGTTAAAAGAGCTAACCTAATAGTATGTCTAGAATTATAAAATGTACTGTGTCGATAGGGTCACCTAGTAGCCTACACTTGATGAAAACCCTACACAAATAGAATAGATGCATGTTGATACTACTATGTGTTAAACCTATGCATATAAGTTATAAACTATAGTGACACTATTGACCTAGTATCAAAAATATATAAAAATAATAAATAAAATGATAAAATAATGAAAAACATGAAGTAAAACCTGTAAGGGTTAGATTTATGTCGAGTTCACCAAAATGTATGCAATCAAAAATGCATCATGTTTATGAATCAATCCTATCTCAAAGATGATAGATCATATTTACGCTTATGATTAGGGATACATTATATAATCATGAAAATGACCAATATTGGGATCCACTAGACCCAATAAGGAGATCTCTTATTACAATAAACAATACTAGGGAGAATTCCAAAGCCTCTAGTTTCATAAATCATGAAAAAACCCTAACTAGCTCCTATGTTTTCATATTCACTAAACTAATAACAAGTAAAGTCTAATTTAGTGCTCACCAAAACATGTGGAACAAAGTGTGGATAAGAAATAATAAAAGTAAACATGCATAAAAGACATATACACACATCAATGTATACAAAATCCTAATGCATGGAAGAAAAGTATAAATGCATATCTATCTTCTCTTACAAAGGAAGAACAAAGTTAGGAATACTTAATTTTGAAGATGAACCCACAAAGACTCAATCTCTCCCTTGGATAAGGTGATTTTCAAAAGTTTATTGTGGTATGTAAGGATAACAAGGATAAATCAGCTCTAGGATACACAACCTATCAATGCATCTAAAAAACTTCTCCACAAGACAAGATCTATATCTCAAAGAAAGTATGAAACCCTAATCTTGATCTTCAATTAAAAAGGTGGATAAGCAGATGCACAATAGATCTTACTTCTTCTTCTCTTCTCTAAATAATGGTGAAATGATCTTGTATATATATAATGGTTTAACCCTAAGCCCATTTAAAAGTTTCAACTGATAAATTTGACCCATTTAACCTAGTATAATTATGGAAAAAAATTCACTAAGTCATAGGCTAGGTCAGCCAAGAGTCGACCTAGATCCTAAATGAATTTTACCCAAAATAGTGCATGGTTAACCTAGTTTACCTAGTATAGTGAATAGTTGAAAGGGGCTTAAGGCTAAGAAAAGGGGGACAAAATGTGGGAAATGATTGATGAGTGTACAATAGATAATAACAATCTTAGGGATATGGTTTTTAAGATACAAGTGTGTAGATAACATGTGGAAAAAAGGGACAACAATCTTATGAAGCACCAATGGTCTACCCACCCCTTTCCTAGTGTACCCCTTAAGGTGTGCACTCAGAGATATTGAGACTTGATGGGTTCTTACAAGATAAAGAGCATAGGTAAGTGATAAAAGTTTGAAAATATTATGTGTATATAATAGCTAATGAATTCGTAGCTTGATTTTACTTCCTACAAATAGCCATTATATTGAAATCCTCAAATCTCTCAATCAAATCCCATGCTCTATGTTTTTATATTTTTAGATATGATAGCTTACAATGTTATTTATTTCTAACCTAATTGACTACTATCTTTGAATCCTCATATACTAACAACTACTTGACATTATTTTTGAGTGCAAAGAGCAATTCCAGATTCAGTGCTTCATATTTGGCCTTGTTTTTGGTACAAGGGAGCTATAATCTACATGCTACCAAAAAAAATTTCCCTTGTGGATCAACTAATTCAATTCCTATGTATAATCTTTATTTGGATCTGGTTCCATCAAAGTGAAGATTCAATATCTATTTAGGGCTATAGGACTTTATTTTTTAATTTCATTTCATGTAGTGAAAGTATAAATACCAAGGCTAGGGAATTCATAACTTACCTCTTCATTATTGACATTGTACTCTATGATAGGATACTTCATCTTTGGTTCCTAATCAGTCTATATTTGGTTTGGGAGACCTCTCCGTGGTAGCCAAATATGAGAGAAATCTATTAAGATATATACACTATATATATATATATAGTGTATTAGACCAATCCCTACTTAGTAATAGTCCATAACCTTTAGGTATGTCTACTACAAGGATGTCGATAGTCATTTATACTCGTGTCTTGGATGCTATTTGAATATGAACATTAGTGAGATCTCTAATCACTAGTACCACTATTTTATCTAGATGTGAAACTATTATTTTTAATGGTCTTGGAGTTAGGCTAAGCTATTGACAAATAGAAGTACGCATCATAGTTGTTAAAGCTCCAAAATCAATTAAGAAACTATGAATATTTTTACTAAATTATCTAATGGTCATTAAAAGGGTGGAACCTCTAGTTTATTTTTATATATAACATTGGTGTTAGAAGCCTTTGTTTTCTCTATAGGATCTTTTACCTTTTCTATAGGGCCCTTCCCTATGATAAACTTCCATAGTAGATTTTTTTTAGTGATCTAAGCTAAATCATGAAGAGTTATGTTTTATTTGATTTTATTCATGCCCTCAACAATGTTTTACCCTCTTTTACTTTGTTCCTCCTTATTTTTAGGCTGATCATTCCATTTCATGGGAGGTATATTGTTATCATCTTTTGGATTCACTAGAATGACCATACTATTTGGAGGTGTAGGGTTTATAAAGAGTTGTTTGTTCCTTAGGTTGTAACCACCTTTCATGAATTTATGGAAATCATGAATCTTATTAGTGTTGCCTTCTAGTACATTAGCATCTTCACTTATGAAAATAAACTCATGAGTCTCAAAGAACATGACAGTGCTTAAAAGGACATAGTCCTGGTGTAATTCTGTAGATTATGCATCAAATCTTGCCTCACCACCTCTCTTTGAAATATATGAAAAGTTATACAAAATTCAACATAGTTAAGTTCACCATGTTGAGATGTGTTTTGAATTTTACACCAATTGGGCAAGGTTGTCTTTACTATATTGATATTTGGAGGCTTGTTGGACTGATCTATATTATTTGTAGGCCTATTAAAGGGTCTATCATACTCTAGAACCTAGAATTTTAAGTATTACTCAAACCATTAACATTTCCTATCTTTCTTTACAAGATGAGGAAATCATTGTTTAACTTTTAAACCATATTTTGTATGGCATCCAACTCTAATTTTATAGAATTTGTGCTTTGAAAAATCATAGTAGAGAACGTAGCTAGCTGTTAATTCTACTAGTAACCATTTCCTTGTGCATGGTTATTTAATAAAATATAATTAGGATGTGATGTATGAGTCAGAGGAGGTGGTGTATATATTTGATTCTAATTAAATGTAGGGATGTTATGATTCACATGTAGAACTAGATTTAGAGCTGGGAGACTATTGTTGACACTAAGTGTGTGTATGAAGTTAACATGTCAAAGGTTGTATGCACTAGTGACAAGTGTCACAAGTTTTCTAATCTGACAGAATATCAATGGTGAAAAACAATTTATACTTATGAAGATCAACAGTGTAGGACAAGTTAAAGAGTCAATAAATCATGTGGGACTACTAAGTGGCATAAGTGCATGGACTAAAAACAAAGTATTCACAAGGCATGTGAGGGTGCCAAGTGTCATAATCATGATATTTTTAATCAAGATCTAATGTGAGTGTTATAAGATAAATACCTAGATGTTCTGAGGAGATCAGTGTAGAACATTTTTTCCAAATTTTTAGGATATAATGAGATGATGACAAGTGCTTGATGTTTATAGTAATAAAAGGTAAAGACCAAGCTACTTTTGAGGAGATCAATGGTGTGTATTTGGTAAAAATTACTAGGGAGCATGATATGAGGTCGAATTGATAGATGTTTAGCATAGATAAAGATAAAAATACTTTTGAGGGAGATAGACTATGCCTATTCGTTCATGCTATGAGAGAGCATGATATGTTGATAAAGTGTTTGATGTGTAATAGTGACTATTGGAATTTGAATATTCAAATTAATGAAGGAAAACTAGTGCTTAGTTTTTTGAGATATAACATTTGATCAAAGATGAATTTCTTGATGCAGTAAAAAGAAAAATTGTAAAGGACTTCAAGGTACATCCATTAAATCTATTTATAAGGGTTCAATGTTTTTATAGTTAAAGTTATTAAGCTCCAAAGTCGCTTGTGTGTTTGACCATGTTTTGTAAGTGATCCAAGAAGGATATTTGAGTTGTTTTGATGGTATTTGGATATTTCAAGGGGAATGAGCTATTGGAGAGTGTTGTAAAATTAATGAGAATAATCTATATGGATTTTAGATGTTTGACCAATCCATATTTAGTATGAACAAATGATTATAAGTTGACTATTTATTCATTCATGGTGTTATTATGTACAAGGCTAATGTTTAAGTAGATTGGGCAAATGAAAATGTGTGTAATGATGACTGTAATCATTTGATGATGTATAAGAGGTCATGTGGAGTGTACCTATGCATTTATAATTGGTTCTATGTTTTTAATTTGCTTGTTGAAGTGCTAAAGGAGTGAATAAGGCTCTATGAGACCTATAAGGGCTACTAAAGTCTAATTGAAAGGTGTAGATTCTTAATTTTGACCCATAGTTGATATGAATAGCCTATGAGAGTGGTATTGAGATATTTTAGATGTCTTAAGGTATAAATAAATTGTTATGGCTAACCAAGAAGATAATAATCATGAAGGCTCTATAAAAGGTGAAATCAATGGTGGTGATTTATAAACTTGATAGAAGAGGTGTGTGTGAGTTTTGTAGAGCAAAGTAAAGAAGAAATGGTGTGTGCTCAGTGGATGTGTTGTAGATTAGATTAGGTTGATGACTATGTGTATGACTTATAGGTCATATTTTTGATGTCGAAATCGTGCTTTTGTAGGTTTGAAGATTGAGGATGAGCAAAGAGGTTTAGAGTGATCTAAAAAGATGCTTTGGATACCTTGAGTGTGAGAGAAGGATAGATGATGTTTGTGTAAGCTTGGTGGTTGATTTTAGAGGCATATCAGAGTGTGGAATATGTGTATGACCATTTGGTCATATTCTTGAGGTTGTAATAGAGTTGTTACTGAGAAGTGTAGAGTAATCCAAAATGTGTTTTTTTTATTTTTGTGAGTGTGTGAAGAAGTGAAGGGGGTTGTGTTTATAGGGTGTCTCCATCATATTTATAGGAAATCAATGATCAAGATATTTTCATATCATATGTGTTGAGAGGATGCTCAACATCTAGGTCAAAAGGACTTGACCATCCTTGGGGTAGGTGCTCCTTATGAAACAAGAGTTTCACTAAAATATAGTTATAAGGACTTGACCATCCTAGGGGTAGGTAATCCTTATGGAATAGGTGTTTCACTAATTTCTGGTTATAAGGACTTGACCATCCTAAGGGTAGGTGCTCCTTATGGAACAGGTGTTTCACTAAAGTCTAGTAAAAAAGACTTGACCATCCTAGGGGTATTTGCTCCTTATGGAACAAGTGTTTCACTAAAGTCTCATATTTTCATACTTCTTATAGGATAAGTAGTACATGTGTTTACAACATTGAGAATGGGTTTTATTCCCAAAGAGGGTTTCACACATAGATGTTGTGTTTTGTGTGTAAACTTGCATTATCTAATTTTTAATTGATAAAAACATATTGAATGATTCATGAATGGTTTTATTAAGTGATTAAGTGTTTGAAGGGTTTTTAAATTGAATTAGATTGTTTACCACCATTTATTCACCCCCCTCTCAGTGGTTTTTACCTCTAAAAATTGGTATCATAGTAGGTCCTTTGGTAAAAGCTTGATAGCTTGAAGGAGATCCAAGCTACAATATGGGTAGCCATCAAATACAGGGATGTTTTTCCACTAAGCAAGCATTAATGTTCAATGGATCCAATTATACTTTTTGGAGTGTAATGATGAGGACCTACATCCTGTCTCTAAGGTTTGACACTTGGCATGGTATTGTGGATGGTTATTCTACACCTATTATTCCTCTATCAAGTGCTATAGATAAGGTGTTGTTTGAGAATAATTCTAAGGTAATTAATGATATCACTTATGGTATTTTAGATACATAATATACCAAGGAAATGTGGGATAAATTGAAGACTATTTCTAAAGAAGATTCAAAGGTTAAGTTGGAAAATATTCAAACTCATCAAAGGTAATTTGAGAATCTTAAGATAAAGGAAGAATATTTTATGGCATCCTTTCTTCAGAGAGTTGATGAGATTGTGAACATCATCAAAGGTCTTGAAGAGAATATTTAAGAAGATACTATAGTTCAAAAGGTATTAAGGTCTCTCTCTCAATTTTGTTTCAAAAGTGTTTACTATAGAATAAAGTCATGATCTTACTCAGTTTAAGATGGATGAATTGCATGGCATCCTTACTGCATATGATATGAGAGTAAATGGTGATATAACACCAAATAAATAAGTAAAATTCAAGATAGAAATGAAGACAAAGAAACTTTCCAAGGCAAGAAACTCAAGGAGGATCATGTAGCTAATATTGATGAAGATGAAACAATTGCTTTGTTTAAAAGGAAATGAAAAAAAATGTTAGGCAAGTATAAGGGTAAACTACCCTTAAAATGATTCATTTATGCAGAGGTAGGAAATTTTGCTAACAAATGCCCTCATAAGCATAATAATAATGATGATGAAGATCATTGTGATGGCCAAATGAAGACAATAAGACATACAAGTTTGTTAAAAGGAAGAAAGGATTTAGAAGGGATGACAACAAGAAGAAGTCCTTCAAGAACAAGAAGAGTCTCTACACCAATAAAGATTACAGTTCATCAAATGAGAGTGAAGATAATGACTCAAAGTATGATCATGAAGATGATGGTCCTATTGAAGATAAATCCCTCTTCATGGCTGAGGAAGGAAGTTGATCATATCAAAAGGAGTCTACTTGGAGTGATTCAAATGATGATAAAGATGAGATGGACTATGAGACTAAATTGATGAATTCTCTTGAAGAACTAAATATTGAAAAGAAGATTAACAAGAAGATGAAGTATCAATTCAAGGACTATGAAGATCAATTTAGTGTGTTTGAGGCAACAATGATTGAAGACACCAAGGAGCATGAAGATATAGTCAAACATCTTAGTTGTCAATTTTAAATCTTATCTACAAGCCTAAAAGCAAAAAAAGATGAATGTTTAAGGTATGTAACTGAAAATGAGTCATTAAAAGTTGAGTTAGAGAAGACTTATAGTAAGATCAAGAAATTTGTGAGATTTGAAAAGAGCTCAAGTGATCTAGACCATATTCTAAGTGATCAAAAGCATGCAAGTTATAGAACTGGTATTTGATATAAAGATAAACCAAAAAATGCAAGTCAAAACAAGATGAAGACTAATGTAAATCAGACCTTAAAGGTCAAAAATTAGTCAAGGAATGAAGATGATGGTATAGTGAAGAAAAATTAGATCAGATAACCAAATTCCATGAGGTATGCAAGTTTCAATGGTTACCATTACACATGTAATCAATTTGGGCATAAAGCTACAGAATGCAAGAGACCTTTTAGAAATGAGTTTACATGGAACTATGATGGGAGTCATTAGTAAAAATATGTGAACAAAGTTAAGTGCTTCAACTATCTTGATGAGGGACATTTTTCTAATCATTATCCAAATAATGTAAGGTAAGGTGAGTCTTCTTCAAAATGAGTAGTTTGTTTCAATTGTCAAAATAATGGACATATTTCAATATTTTGTTCTAGTCAAGAAAGGACAAGCTTCTTGAAAAAGGTATAGTGTGCTTCAACTAGTAAGAGAGGTCACATTGCTAGATTATACAACCAAAGGCCTACAAAATAAAATAGGTTTAATCAGGCTCCTAGAGAGCAAGAAAGAAGGAAAGTTAACTCATGGAAACTAAAGGTGGTAAGTGTGAGTCGTGATGAGTCTACAAGTCCAAGTAATCTATTTACTATGGTGGAGAATGCTATAAAAGTTAAAGAGTGCCAAGGGCTCTAATTGTCTATTCATGTTGTGAATGAAGAGGCCAAGCTCAAGGAGAAGACCAAGGTGTTTGTTGAGGATAGTTCTAAGGTGTGTATGGATTAAGATTAACATCGTACTATTGCTAATCTAGTTTCATGAAAAGAATATTAGTTATCAATATCTATTCATGAAGTTTTAAATTACAAGGAACATTCTTCAAATAAAAAGGCATGTCATGAATCTATGTTATCCCCATGTGTTATCAATACAGTCTTAAAAGAGAAGGAGAATGTTATATTGGATGAGCAAGTTATTTCTCTTAAGCCTAAGAAGAAGAAGAAGAATAAGAAGAAGAAAACTATCAATATTAAATGATCGAGGAGGAGAAGGAATATGAGTAATTGTGGGTAACTCCTAGTTTCACATTATTATAAAGAACCATGTTAAGTAGGGTGTCTCTACCTATGCTTCTTAGGAGACATCTTTATTATGGAGAAGCAAGTATGTGGGCTCAAAGTGTATTCAAGGACTTTGATCCTAAAGTTAGAATAGTCTATAGGATTAGATTAAAGGTTTCCTAATGGCAAAGGAGGATTTGAGAGTTTTCATAGAAAGGTATATTAACCTTATTATAACATGCTCCAGGTGGATTTATGGTCTGAAGGCATGTTGAAGTCAAATTGGACATTTTTTAGTGCTCTAAATTTTCTCAATTTTGGCTTAAACGCAAATAGGTCTAAAATATGTTATAGGATGTATGGGTTACCAAAATTATGGAGGTTCAAATCTTGGTCTAGAAGTGTCTGATGGTTGTCTCCAAGTGTGCAATAAGTTTCAGAAGTGGGCATTGACCAGAATGAGTTTTGTTGACCCTATTGTTTTAAGATTCTAGAGTTTTGGGCTATGATAGAAAAGTGGTTTACCTTATGAATTGAGGTCTAAGGATTCTTAATATGTTGAAAGGGATAAATGGGTTGTCAAATCAATCTTTACATAGATTTGAAGGTTTGTAGTTTTCAAATTATTCAGGTTTTTGTCAAGATGGAGGCCTAATTAGCTAGTAGGTTTGTGAATGATGTATGTTTCAAAGGATGATCTAGGTGATGAAAATTGGTGCACTTGAGGGGGAATATGAGAGTGACATATATATATATATATATATATATATATATATATATATATATAATTTTAGGTCTTGAAGGTATGTATACTAAATTTTTTTGGCTCTACAAGTTCCAAGTTGGATTACAAGAAGTCTAGACAGGCTTACTATGAAGAAGAGTGATTTTTGATCAATTTATCCAAAAGAGCATGGTTTGAGTGTTTCTATGTAAGTTATATGGTTGATTTATAAAATATGTCCTACTTAGTGTGTCTCTTGAATATCTATAGGTATTCTTGGAGGTGGCTTGCAAGTGAGAGTATGGAAGCAAAATGGTGTTGTTTAAATACCCAAAGTAGTTTAGTGTTTTGAGTTTGATATTTTCATATTGTTGAGGCCATGAATGTGTTATCAGAAGATCTATAGGTGAGATTTGGTTATGAATATTAAGGGGGAGTCTTTTAGGTTGGCATAAGGAGAAGCATGGAGTTAGGGGGGCTAACTCAAATGGCTTGAAAAGTTTGCATGATCAAAGGGGGAGATAGAATATTTAGTTTATCAAGTCCAAGGATAAAGAAGGATTAGATTAGAGGAGATTGTTGTAGGTTTAGTGGCATGAAGTTTTGTTTTTGGTCCTTAAGGTGGCTTGAGAGAGAGAAGGCTAGTAATCCTATGTGGTTGTTCTACATGGCATGTGGAGATATGAATTGATCAAGATGTAATGGCTCTAATATCTTTAGGGGAGTCTCTCTTAGATGTTTATTGGTGAGTTCCATCATATTTTAGAGATTATGTGTGTTCTTTATTCATTGGTAGAAGTTCATATTCAAATAAGGGTATTATCATGGAGCATGGTTAAGAAGTTTAAGGTAAGAAGTGGTATGAATAGTTTTAGGAAGAGTTTGTATCATTTCTTAGAGGTGATCATTTTCTATTAGTAGTCTTGAAATCCTTTATAGGTCCTCAAGATCATAATTACAAGTTAAGATTAGTGCATATCAAAGGGGGAGTAATTATTTCTTATAATTTATATAATGTAAGTGTCCTAAGCTTTTTAAATAGTACTTAAATGAATAATATTGATAAGGTTGAGCATGAAGTTGTGTAAGATAGGTTTTAAATGCATTTGAGCTAAGAGGCCCTTTGTCATTAATGTCAAAGGGGGAGAAAGATTAGAATGAAGTTTGATGAGGATGTTCAAATATTAAGAAGTAATTTGAAGGGTGATTTGACATCAATGACAAAAGGGTAGATTGTTGAGCATGGTCATTGATGTCTTAGATTGTCATTAATTTCAAAGATAGCATGTTGTACTAATGCATTAATGAAAAAGTGATCAAGTGGATAACTTGAAGAGATATGGCACTTGTGTAGGTTTGTAAGGACAAATAAGAGGTTGTGAGGCATCCATAGATGTCTTGACAAAGCTTAGGTATGTTTTGTGAGCATTTGCAATGAGCAAAATGCATATTCTAGCTTAAGAGAAGCCAAACCGTCACTGCACATCATGCATAAACCATTGAGTTTGTATATTTAATTTAGGTATGAATAAAGTCAATAATGATCAAAGTTTTACATATATATGTTGTCTATAGTGCTAAAAATCAATCCTAAAAATTTGGAGTCTTGAAGTGATTTCTAGATCAAGTTATAAAGCTTCAAAGTTATTCTAGTAAACTAGATGGGCCAGATACCATCAAGTTTAATCACGTTGAAGTTTGAGGTCATTGGTCTAGAAGATCCAATGATGAGTGCTTAATTGTACATATTTAGATCAATGGTGCATATGAATTCAACATGTCAAAGGTTGCACGCACTAGTGACAAGTGTCATAAGCTCACTAATCTTATAGAAGATCAATAGTGAGCAGTAGTTCATACTTATGAAGATCAATAGTGTAGGAAAAGTGAAAGAGTCAACAAAGCATGTGGGAATGCTAAGTTGTACAAGTGCATGGACTGACACCAAAGTGTTTTAAAGGCACATGCAGATGCCAAGTGTCATAATCATGGGATTTCTGATCAAGATCTAATAGTGAGCATTGTAAAATAAAGACCGAACTAATATAAGGACATCAATAAAGCACATTTGTTCCAAGTTATTAAGAAGTAGTGAGATGATGGTAAATGCTTGATGTTTAATAGTAATCAAAGGTAAAGACCTAGCTACTTTTGAGGAGATTAATAGTACATATTTGGTCAAAATTACTAGGGAGCATGAGATGAGGTCAAACTAATAGATGTTTACCATAGTTAAATATCAAGCTATTTTTGAGGGATATCAATGATGAATATTTTTTCAAGATATGAGAGGGAATGAGATGTTTAAAAAGTGTTCAATGTTTAATAGTGACCATTGGAATTTGAATATTCTAATTAATGAAGGAAAACTAATGCTTAGTTTTTTGAGCTATAACTTTTAATACATGATAAATTTATTAATGAAATAACAAGAAATGTTGTAGAGGACTTCAAGGCACATCCATTAAACCTATTTAAAAGGTTTGACTATTTGAACATTCAATGTTATTGCACTCCAAAGTTGATTATGTGTTTGACCATGTTTTGTAAGTGACCCAAGAAGGATATTTGAGTTGTTTTGATGGTATTTGGATGTTTTAAGGGGACTGAGCTATTAGAGAGTGTTGTAGACTACATGAGGATCATCTGTATGGATTTTAAAGGTTTGACCAATCTATATTCAATATAAAAAAATGATTATAAGTTGATTCTTTGTTTGTTTATGGTGTTCTTGTGTACAAGGCTAATGTTTGAGTAGATTGAGCATATATAGAAGTGTGTAATGATGATTATAATCATTTAAGGATGTCTAAAAGGTCATGTAGAGTGTACCTATGCATTTGGAAGTGATCTTGTGTTTCTAATTTGCTCATTAAAGTGTTAACTGAGTGATTAGGTCTCCATGAGACCTATAAGGGCTACTAAGGCCTAATTAAAAGGCATAGTTGCTTAAGTGTGACCAATAGTTGTTATGGCTGACCTGTAAGAGTAGTATTGAGATAAGTTAGATGTACTAATGTCTAAGTAAAGTATTATGGTTCACTAAGAAGATAATAATAATGAAGGATATAGAAAAGGTGAAATCAAAGGTGGTTATTAATATAATTGATAGAAGAGGTGTGTGTGAGTGTTGTAAAGTGATGGAAAGAAAAAAGAGTATGTACCTAGTGGATGAGTTGTAGAGTAGAGTAGGTTGATGACTATGTGTATAACCTATAGGCCATATTTTTGATGTCATAATAGTGTTCTTATAATTTTGAAGATTGAGGATGAGTGAAGAGGTCTAGAATGATCCAAAAAGATGTTTTAGATGCCTTAAGTGTTATTAAAGGATATATGATGTCTGTGTAATATTGCTGGTTGATTTGAGAGGTAAATCAAAGTGTCGAATGTGTAGATGACCATTTGGTCACATTGTTGAGGTTATAATAGAGTTATTGTTGAGAAGTGCAGAGTGATCCAAAATGTGGTTTTATATGTTTATGAGTGTGTGAATAAGTAAAGTAGGATGTGTTTGTAGGGTGTCTATATCATATTGGTAGGAAATAAATGATAAGGAGATATTCATATCATAGGTTTTGGGAGGGTGCTTAACATCTAGGTTATAAGGACTTGACCATCTTACGGGAAGGTGCTCCTTATGGAATAGGTGTTTCATTAAAGTCTAGTCAGAAGGACTTGACCATCCTAGAGGTAGGTGATCCTTGTAGAATAGGTGTTTCACTAAATTCTATTCAAAATGACTTGACCATCCCAAGGGTAGGTGCTCCTTATGGAACAAATGTTTCACTAAAGTCTAGTCAGAAGGACTTGACCATCCTAGGGGTAGGTGCTCCTTATGGAATAGGTGTTTCACTAAAGTCTCATGTTTGCATACTTCTTATAGGATAAGTAGTTCATGTGTTTGTAGGCTTGAGAGTAGGTTTTGTTCCCTAAGAGGGTTTCCCACATAGATATTGTGTTGTGTATGTAATATTTCATTATCTATTTTTTCATTACTATAAACATCTTGAATGCTTCATGAATGGTTGTATTGAATGCTTAAGTGTTTGAAGGGTTTTGAAATTGAATTAGATTAGTGATTTATACTTATAATAAGTGGTTGAGCCATGGGATGATTAACAGGGGTAGTGTTCCTTACTAAGGATGGTGTTATGGCTCTATTATTAATAGGGGTAGTTGGTATAAATCTAAGAAATCTATGATTTAACAAAGTGAGACTAGAATACTAGCCTGACATATAGATCTGGTTACTCTCATGGGTGACTCTAGTGCAACTCAACATATAAACTAACCTCTTTTATTAGAAGGTTTTGCCTCATTCTATCACCAAATTGAATGTTAATGTAATTATTATGCACACCAATTTGTAACAAAGTAGCCTCTACTGTTAGAGAATCTCAATAGAGGTAAACTCCACTCTAGGGCATGAGGTGTAGGTATGTGGTTTGAATAACTAGGTGATGGAATAGTATGTAGAGCATGTAGGTTATTATCTAGGACCAATGCATGGATGAATGTCTATTATTAGGGTTCTAGATTTGCACCCTAGCTAAGAAGGGGATTGTTCAGGTCCTCTTCTTAAATCTAGACCAATATGGAACTAATCCTTGGTTATGGGTCACCTATCATAGGGTCAAACCTCCAGAGAAGGTTGGATTCTTCTTAGATCTATTATCTAAACTAAAATTGACTAAGAAAGGGTAGAGAGAAATGGGTAACAAATCATAAAAACATGTAAAGGAGGTGATACACTAGTAATGTGATTATTTATCCACTCTATTTAACTTCTAGAATACATTAATGAGATATGATCTACAACTAAAAATGGTTATATATGTATTATTATTTCATTAAAAAGTTCACCAAATGATCAAAATCTAAGAGAATTGATGGGGAGGACTGATTTAAGGCACTAACTAGTTAATGTATCCACTTGATAGCTTTAATCAAATGACATTTGATAGTAAACATGACCTACAAAATAATATTCTAGCAACTAGGTGATATTCAAGATTTGACAAGGGAGAGATTTCTACCATATATACAAATTAATCTAACATTAACACTCTATACCAGAATCATGAAATCTGAAAAAGAGTCCTTTATTTATCTCAAGAGGTTACAAAGATCAAATATAGATAGAGTCTAGTCATGCCCAAGAGAGAGATTATCAAGTTGTTTTAAAGGCTTAAAAGCCTACATTTATATAAAAAGTAAGGAGAGAGAGTGTTGTGCATTAGAAAAGTACTAATGGCTTCTGATGGATTAACACTAATTTGAAGATGTGGTTGAGTTAGGATCTTATCAAGAAGGCATAATTTCAAAGGGATTTATAAAATAATTTAATGCTCCATTGATCCTTATCTAGCCACCAAGTCATGATCTTGGGATTCCATGCCATTTTCACCTAATCTATTGATAAGGATCATGTCCTAGAATTGATAGAGTCTTGCTTGGTCTATTTTGAATGGCTAGATGTACCATTTTTGTTGAGGCTATAATTGAGCATAGATCACTTTATAGATTGAAAACCAATCATTTATTTTTTTCCTATAGTTTTTCTATTTATGGAAATATTATAGGCCATATAGTCTCACTTTAAACCTATTATGGTTTAAATAAACCTATTATACCATTTGAACCTTGTAAAAACTAAGAGCTCAATATATGCACAGGTCCATTTATCATCAAAAAAATATTGATCTTGGTCTTTACTAGGTTCAAAATACTTATTTATCCTTACAAGGCTTTAATAACAACCCTCGATCCTTAAAATGTCTATCTTGTTCAACTCAAATTGTTATTTTGAGCTCAATTCCTTTGTTATTACCTTGCCTAGGTCAAAAACCATCTCCTCAACCTTCATCAAAATGTATTGAGACTCGATCTTGCTCATTGGTTATCAAATACTAACTTAGACCCTTAACTTTTCTAACTCTTTTTTGCTTCATTGATCTACCTATGCATGAATTCTTATTAGCCATCAATCTTCTACCAATTAAATGTGCTTGTGCTACTTGTCTTTGACTCATTAACTTTTTGTATTCACTGACCTATTTGACTCATTGCATCATCCAATCAAGGTGTATGAGTTCACATGCACCAAGATATCCCTAGTCTCAATTTCTTTTTAGTTATTACACTCCATCAGATAATTGGTATGATTGAGCATAAGCCCTTATCTTTTTGTCAGTGAATTCACTCCATTAGATCTTGGCTTGATCATCTCACACCATTAGATTATGTCCAACTTTTAGATCTTTTAAGGATTTAACTTGGGGACATTTTAACTTGGTTGACTCCATTATAGATCATTATATCATATGTGTCAATATGATGGCTCCCACAAATGAGTACATCTTGACCAAATTCAAACCTTTTAAAGACCTTTTGAATCAAAGAATTACTTGCCTTGTAAAAATTGATGTTCATGCTACATTATTTGACATCCACATGGATGTATTTGATTTTTTTTAGACTATCAAATTTAAGCTCATATGGATTTATAGTGTCTTTATTTTGACTCTCACATGACTGTCATTCATTATTTGATCAACTTTGATAATTTATCTCTTAAAACATTGGAATTATGGAGGGGTCAAATTTGTTGGAGACGTTCTTGAGGTCAAAAGGAATAAACCCAATTGATCTACTAGTCTCAAAAGCCTTCTGAGTAAAGATATAAAATTTTCAAGTTGATTGGTTTATTCATGCTCACATGATGTCTTGGTGATGTTATAGCTCATTTGGCTAAGTATGGGAAACTTTTAGCAAAAATACCTTGGATCCCAACTTTGCACATGTGTATATTATTTTTCTCTTTAGTGGAGGACCTAGAACTTGGGACTAAAATAAGAAAACCCATGTGATCATTTTCTCCTGAGACTACCACATGTGCAAGATATGGCCTCTAAAAATTGCCTATTTAGACTTCCCACCATTGGACTCAAATGTCAAGATGTATTCAATGAAGAACCAAATGAACTACATTTACTTCCATATCTATTCCAAGCACTCTTAACACCTCATGGGGGCTCTACAACTTATAGACCTATCATTAGAAGATGACAAATTACACTTTAAGTTAACTTAAAGTTGACTTAAAGTGTTTCAAAAGGTTTTAAATCAAAATGATCTTCCTCTTTTATCATTGGGTCCATATCTCACTTAGGAACATTGCTTAATCTTTTAAAACTCTGTATGTAGGCCAAAGAATGACCAACAATTACTAAAATAAATTAAAACTAGGTGAGTTGGTGGTTATATGGTTGTTAATCTAGAGTGGTTAGATCTTAGAAATAAACTCAAAAAATAATAAGGTTAGGGAAGAAATTAAATACTCTATGAATTTTGGAATCACCTTTTAGACTAGATTATTTATGGACAAGTTATTTTAGAACTAATGTTTATTGCTAGTAGCTATTGCACACACACAAACAAATATGGTCAAGTAGTCTAGGATAGTTTGATATAGGAAACTTAGGGATCTCAGTTAAAGGTTGCTCATTTTAGAGTAGTTATTAAACACCCTTACAAGATTATTATTTGGATCAGGGAAGTATCTGGGATAGTTTTTTCACATGCACAAAATACTATATCATTGAAAAAACCTTTACACACTTCGAAATATGAGACAATCAACTTACTTGTAAATAATCAATATAATTACTAATTCTTTAATAGATATTTCACATATAAAACTATCATATTAATCATAATAAGAATAATTATTCTTCACTTTTGTACACTAAGAATTATCAAATCAAACAACCAAAACAAAAAAATCTAATTACACAAACTTTGGAGAGAAAATGCACCAACACTTGAGTGACAATTAAAAATTGATTTTGATTTTGTATTGAATTTTTTTTACCCTTGAAAATGAGGGTTACATATGTTTAAATAGACTTGGGGAGGGGTTTCCTCTTCCTCCAAGTACATGTAAAAATTGTGATTACATGGCATAATTATAACCTTATTTCTAACTATAGTTTCAAAACTATATGTAATGTATACATATAGATAGCTTATAATTATCAAGAATTAAAGTTAGACTTTACAATATTATGCAATGTGTGCATGATTAAAAATAACTTAGACAACTTTTTATTTAATTTATAACAAAATTAGACTACAAGTATAAAATTGGTGCCACTACATTGATATGCACAGAATTAGCCTTTTAACTAAGTCTAAGTGGATGTCACCATGGATGAACTAAATTTTATGGGATCCATTTATGTTGATGTTGGTGATTACTAGAAGCTGCAGTGTTAACCTTCTTCTTTACCTCAAACTCAAGATAACATTTGTGCCCTACATCATGCTATTGTCTAATGATATATAAGTTAAGTAAAGAGGGTATGTACACCTTGTTAACTTGATCAAGGAGATTTGCATGCTCCTCCTCCATATTTAAGAAGTTGATCTTTGATATTTCAACCTTCATTACCTTATTTCTTGAAAAACTCATATCATCTTCAATATATTCAAGTTTTAACCCTTGTAGACTATGCTTGAAATTCTCAGACGCTTCTTGAAGGACTTGATCAAAATTGATTATGCTAATAAGCTTGCCTATAACATCCCTTGCCTTTGATAATTTTAATTTGTATAAGATTTTCAAGATGAGAGTTTCAGGTTCTTAATATTTGGGAATTATTACCCCAGCTATCACAATCCACTCTCTAGCCTCCTACATTCTAATCGCCACCAAATTAAGAGAATTTGATGCCTCTAATGGTGTCATTAAGTTTAGATGGATATATGCATTATTGGTAGTGTAAAGGATCAATGATTTCATCTTATTTTCTTCTTTATTCAAATAATTAAATGATTTGTGAGTTTTTACAATATGGGGGGCCAATACTTCCCTTATTGCCTCAATGACCTCTAGAGCATTGTAACATTTTGATGCATCTTGCTGGACTTTAGTGTTAATCCCTTAAGGGATATGTAATATTTCTTATTGCTCTTTGATTAGATCTAACTCTTATTCTAGTTTATATCTTCCCATTTGAGTCACCTCATGTAATGCTATCATAACATCCTTATGAGTCTTTTCAAGGGACTTGAATTATTCTATATATGGTTACTTCCCTAGCTATCTATTCTTATTTTTGGACAAGGCAAAGATCTCTTGCCTTTCCTTAAGAAGGATCTCCCTCCTAGCTTCATCCTCAAATTTTATCTTCCTAACCCTTCAAATGCTTATTAAGGGCTTATCAGACAAGGAGGTCATGGATGGGAGTTCTATGATTTTGAAATTAGGAGTTTGTGAAGCCTTCGATCTAAGATCAATTGCCCATAGTGGGATAACTAGCTAGGTTGGGTTTATTAAATGTGTATCCTTAGCTATAACATTCATTAATTGATCTTCTATTGATTATTTTGAGGCTCCTTTGAGTATTAAATCAAGAATAGAGGGACAAATGATTTTACACCAATTCACACCTCCATATTGGGGGAGTGGATGGAATATATACACTTGCTTACCTCTTTTGGCCTTCCATAAAGACATGATAGTAGTATCTTGGGAAGTGCTGGTGGAAGCCATTGGAAGATTGATTTGGGTGGAAGAGACATGGAGTTGGGAGCTAGCCAGTTATATTTCAATCTTCTTAGAGGCCCTTTTTATATTCATAGATCATATTGTGGCAATCTTGGATGGGGTTTTAGTAGTGGTGGAAACAATGGACATGGCTAGAACTATGGGGGAAATTAAAAAACAAGTGGTAGAAGAAACAACCTTTAATTTTGGAGTGAGCAAAGGTGTTATCAAGATAACACTGATGGGAATTGAACCAAAAATGGGAACAAAATAGGAAATTGGGGAAGAAAGGACTAAAGGTTGAGCCTTCATACTTGATCTATCATCTTTTGTTGGTGACTTCCCTTTGTTAGCTACAAGGTTAAGCTCCTTATCTCTTTCTCATTATTCCTCTTACTCTTCCTCTAGTTCTTACTCTACCGATAATTTTTGGGGAACTGAAGATATGCCCTATGGTTGATCAACAATTACATTCTCAGTGAGGGGAGGATTCATTGGCTTATTTTTAAATAAAATTATAGCTTTGGTAGCTAAGGAGGAGCCTTGTTGAATTGAGGTAGTAATAACCTCTTGCACTATATTTTCCTTCATAGGTAATGTAGATGTAGAAGATTTCACATGCAATGTAGTTGGATGCTCCTAACTTTTTACATCAGAGGATTCCAAGTCAATCAAATCCCCTTAAGCCCCTCTATGCTCAATTTCTCTTAGACTAGGATCTATCTTCATAGCCTTTAATGCTTGGGGAACATCTTCATGATCTGGCTCCCCTTGTTCCTTTATTTATTGTGGGGGTCAATTGAATAAAAAATCTAAATTAGTCCACCCTCTAGGGGGTGAAAGCCTAATATGCATCTCTTATATTAAAATTTAAGGTTCTTTATAGATGATATTCCAATTATACTCTTTAATCCATGAAATTTGTGGCCTTTCTAAGACTTGGGCATCATCACTAGCATTTAATAACAAAAATTCATGGTCATAGGGAACATATTGGTATGGAATACCAAAGCCCTAGATATGATTTTGGATTTAGACATGAGGATCCCATTCTCTATGAGGTAAGATAGGCAATTGATAGTGCTTTTTATTATTTCATATGTCCCCAAAAGGTTTCCTTATTTTATAACACATTCTACCTATTATCATGTGGGATCCATATAACATACCTTTATTCTAATTTATCAAATCCTCCTCCACACTTTACCAAAGTTGATATGCAATTTATTGATTTGCTAGGTTATCTGGCACATACTTGGGGAGATGTAGGGGGTTGATCATATGGTTAGTGACCATGATCACCATATAGTCTTGGTAAAGCCAGTGGTCACCCCAAGGTGCCACTGTATTTGATTTGGTATTTAATATCCTAAGTAGTGGGGAGTCATGAATTTCATACCATACTTGAGGATATACATCATCTATAATTTGGGTCATGTTATTTGTATATCTGTATATATGTATGAATTGAAAATAATCACAAATGGTATTCTTTATATAGTATGTGGATGGGATCCAAATGTCCCCTAAGTCTCTATACACGATGCCCATTATTGCATCTAGTAAGTATGACATCATATAAAAATGGCTAGTTGAATTGGGACTCTATATTTTATGAAAAACTTGCTACTTAGTGTGAGGCTAATGATATCTACTGGGGAAAATGTCATGTCCAAGGTCATCAACATATCCAGAAGTGGTACCTAGTCCAGGTGAAGAAAATGAATAATCAACATGCCATATAATCTGTTCAACAAGGCCATGCCTATGTGGACCCCCATTATGAATTTGATAATGGGGTTGGGGGATTTTCCTATTAAGACCATAATCTCCTCATAAATAATCCATGATCTCAAAATATTTTCAATTGAATTATGCTTTTTCCATGTTATCAATTTGTCCTTATCAAATATTACATCTAGAATTGATAGAGATAAGTACATTTGGAAATCATCACCAAAGATTTAAGCCACGACCTATTTGATGATCCATGTGATGTAATAAGGCATCTTATGTCACCTTTACATCAAATAAAAAGTCATGTAAGAGGTCAATTTAGGGCATAACTTTGGGATTGGCTATCTCAAAGTGCAATCCTTGTGTCTTGAGAGACAATAGGTCAACAACTAATTAGAATTATGCTAGGGATACATTTATTTCATGAGATAATGCATTAAAAGCATCAATGGTGTCCAATAATTCTAAGTAATTTTCATACCTATCATTGAAAACTATAGAATTAAACACCATATTCATATACTCTATGGAATCCTTGATGGAGAATGGGGATGGTGGTAGCACTCCTCTGAAGCTCTTTAATGATGAATCCATTTCAATATTTTTGTTTACTCAAATATAATTTAATGTAGTGTGAAAATTTATCTCCATTAGTTACCTCTTTGTCATGTATTTGCTGGTAGCTAGGGCTTTGTTCATAGAGTAACAAGTGAGATCAAAATTTTATCATAATTAAATGAAGACATCGATGGCAACATTTCATTGATATAACCTTTTGAATCTAATTCTAGTTTGTGTACTTTTAATGTCTAATGTTTATATATTTTATTTACCTACACAATTCAATTCTCATTAGTTTAGTTGGTGGGTTATGTTCTTTGGCAAGTTTCATGAAGTAGTTTTGCTTTGATGGTTAAGTCTAGTTGGATTTTGATAGTTGAGAATTAGGAGTCAGGTTTCATGTTTGGACCAAGCTAATGATTCTTATGAACTAAAAGCTCCAAAAATAAACTTCGAGCAAAATTTCCAAAGACCAAATCCCTCAGAATAATGTTCAAAAAAAAATTATGAAAAAAATATATGAATAAAACCTTAGAAGCACATAAATCCAATGAAGACTATTTTGGACAAATTTTTTGATGAAATTTATTGAACATAAGTTCTAACATCTAAATTTTGAATAAGGAGTTTTAATTAAAGCCAAGTCCTTCAGAACATAATTCAAATAAAATGTTTGATGAAAACACTAAGCACAAGTTCTAAAGACCAAGTCCCAGACATAAGTTTTGACAAAGATATTCTTTGAACTTAAATACCAAATAAATACTCCAAACAAAATTCTCACCATAAAAACTCTAAACAAAATGTTTGACCAAGTCCCAATCATAAGTTTTGAAGTGTAAAGTTTTTGCAAAGAAGTTTTGAACAAAATGTCTGACCAAGTCCTGAACATATGGTCCAATACCAAAATGATGAATTTAAGTACCAAAAAAAATGTTCAAATAATAAAATCTCAAAAAAATAGCTGAGAATAAATCCAAGTCCCAAAACCTACATAGTATAAAATTCTCAAAAAACATTAATAAGTTAGTTTAAAATGTAAAATATCATTATTTTTTACTTCTAAGTGTTAAGATTAAGGATTTTCTTGTGGATTTTATGCATAACATAGTGTAATGAAGTATGTTCTAAAATTTTAGGATCTTAAAGGAGGTAAACTCCACTCTAGGTCATGAGTTATAGGTATGCCATTTTTGACAACTTGTTGATGGAATAGCTGGTAGGGCATTTAGGTTGTTGACAAGGTTTTGGGATAGAGGTGTGGTTACTAAAGGGTAGTGAATATCTAAGTGAGTTGGATGGATGGTTAGCTTCTAATATAAAGTGGGTAGGTCCAAAAAATCTCAAAAAATGAGGGAAGGGTAAGGCAAAAAAGAAGCTTTATGGTTTTAAGGAACTACTTCCCTGGTTGGTTTCTAAAAGGACAAGTGATCTCATAAACTATGTCTATTGCTAACAATAATTGCACATACAATCAAAAAATCATGAAAAAGTATAAGGAGATGCTGATCTAGTAAATTCATAGGCCTTAAACAAAGTTTTCTCCTTTTTAAGGTATATGTTTCACACTCTTACTCAGGATATTATAGCTTAGGATAGCAAAGTATTTGAGGAAGATTTTACACACACATAAAAAATGACATCAAATAAAGCACTCATGCATATTTAGAATTATAAATCAATCATCTTGACTATCCTAACTAATATATTTTACCAATCTTTCAATAGTTTTTACACATCTAAAGATCAATAAATCAATCAAAATAATCAAGAATCTATTCACAACTATTGCACACTAAAGATTATTGAAACATACAACCAAAGAAGTAATATCTAATTACATATAAATTAGAAAGAAAATACACAAACACATTCATTGGTTATCAAAATTGATGTTGCTCCTGTATTCAAAATTATCTGACAAAAATTAAAGTTGGATTATAATTGTTTATATAAACTTGGGGGAGGGGTCACCTCATCCTCCAAGTTCATGCAAGTTCATTATATGTGATAGTCAGAATTTGAGTTCTAATTATGGTTGAAAACTTTATAAGGGTCTAATTATAGTTATCAGTTTAAAATAGTCTTAAAAAAGATATGTAACATGTACATGTGTATAAATATGAAGGAAATTTTTTACAATTAAATCTTGAACTACATGGCAATAGCTCCTTTTATAGTTTGTGGGAACAACCTATTGATATTTTAAGTTAGTTATTTTTCAAGTGGAACTCAGACATACGTGCCACTTTACCAATGTTTTAGAACTATTGAAACTATTTCTAGCTATGACTAATCTAACCAAACTGTGCATTGCATGTTGCCCATGCCTTTATATAATATCCCCTTAAAAGATTTATAGGGTTTTAACTTGAAATAATTGATAGTTTTCACTTAATTTACCTTTGAGATTCCATGTAACTATAGCCTTCTTATGTTTTATTATTATATATTCATTTCTATATTTTATAACCATTCATGTTTATATTCTTTATTGAGTTTGGATCTTTTAAAAGTCCATTGTTAAATTACACTATTTGATCTTTTACTTGA
This sequence comes from Torreya grandis, assembly GCA_037957365.1. Lineage (NCBI taxonomy): Eukaryota > Viridiplantae > Streptophyta > Pinopsida > Cupressales > Taxaceae > Torreya > Torreya grandis. The sequence continues at coordinate 2,159,370 of JARHVA010000504.1, read as the reverse complement.
TAAAATGCAAGTGTGCCATTTGGTAGATCCATGGGGGCCTCTGTGCTCTTTACAGTCCTATCTCAAATGTTTTTACGCCAAGTTGTAGTCTTTCACTAATCCTAAGACCTTTGAAAAGTCTATGTTGGCCATCGATCTGCCTGGGCCCACTAACCTTTGATTTCAAAAATGGCTAATTTATGATCTTAAATTTGACATTAAAATGACCATTAATGACATCCACATGACCATAAAACATGTCCTCACAACTGTCAATGACATACACATGACCATCATAATTTAAAACCATGTCTTTTAGTTGTTGATCCCAAATTCGACATCCTCACAACAATCAATAATGTCCATGTGACCATAAAAATTTAAAATAAAACCTTTTATCCCTAAGCTTAATTTTTATGTTCACATGAACATCAAAGATATCCACCTAACCATCAAGTTGACATAACTCCCTACGAGCTCGACACTTGTCATTTCCTACTTCGCTCTACTTCTACAAGTATAAACAAAAAATGACTTACTATCTACTTTGGTAGATATATATAAAGGACCCTAAATGAATATTCTATCCTAAGGTGTTAGTTTTATGAATAAAATATGATTGGGACCTTGGGTAAAATATTAAATTAAGCTCAAAATATAATAAAATTCTCTCTAAATTAAATTAAGCTCAAAATATAATAAAATTCTCTCTAAATAGGGTACCACTTGGTAATAGGGTATTGTTCTAAGACTTTTATCCAAGGGGAATTACTATAGCCTTTTTATTTGGGGCATGTATTTTATTAGGGAAATTGTTTTGGATAAAAATTTTAAAGCAATTATCCTAAAGAGTTTATTTCATTGGAAAAAATTCCCATGACAAAAAGTCTGAAGGAATTGTATTTTCATTAGACAAAATGTTTGAGACACAAAGTCTGAAGTACTAACATTTTCATCAGACAAAATGTTTGGACACAAAGTCCAAAGGAATTGCATTCTTGTCAGACAAAATGTTTGAGACACAAAGTCTGAAGGAATTGCATTTTCATCAGACAAAATGTTTGAGACATAAATTTTGAAGGAATTGGTTTGGGTTAAAAGGCTTGAAAGAGTTAATCCAAGGTAAAAGACCTAAAGGATATTCTCTTAGGGTAAAGTACTTAGGACAAAATTCCCAAAGGGTAAGTGCATTAGGTCTAAAGGGTCATTTTAAAAAGTCTAAAGGGTCATTCTATTAAGTAAAATGGATACAACAAAAAGGTCAAAGGGAAACTATAAAAAATATGAATGATTTACTTCATAAGGCAAAGTGCCCATGATAAAATTTTGAAGGGTATACTTTGTAGGGTAAATGTTTAGGATAGAATTATTGAAGGGTAAGTGAAAAGGGAAAATGCATAGGACAAAATTCTTTAAGGGTAGTTTTTAGAGGGAAAAATTACCATGATGAAAATCCCATAGACCCAATTCCATTAGAGGAATTATTTTAGACAAAATGTCCATAATAATGTCCCTGACAAAGATAAGTCTATGATAAAATCATGAATGAATAAGTTTGGGGAAAAAGGTTTTGACAAGATTATTGTAGGGAAAATGCTACGAAGAGAAAATTTCAAAGGACAAAATGTTTGATAGAGCAAATCTTGAAAGAATAAGTTGACCTGGGGAAAATGTCTTGTGCAAAATGTCCAAAAGAATTCAATTGGCTCAAGGAAATTGTTGCAGACAAAATTTATAACCCAATAACCCCAAAGACCAATTAATGTGGAACAAAAAATTTTAATACAAAATCCCAAAAAATATAAGTCTAAAAATGCAAAACCCATCAAAGACTCGTAAAAGGTATTAATAAGGTTAGTTTATGAAAACATGATACTAATTCCACTTTATGAAAGTAGAAAAAGGCCAATACTCAATTTTATCCTATATTTTGCATAAACATATAGAAGAGGGGCTTAAATTCAAGACTATATTTTTAAAAAAAGTGGGTCCCTATTTTTTTGGAAAAAGGGGGTGTGTTGGGTATAACAAATGGTGACTCACAGGGGGGATACTCTTGAGTATTCAAGAACCCAGAACTCTGATTAATAATCATTAAATCAATCATGAAATGTGTCATAAAATAATGATTAAATCAAAAACATGAAAAACACTCCTAAGTTCATTCACACAACATACTTTCCTTTTAATTTCTTTGATTTGTGTGTGTCAAAACATGTAAATCATTTAATCCCTACTATGATGAGTTTTTCAAAGGCTTAATAAAGTTGTTGGTTTCATTTCATTATCTATTAAAGATCATTAAAAAAAAGTGAATCTCAGGCATTGTTCTATTGCCAACTAATCATTTATAACCTTGATAAAGATACCTTGGGCTCCTTCTCTTCTCATTCCATTATTTTCTTTTAATCATGATGTGTGGTACATTGACCTTATTTCATCATATGAGCCTTTGGATTTTATTTAGATTTTCTTTTGCTCTTTTGAACTCATTGGTTCTTTTCTTCTTTTTTTCTTGAATGGGAAAGAGAAGATCTAGAGCCCTATTGAGATGGTGTAATTATAAAAAAAATAATTACTACAACATCCCTACCAGCCACATCTATACCCAAAATTATCATTTCTAATAGGTATTTAATGTGATAAGTTCATTTGATCCAATAAAATAAGAAACTTTCTAAATTTGTCTAAAGTAATCTGAGAGCAACTTCCACATGCATGGTAAAAGTATTCAATTATGACATCATTCAGAATAATCTATGATTACCTAGCTTCAACCTAAAGACTCAAAAACATAAAATACACCTAATAACTATTCACAAAATGTCAAGATTTTAATTTTTCCCTTTTATACAAATCATAAGCTTAGTTGGTTTTGATTTTTATCTTAGTTATAGTTAGAGAAAATATAATTCCAATCATCAAAGAAAGTAAAGAATGACTAATCTATTAAATCAAGAAACTTAACTAAGAAAACACTAAAATATAATCTAGAAAGCAAGAAACTAATCTATGAAAGAAAAATACTGAAAGTAGGAAATATTAATCTAGAAATTAGGAAACTAATATATGAAAGAAAAAAAATATAATCTAAGAAATCAATAAATTTAATCTAATCTTATGTTTATGTTCATATGTCCCTCATTACTCAGTAACAACAATAAATGACACAACCCTAAATTAGTGCTTTAAGAACTATCCATTGACTATATATGTAATCTCATTACCTTGGAGGTCCTTAAGATGAAATGCATTATTGCCCATGATCTCCAAAATCTAGTATGGTCCAATCCATAGTGGGTCAAACTTATCATGTTGTCCTTTCTTTTTATGGACTTTATCCCAAAGTAGCACTAGATCTAAAATCCTAAATTCTTTGACTTTCACTCTCTTATCAAACCACCTTTTTACCATATTATAGTACTTGATAAATGTCTATAAGGCCTTAGTACTTGAATATTCCATTCCTATTATGTCCAACAATCTTAACTTTATTTCATCACATGGCTCCATATAATCTTACATGATCTGATAAGTGGGTAACTTCAACATAATTAGAAATACATGATTGTGTCCATACACCAATAGATAGGATGAAGCTTTAAGGGCTTGTTTTTATCTAGTTTGGTCCACCTAAAGAGCATACTTCAATAGATTATGCTAGTCCCTAGGCTTGTCTCTAGCTGATTTCTAAATTGGATCGATCAGATTCTTATTCATTGATTTTGTTAGTTTATTTCCATGGAGGTAATAGTTATAATCTAACCTGATAATAATCTAGTTATCATGTGCCCACTCAGTAAATTATGTTGATATGAAATTTGGTCCATTGTCATAAACCAAAGAAATGGGAATTCTAAATCTAGATGTTATGTGCTCTTCTAAGAATTGAAGCACATCTTGTGCTCTGTAATTCTTTGTGATTATGGCCTCGATCCATTTGGTGCAGTAGTCTATGGTGGTAAGCATGAATTTATGGCCTACTAAATAATTTGGGTTGATGACACCAATGAAGTCTAAACCCCATTGGGTGAATGGCCTTCCTTCAAAAACTAGCTGTAGAAGTATTGTTACATGTACTTTCTTGGCTAGATATTGACATTCATGGAATGATCTAACATGAGTATGAGCATCTTTGAAAACTATTGGCCAATAGTAGCCCATTCTTAAGATCTTATGGGCTATGGTATTTATAGAAGGATGACTACTACCTATCTTAAGATGTAAGTTATCTAATATTTCTTTAGCTTCCTCTACAGATACACACCTGAGGTAAATACCTTTATAATTTAATCTATAAAGGACTCCATTCTTGATCATGCAATGAGTAGCTTTGAGCCTTAAATCTATTTTTTTCTCTATTGAGATTTAGGGAACAAGTTCCTATAACTAAATACTATATTAATATTAGTATACCACTCTCTTTTAGATATTTGAGCTTCACATACCTCTTGAATGGTGATGCATGGATTTGGTTCAATCATAATCTAAACAATGCCTTGCCCTCAAACATTCTTTGCAGGCTTGATCTCTATGTCAAATTCTTGCAACTTAAGCATCCATGTACCTCAATGCTATCCTAGCTCATTGTTTGATAGGGTTATCTTGAATATGAGATCAATTACAATGGCAATGGATTTATTCCTCAAAATGTAATGCCAAAACTTCTTCACAACTTTGATAAGGGTGAAAATCTATTTGTCAATCATAGAAAATCTGAGTTTTACATCCTTCATATTTGTACTCATAAACACAATTGAATACTCAAATTTATTTTTCTTTTTCATTTTAACAATAGAAATCATATGTTATGAAGAAAATGAGTATAAGTAGAAATATTTATTAAAATATGAATTGATTAATATTGGAGCCTATGATATTACATCTTTAATGTCCTAGAAGGACTTTTGGACTTCAATTGTCCACTCTATTTTGGTATCCTGCTTGAGCATGAAATTTAGAGGTTTAAAAATCTTTTCAAATCCTAAGATGAACTTCCTTATGAAGTTAATATTTTTGAAGAATGATTTAAGCTCCTTCTTGCTATTTGGTGGCTGAATTTTTGAAATTGCCTGAATTCTAACTAGATCAATGGTGATCCCATCCTTGGTGATGATGTGCCCCAATATCTTGTATTTGGTGGATCAAAATATGATTTTACTTGGGTTTAGAGAAATACAAAACCTTATTCATCTCTCAAATATGGATTGTAGATGACTTATGTGGTCTTTCTGATACTTTGAAAACACCGTAAGATCATCCATGTAGATAATTATTAATTTTCCTATTAGTCCTTTGAAAGCATGATCCATGATGCATTGAAAGGTAACTCCTATGTTTATTAGGTTGAATGGTATCCTCTTATATGCATAATTTACCCACTTTATAGTGAATGCTATCTTTATTGTGTCTTTAGATTATACTAGTACTTGATTGTAGCCTAAAAATCCATCCAAAAAGGACATCATTTCAAAACCATTTACTATTTGTATCACCTCATCTAGAGAAGTTAGGGGATAATTATCCTTTTTAGAATCATTATTTAGATTTATAAAATCAACACACAATCTCATCTCACCTTTATTCTTTCTTACTTGGACCAAATTGGCCACCCAAGTAGAATGTCTCATTGGGAAGATGATTTTTGCACTTAATAACTTCTCCACTTCTCTCTAAATGAGAGGCTCCAAAATAGGATTGACTAGCCATTGTCTCTTCCTAAATGGCTAGTGATCTAGATTCAAGTGAATCATATGAGTAATGACCTATAGGTCATATACCTTCAAGTCTTCATATGTCCAAGTAATGATGTCCCTATATCAAGTGATTAGATCCTTCACTCATAGTCTCTCTTCTAGGGTGCAGCTAATACAAATATTAACATAGCATGGGCTATGCTCATCTCCTAGATTTTATCTTTTGAAATTTAATTCATTGATCTTGGGTTTCCTGAGTTACTGAGCTTGAAGGAATATGTTGAATGGTCTTTCCAAAGTGATCAACCCAATTGGAATTCAATTATTTTTGAACTAGAAAATGCCTTATTTATTTGATTCCTCTTGACAAAGGTGATTAATGTCCTTGTCTTTGATGATCTGGGATTTGAATTCCTTTGAATTAATTAAAAATTAAATAATTTATTGGTCACCATCGATAACCTATAAATTTATACATTATCTAGAATAGAAGGACATGTTACCAATTCAATTAAGAACTTGTTTACCTTATATTCTTGTAATGTCTCCAAATTAGTGGTAGCAATAGCTAGTGAATCATTGATTTGAATTTGTTCTCTAAGATTTCAATTAGGTCCCATGCTCTATGATTGTATCTTCTTAAATAAGATAACTCGCACTGATATTTATTTCTGATTTACTTGACCACCAACTCTAAGTTGCCAAATACTAATATTTATTTTAAATTATCCTTGAGTGAAAACTATAGTCCCAAAACTAGAGCCTCATACTCATCTCTATTGTTAGTGCATGGACATTGCAGCCTATATTCTACTAAGAACTCTTTACCTTGTGGATCAATCAACTTGATTCCCACACCTAACCCTTGCTTAGATCTAGCACCATCAAAGCATAAAATCCATATCTAATTGGAACCTTTAGGTTATGGCTTTTGTACTATAATGAGTAGTAAAATTATAAATACCAAGGTTGGGTGACTCATACTTTACCTCTTCATTCTTGATATTGTATTCCATGATGGGATACTTCATTATCAACTCTTTGTTAATTCTAATTTGATTCATAATTCTTCTCCATGGTAGCCAGATATGAGTGAAGTCTATAGACAGACATGTGCTAAGTGTTTTAGACCAATACCTACTCAATTATAGTCTATATCCTTCTAGTATGTCTACCACTAGAATATCGATGGTTATCTAGACTCTTGGATCAGATGTTACTTGAATGCATACATTGGTAAATTTTCCAACTATTAGTACCACTATCTTATCTAATTATAAGACTACTCTCTTTGAATAAATTAGAGTGAGACCTAGATTTTGACATATGGATGTGGGCATGATAGTTTCAATTTTTTTAGAATCAGCTAAATAATTTTTAATGTTCTTATCGAATGCTTAGATAGTCAATAGGAAGGGTAGAACTTCTAGATTACTCTTATAAATGATGTTATAATCAAAAAATTTCAATTTATTTATAGATTCTTTAGCTCTTTCCATAGGATATTTTATAGTAATGGACTTCTATATCAGCTCCTTATGTTCATGGATCTGAGCTAACTAATGAAAAGTTATATTTGCTTTGATATTCTTCATATCCTCAATAATATTGTATCATCCTTTTCTTAATTCTTCCTTGCTCTACTACTAATCACTTATTCTTAGAGGAGGTGGATTAATGTCTACTTTATGATTAGGAGGAATCATTGTGGTATTTGGAGGAGTTGATGTTGTAAGTGGTTTCTTATTCCTTAGATTGTATGCACCTCTTTAATACTTCTAGAAAGTGTGAACTTCATCCATATTATGTTCTGGTTCATTGTCATCTTCACCTAAGAAGGGAAACTCATGAGTTTTAAATAAATTAGTGGTACTTGAAGAGCCAAGATCCTGATGGTATTTTGGTGGATTTCTCATCTGGTCTTTCCTGACTACTTATCTTTGAAATATTTTGAGCACTATATAAAACTATACATAGTTAAGCTCACTACGCTGAGAGGTGTTATGAACTCTGCACCAATTATAAAGAGTCATTTATACCATGTTGATCTCTGGAAGTTTTTTAGGATTTTTAAGATTATTGGATGGTTTATTGTATCTTTGGAATCTAGTGTTATGATTGTTGGTTAGGCCATTAACATTGCCCATATTCCTTTGCATATTCAAGAAGTCATTACTCAACTTTTAAACCATCTTCTAGATAAAATCCAACTCTACCTTTGTAGAATTAGTACCTTATTAAATAATAGTGGGGAGTATAGTTTATTATTAATTCTACTAGTAATCATTGCCTATCGTATGATTGTTCAAGAATCTAAAATTTGGTTGTGTTGTCTATGTTAATGGAGGTAGTGTGTATAATTGATTTTGATTGAATATGGAAACATTTTGCTTCACATGTGGTATAAAATTTAATGTTGGAAAGCCATTATTGACATTAGGTGCACCAGGTGTTTGAGGATTGAACTACTTGTCTTTATTAATAGCCTCTTAGGATATTAACATCAAACTATTGGCAATAGATTCTTTTCTCAAGAACATAATAGTGATTGGGTTCATGGCATTCTTGTACATCTCTAATGTTAATGGCTCATTTGGTTTGTACCTTGGGATCAATAAATTTTACATCTTTTTTAACCTTGCATTCAAAGCATATATGGGCTCATTAGGTTCTCTCCTCATGCTGGTGAAGTGTTAGTATACCAAACTAGAATTAGTGATCTATCTAAACTGTATATGAAAAGATACTTGACATTCATCCTAAGAAGTGATAGAATTTTTGGTTAGATTTAATTACCAGTAATAAATAACATCCATTAAAGTAAAAGGAAATAATCTACATGAAACATCCTTATGGATAATAGTCATTAATCTCAAAATAGCTTTAAAAGATCTGATATGTTCCTCTATTATCCTTGCTCTTGTAGGAGAAAAGGATGGTAAGTAATTTTTGGGATTCCAAAGTAAATTATGTATGACTCCTAGGATGAAAATAGCAAATCCAAATAAATATGGCTCAACCATTAATTAGTTAAAAGGTAAAGTGTTCCTTACAAGTAAGGGTTTCCCTACTAAGGAGGTAGATTGTTTTGAACTAGGGTTATTGGAACAGTCCTATGTCTCTTATGATTTGTCAAGGGTGAAACTAGTAAACCAGCCTAAGAATTAGATTTATTCACTCTTGAGTGGCTCTAGTGAAATTTTATGCAAAGAATAACTACTATTATCAAAGGTTTAAGCCCTCTTTTTAACACCAATGAATTATTGATGCGGATTTTATGCACACCACAACATAAAAAGGTATATTCTAAAATTTTAGGATCTTAATCAAAGTAAACTCCACTTTAGGACACGAGTTATAGATATGTGGTTTTTGGCAACCTATTGATGGAATAGTTAGTAGGGCATGTAGGTTGTTGACAAGGTTTTTACATGAAAGTGTAGTTCCTAAAGGGTAGTGAATCTGTATGTGAGTTAGATAGATGGTTGGCTTCTAATATAAAGTGGGTATACATTAAAAATATCAAAAAAGGAGGGAAGGTTAAGGTATAAAAGAAGGCTCTATGGTTTTTAGGAACTACTTCCCTAGCTAGTTTCTAGAAGGATAAGTGCTCTTAGAACCTATGCCTATTGCTAGTAACAATTGCACACACATAATTAGACACAATGAATAAGTTTAAGGAGATAATGATGTAGGAAATTCATAGGCCTCAGATAAAGGTTGCTCTTTTTAGGATAACTATTGCACACTCTTACTTGGGAGATTATGACTCGGGCTAGAAAAGTATCTAAGGTAACTTTTACACACACACACAAAACTACATCAAAGAAAACACTCATGCACATACATAATTATGAATCAATCAACTTGAATATCTTAACCAATATATTTTACCAATATCTTAATAGCTATTATGCATATACATATCAGTACATCAATCAAAATAATAAAGAGTCTATTTGTAACTATTGCACACTATCAATTATTGAAACATACAACCAAATAAGTAATATCTAATTACATATAAATTGGAAATAAAATACACTAACACATTTATTGATGATCAAAATTAATATTACTCCTGTATTCAAAATTGTCTAACAAAATTCCTTGTTGGATTACAATTTTTTATATAGACTTGGGGAAGGGGTCACCTCATCCTCTAAGTTCATAAAAGGTCATTACATGTGATAGTTAGAACTTGAGTTCTAACTATGGTTTAGAACTGTATAAGGGTCCAATTGCAGTTATTGATTTAAAATAGCCTTTAAAAAAGTTATGCAACATGTGCATGTGTATAAAGATGAAGGTAATTTTTTACAATTATATCTTGAACTGCATGAAAATATATCCTTTAATAGGTTCTGGGAACAACTTGTTTATATTTTAATTTATCCATTTTTCAATTAGAACTCAGACATAAGTATTGCTTTACTAATGTCCTAGAACCAGTGACATTATTGCTAGTTGTGACTAATCTAACTAAACTATGCATTGCATGTTACCTATGTCTTTATAAAATATCCCCTTGGAAGTATTTATAGGGTCTTAACTCCAAAGAATTGATATAATTCATTTAATTTACCTTTGAGATGCCATGTAACTTCAGTTTTCTTATGCTTCATTGCCAGATCTTCACTTCTATATTTACTAACCATGCACGTTCATATTCTTGATTGAGTTTGGATTGAAAAAAACACTATTGACTCACATCATTTGATCTTTTTCATGATGGAACATGAGTGTTCCATTTGACAACTCCATGAGGGCCTTTTTATCTTTATATTCCTATCTCAAATGTTTTCATGATAAGTGGTAGTCTTTCACTAGTCTTAGGACGTTTGAATAGTCCATGTTGATGTCACACCGTTAGATCAATTATATGGATCAATGCTAGCCATCGATCTCATTGGGATCACTAACCTTTGATTTTAAAAATGGCTAATTTATGAGCTTAAATTTTTCATTCACATGAATTTTAATGACATCCGTATGACTGTAAAAGACATCCTTACGACCATCAATTACATCCATGTAACTGTAATAATTTATACCTATGTCTTTTAGTTGTTGAGCCTAAATTTGGAATTCACGTGAATGTCAAAGACATCCTCATGACCATCAATGATGTCCACATAACCATCAAAATTCAAACCCAAACCTTTTATCCCTAAGATTAATTTTAACATTTGTGCAAATGTCAAAGATGTCCACATGACCATAAAGTTGACTTAACTCCATACAATCTTGACACTTGTCATTTCTTGGTTCATTCTACTCATGTAAGTACAAACAAAAAATGATATAGCATATACTTTGGGAAATATATTTAAAGGACCCAGATGAATATTCTATCCTAAGGTCATAGTTGTATGAATAAAATCTGATTGGGACCTTCGCTAAAATTTTAAATTAATCTCAAAACATAATAAAATTTTCTCTCATTAGGGGTACCACTTGATAATAGGGTATTATTTTGGGGTTTTTTTTTAGGGGGAATTGTTACAGCCCTTTTGTCTAGGGCATGTATTTCATTAAGGAAATTGTTTTGGGCAAAATGTCTAAAGTAATTATCCTGAAGAGTCTATTTCATCAAGCAAAATGCCTATGGTAAAAAGTCTAAAATAATTGCATTTTCATCAGATAAAATGCCTAAAACACAAAGTTTAAAGGAATTACATTTTCATAAGATAAAATATTTAAGACACAAAGTTTGAGGGAATTGCATTTTACTCGGGCAAAATTTTTTAGACATAAAGTCCAAAGGAATTACATTTTCATTAAACAAAATGTTTGAGACATAACTTTCAAAGGAATTGGTCTGAGGAAAATGGCCTAAAAGAGTTAGTCCAAGATGAAAGTCCTAAAGGATAAGCTCATAGGTAAAATTGCATGGGATAAAATTTCTAAAGGGTAAGTGCATTAGGTATGAAAGGTGATCCAAAACTCAGAATCTTTGGTTGAAAGATAATTCAAGAAACAAGAACAACACAATTGTAATAATGTTATATCTGAGAAGAGATGTTTTATTGCTCAAAATTGTAGATACAACATATGTCTATCTCTGGGAAGAGTTGTCTAATTTTTATTTTGGGTTACATCTTCATTTATACACATTTTTAAGGTAGGAGGAGGATGTGGAAGGTCACCAATCTCGAGGGAGATTAAGTGGTTTGAATTACATGATTTATAATAATATAGAATTCAAGGAATTACTATTTTTTGATTTCACTACTAAAATTGAAATTTGGGGCACTTTCATTTGGTTTTTAGTTCCCATGCCATCTCAGGATGTTCCCCTCATGCTTAGCTTTCTAATAGTTCAAATGGGGAATCAAACGAAGATATGTTGTAAAATTTATGGCTCCCATAAGTTCTACAACCAATTGGGGTAGAACCATCACCTAAAATATTTCTCAAATCAAAAGATAATTTAATTTTTTTTGAAGGGTCATTATATTAGGCATAATGGATGCAACAAAAAGGCCAAAGGGAAACTAGAAAAATGTGAAGGATATACATTGTATGGAAAATTGCCCATGATAAAAGTTCGAAGGGTACACTTCATAAGGAAAATGTCCATGATAGAAGTCATGAAGGGTAGGTGCAAATGGAAAATACCAAGACAAAAGTCTCAAGGGGTAGGTTTCAGATGCCAAAATGCCTATGGTAAAAAGACTATAGACACAATTTTTTTAGAGTAATTATTTTGGACAAAATGTATGCAGAAATGTCCCCAATAAAGATAAGTCCATGGAAAAATCTTGAATGAATAAGTTTAGGGCAAAAGTTTTTGACAAAATTGTTGTGGGGAAAATGTCATGAAGAGCAAATTCTATCAGACAAAATGTTTGATAGAGAAAAAACAAAATGAATAAGTCACTCTAGGGAAAATATCTTAGATAAAATGTATGAAATAATTCAATTGGCTTGAGGAAAATATAATGGGGGAATTATCACAGGGAAATTATTAGAGATAAATCCAACATAATAAACCCAAATACCAATTCATGCAGAACAAAAGTTTTGAAGGCAAAAGCTCAAAAAAGATAAGTCTAAAAACACAAAAACTATGAAATACTCTTAAAAGGTATTAAAAAGGTTAGTCTATGAAAACATGATACCAATGACACTTTTCTAAATTTCAAAAAGGCCAATAATCAATCTTGTCTTAGATTTTGCATAAACATATAAAAGATGTGCTTAAAGTCAAGACTATAGTCTGTAAAAAGTGGGTCCCCATTTTCCTGGGAAAAGGTGGTGTGCTGGGTATAAAAAATGAGAAACACAATATAAATTCCACATATACATAGAGGAAGACTTCACAAAGAAGGCCAAATCCAAAAATTGGGTTCCGAATTTCTTTGAAAAAGAAAAAAGGGGAATGTTGAGTACAACACCATGTAAACACTAAGGAGGGGAATGTTAAGTATTATCATTTACATTGGTATTTATTGAAGGTTAAATTACTATTTATTGGATAGTATGTACCATATGGTAAGTTAGTAATTAGCTATTACTAAATATATTAATTTTTATATTGTTAGTTATACAAATATATTGTTGTAACAATATATTTCGTATAGAGTTTGGAGGTTAGTCAATGAGAGTTTATAGGGATCTTAAGATTCCCATATATAATTTTTGACATTAATATATGTATTTTAATACTTGTATGAATATGTAAGAGAGTAAATATTTACAGTGTGAATAATTATTTTATTATTTATGTGTTTAGTCTCATTATCTCTATGTTTGGCTCCTTCATTACTATATAACTCTAATTTTTCCCAATATCATGAGCATACTCCTAAGGGGATATTTTATTATTAGAGGCATACCATGTGAGTGCTTCATCTCTACATTGTTAAAAATAGTTGTAACACTATTATTAGGTGCTATATAGGAAAGAATTATATAAGATAAATTAAAAGACTGAAATAAAGAAGAGCAACATAGAAGAACTTATACATTTATATCTTGGATGAATTACTAAAACTGGGTCATATAAATCATAAACATCATCATAGTAAAGTGTATGAAACTCGATGATACATTTAGGAATGACTTTGTCTTCAGAGGAAGTGTGATGGATTAAGTGTCTAGTTTTGGTTAAGATAAAAAATATGTCATTATAAGGTGGCTGACTAGATCAAGGTTATAAATATGGAGGAATTTGGATGATGATGTGAGGGTAAAGATAAGAGGTTTTGATCTTGAGGTTTATCAGATTCAACTCACCATCATCGGAGTCTAAGAGGTTAGGTGGAATGTTCCTAATTATTCCAGGGTGACCATTATAAACTTCGATGGAGTTGATTAGATAGTTAAAGAGTTGGGATTCCCAAAATATGACACTAGGTAAGGGTTCAAGGGTGGGTATTTTATATACACCTTCTTTCTATAATTATTCAAAATTGTAAGGTTTTGTTTCTCCTTGAATCTTGTAGATAGTTCCATTATGAGGCAATTTGATTCATTGGCATATGTATGAGATGACTTCTCATATAATGAGTCCTGAGTAAGATGTTATAATAAAGTGGAAAGTTAAATATCATAATGTTCACATAGATGGTGATAGGAGGAATGGTAAGGGGAATCCAAACACAACTGAGAGGAGGAATTTACCTTATATTATAGCCTTGACATGTACTAAGTGTAGATTTGAGCTTTCATTCATAATATCCAAGTGTATTAATGAATTCAATGGAAGCAACATAAGTACCTAAACCTTTTTCAATTAAGGCATGTGTAACTTGGATATCACCAATTTAGATTCTAGTGAATAGAGGAGGATCATCCACATGAATCAATATCTCATTAGGAATCATGGAAGTGTAGGGAACTTAAATGAGAGATAAGTGTCCACTACTTCACCAACATGGATAAACATCTCTTCACATTGTTGAAGTATACTATCTTTAGATTGAGACACTATAGTTTTGCATCCTATAAGAGGAGGATGAAGGATGTTCATTTCAAAAAATAATTTCATGAGGTGGTTTTGATGATTGGTAGAAGTCTTTAGTATTTTTAAGAAAGGTATTTGATATGGGAGATGAAAACATTATGCAATAGGATCCTATTCATCATAACCTATGGTAGGATTATTAGATAAAGGTGAATAATGTTACAAGATATCCTAGGAATAAGGGTTAGAGGTAAAATTGAACTTGTGTTGATAGGGTATAGCTGGTTTAGGTTTATTACAAATGGGTTGATTTAATTTAGGTTATGTGATGTTTTGTTGAAGTATTTATTGTGGTTGGGTATAATAAATACTATAGAAATTTTGGGGTATGTTGTCTTGTTATGTGGATGTTGGGGAAAGATTAAAAATGGTATGAGAGGTGTAATAAAGTTGTGTTATTAATATTGGTGTTTGAATGGGTATAGGTTTCTCTTTCCAAATTTGATTTTATGGGATAGGGAAGTATCTTGAGTGATGGGGAATGGTTGAGAGGTGAAATGTGTAGGTATTAGATTTAAATCAATAAAAATAACTATTATTCTCATGTTAGTCATATTAACCACATTTTCATCATTGGTAGTAAGGAATATAAGAATTTCAACATTTTTTATTAGGAGTATATTTTTTGATGTTATCTTAGTGGTTAGGAAGAGGATCTTAATAGATATCAAGATGAGCATCAATTTATTTTAAAGCTTGGTTTTCATGTTTAATTTCATGAGCTTTTAAATCTGTCATAAGCTTGTTGATGCTTTTGAATAAATGTTTCATGATAAAAGTTAGTAAAAAGAAGAAAATCCATATCAATATTGATTACTTGTCTACACATATCATGAGAATGGCCCTAACTTGCATGAAACCAACAAAATTTGTCTAGATCATACCATGATTTCATAGGATGATTGGGTTCTAGATATCATGGTAGAGGTCTTGGAAGACATTTTTGAATTTATTCTAGGTAAAAATGTGGGGGGTGGAGTGTTGTTAGTAGGGGAGAAAGATCCATGGCATTATTTGGAGCAATTGCTTAGATGGTATGTATAGTGTCATAGGTATCGGTAACACCATCATTGGTTTCATTATGGTTTTTATTTTTGATGACTATGCAAGGTCCCATTATATCTTGAGGTGGTTTGAATTAATGCATGAGGAAGTCTTATGATTTGGTCTAGTCAAGATCTTCTTTCAAGGTTTTTAGAGAGAGGGTCTTAAATAATTATTATAATTTAGGTTGTAGAGTATTAGTGAATAGGTGGAAGAGGTTCTCATATGCCATAGTATTCTCACCTTTTTTGGGCAAGTTTTTCCATCATTTGATTAAGGCTTGTGTCACTTCAATTTTGAGTTATTTACAATTTATAAAGTGGGCTAAGTTATTCTCAAAAGGATCACTAGTTGTAATTCTTGGAATAATGAGTTGACCAAGTCTTCTATGCTAGTGATAGAATGGTTTTTTAATTTATTTTACCAATCTAAATCATCTCCTAAAAGTGTTTTTGATAATAGTTGGATATCGCTGAAGTTATCAAGATTAACTCAATATTTATAAATATTATCAAATGTTTTGAGATGTAAAGTGTGATTAATTGATCCATTATAGGCGATGGTGGGTGTGATACCTCCTATGTCAATGTTAATAATTTGAGGTACTAGATATTTTTTTTGTATGTTTAATTGTTTTATAAATGAGTGGTGGTTGTGTTATAAGGCTACCATGGGAATCCCTAAGGGGGGTGGGGGAATTAAGATTTTATGCTCCCCATGAAACCTATTGAGGTTAGTTTTGGAGATGAAGGAGATGATTTTGGATCTGCATCATCTTATTTACATTATTAGTTTAAAAGGTATAAATTTTGTTAAATGTTTGTAATATGAGTTGGTTAGTTTGAGAAGCACTTTGACTAGTGGATGTAACATGTGATGCATTAGTGTTAGTATTAATAGCTTGAGTTGTATTATGAGTGTGGGATGAAGTACTAGCATGTAACACACTAGTGGAATGAGTATCATTGGTAGAAAAAGAAGCACTAGTGCCATGAGATACACTAGAAGAAAAAGAAGCATTGGTATCAAAATATTTACTAGTAACATGGTTATGGGTATGGGTCTTTAAAAGAGGCCCAATTGAATTTTAACCTACCATTTTGGTAGAGATACTTGGCATGGAGGTTGAAGAGGACATATAAGATGATGTCATCTTGTGTGAAGGAGACCTAATATAAGGGAATAGTTGATATGAAAATAAATTTGTTCCCTCAAATTCATGGGAAAAGGTAGGGGAGGGTGAATGGGGTTCTCCTAAATGAGGACCCATCATGAGATTATAGATGGTTATAGGATATTTTCCTCTATGTTGAGGGTATTCATTGATGGAAATAAGTATTATAGTTATGTAATATAAATAACACTCATCTTCTGGCAAGAAAAAAGGGTGAAGTGTTGAGGATGGATGGGGAGGATTCCCATAGTTGGTAGTGTGATTAGAAACATGGACATTACTTTAATCCATAGTGGGTGTTGCAAGATGTGTTTTAGGGAGCATATTAGGTCTGGAAAAAATCATCATATTTGTTTGATTTAATTTTTTATTATCATTAAATAGTAAATTCATGATGAATAAGGGACATTATAAACTTGTCTAGAAATAAGGATCAATTGGTAAGATATAGATTTGAACCAATTGACACTATCTTGTAAGATATTGTAAATGAAATAGGCTATTAAAAATATAGACAAAGAAGTCAACCATGTGCTATAGATGGAAAAAATAAAGGATTTGAAAATACACACTATCAAATAGGTCAATTATCTACTGAAAATCAATTGAAAAAGCATCCTATAAGAGATTGAGTTGACAGGGTCAACTATTTTCTAAGATGGGGGAAATTTTTGCAATATAATAACTAATCAAATTCAATTGATCACACAAGAAATTAAATCAATGTTTTTGATCTAATTTTAGCACACAACACAAAACTTATACCAAATATGGATAGTACAAGTTTTGTAATACAAAATATAAGTTGAAAATAGCAATCAATAAAATTGGAACATAATTGCTAATCTAAGTGGTCATTCCTAAATGTTTAAGTTATAATAAATTTAAAATTAATGTAATAGAGAATTAGCTATATTATAGAGCTATAAAATCAATATATGGATAGTTTTAGGTAGTTTAGAATGAAATGGATATGTATTTGTGATGATACTAACTTAATATTGGGGCCTATCCCCTAAATTCACAATCCCACAATGATAAGGGTATTGAGTGCTTTGAAAATATATACCATCAACCACATATTTATACTTGGTTAGAAAACCAAGTCAACTCCCCCCTTTATGACCTTGGGAAGAAAGTGTTTAATGTTATTTGGAAGTGAGTGAAAAAGAAAAACAGTGTGCCTAAATTGGTAAATTAAAAACCTCATATTTAGTCTATGTTTGTTATTCTAAGAAAGCAAGCAAC
This sequence comes from Torreya grandis, assembly GCA_037957365.1. NCBI lineage: Eukaryota > Viridiplantae > Streptophyta > Pinopsida > Cupressales > Taxaceae > Torreya > Torreya grandis. The sequence goes on along the minus strand of JARHVA010000504.1, from coordinate 2,141,258 downwards.
AAAAATTAAAAGTGAATTAATTACTAGAAATATAGGTTAATTCCTTTTTTTTTAAAGATTAAAGAGTCGATTTAGGTGACACTATATTCAAACAATATAGAATGGAGTCAATAGGATCAATGTTATATGTGTAGACAAGATCTATAATAATACATTCAAACATGTTGACTAAGTCTTCTAGATAGGAAAACAAGTAACATAACTGTGTCGATCTAATAGACCTAGTTTGTTGTAGGGTTATAGTTTTATAAACTAAAAATTGTGAAAATTAGGATTGTAAACAAATAACATAAATGATTAAGAATTTAATAATGAACCTGATAATTTTTAAAGATGTTGAATTTTCTATTTTTATGTATGTTGATGAAATATTGATTTCTATACTGATAACACATTTTACTACATCAACAAAGTCTACAAACTTATATGATAAAAATGGCATGATAACAAAGTTGATTATATTTATTGAGTATTCTAACTTATGGTTTAAAAAGAGAACTGAGTCAAGCTAATTGATCTAGTTACCTATTGTTGTATAAGATATGCACATAGAAATATAGAGTCAATCAAAACTATGCACATAATGTTAGAATATATCAAAAGGTTTGATCTAGTATTGTAGAAATAAAAATATATAATAGATGATAATAAATGAATGAATAAAAGAAAACCTAAAAGGGTTAGATTGATTATGGGTTCAATAGAATGTATACAAGGTAAAGTGAAGCTGATATACAAATCAATCCTAACTTGAAGAAGATAAATCACACTTACCCTTACTCTTGTTGGTACATTTATACAATCAAGGTCATGACCAAGATTGATCTACTAGACCTAACCAAGGGTTACTTTACCAAAATAATATCACTAGAGAGGGTTCCAAATCCTCTAGTTAAGAAACACTATCCAATAACCCTATTTAGGTCCTATTTTTTCTTATTCACAAAGTATATGTCAAAGTAAATTAAAATCTAACCTAGTGCTCACTAAAATATGTGGCATAAAATTTGGGTAATAAACATAAAATTAAATATGCATAAAATATCTCTAATTAAGTCAATGTAGAGGAAATCCTAATACATTGAGAGAGAAGCATATTATTAAGCTAAAAAATGCAAATTCATCTACTTTAACAAGGAAGAATAAAGTTAGGAATACTTAACTTTGAAGATGAACCCACCAAGCCTCAATATCTCCCTTGGATAAGGTGATTTGAAATAGGTTTTTATGGTATGTAAGGATAACAAAGACATGTCAGATCTAGGCTACATAACTTTTTATATGCATTCGAAAGACTTATACACAATACAAGATTCCCATCTCCAAGTGTAGTATTGAAACCTTAATCAATGCTCTTAAGTACAATGATGGATAAGTTGATGTGTAAATAATGTTGTTATTCTTCATCTCTTTATAATAAATGTAAGAAAAGATGTGTATATATAATTGGATCTAACCCTAAAACCTTTTGAAAGTTTAGTTCTACTCAATCAACCTTATATAATTAATTAATAAAAATAGTTAGGTCCTAAACTGGGTCATCCAAGGCCAACTTAATCTCATAACATGCTAATATATTTTAAGTACAGGGTCAACCTAGGTTGAATTTGTTCAATAAATGTCAAAAAGCATTTTTGGCTTAGGTAGGGTCTGTTTAAGGCAATGCTTTACTTGGAGTGTGTAAGGGAGGTGTCAAAGCTTATGATTGTGTATAGGAGAGGTTTGTATAGGTTTCAAGTGGTGGTATAGGGGACAACAATATTGTGAAGCACCAATGGTCTACCCACCCCTTTCTTAGTGCATCTTTTAAGGTGTGAACTTAGAGAGATTGAGACTTGAAGGGTTCTTATAAGAGAGAAAGCATAAGTAATTGATAAAGTTTGAAAATATTATGTGTATATAGACTATTATTTATATTTTAGACTGTTGTTTAATTATTATTTTGATTAGTTAAATGATGATGTTATAATTATAAATATGGATTTACATTATTATAATGATTATGAGATTAAATTTGATGAGATTGTATTTGATTTTGAGTTGTATTTGTAGCAGTTTATTTAATATATTTATTCATAGTAGTATTATCAATTATTTATGATTATATTAGACTAACTAATTTTTTGGGATTAGGTGGATATAGCATAGTTTTATCCCTCACAATAAATATTTTAGAAAAGATTATCATTAGAGGGGAGAGGGTGAAATATTTCAAAATTTGGGGGCAGTTTGGAAAAGAAGAGAACACTCACACACTCACTTAGTATTGTTTGATTATTATTGCATGGTTTGCATTTGATCCTAATTTTGATTGCTTGGATGTTTTTACTGTGTGAATGGTAACTGATAAATAATAAGTATGGTGTATGTAGTAAATTAATTATTTTAAGTGGCATTATGAGATTAAGAGTTGGTTTTATCCTAGTTATGTGAATTACCTATGTCATGCTCAAATTGTTGTAGCATTTTAGCTTCATTCTCATACCAAAAAGGGTCTTGCATGTTTTAATATAACTTTAGAGTAATCATGCAATTCAATGGACAATATCCTAAATATTTACCTTGATCATTAGGTTATGCCACCACTTATTTTTAAATTGGAAGAAAGATTATATGCTACCCTCCTTAGTTATAATTGGTAATATTATGAAAATTTTCTTGAAATGTTAAATGAATTGATAAAATAGAAAGGTTAAGTTTAAATTTACCTCTAATACTAATATTGAGTGGGCTCTTTCTTAATATAAAATTTACCTTGATCTAGCATTAGTGGATTAAATTAAATAATTTGTTTTAACATGTAAAGCACATTTTTAGAGGCTTTGAAGAGAACTTATTGATTTGACACATCATTAGGGTTATATCCCTTTCTAACAAGTCAATGAGATTCCATTATGGATGTAATATTAGGAGTAAAATCTTAGTGAAGGAGTGGATGTCATAATTGAATAATTCATCACATTTATTAGGTATATTCATGGGTAAATTCTATGGGTAAGAGTAGGAGATAATAACCAACAAAGTGGTAAGAGAAGTAGGAGTATAATTCTAGGAGAACATGAGGGTTTGCAGAGAGATTAAAATAGAATGTGGTGAATTAATCTAGGGATGATGAGTGAAAGAGGGCATGTAATGTAGGGGCTTGGGGATAATTAAAAATTTCCACTCTTTTCTTTGAAGAAAAGCTTCTTGTATAATCATCACTACTAGGCAAGTAACTTACTCTTTTAGGTTACAAATGTAATATTTATCAATATTTTTCCCTTCATGTACTAATTATTAATTTAGCTATAAATATAATAAAATAAATCAATTATTTGAACTTAAGGAATGGTAACCTTATTTTAGGAAATTTATTATTCTAACAAATAAATTCTTAAGTCTAATTTTTATCGACAAATGTATCAATTTATAGGAGATATATTTATAGAGAAACATGATACTATTAAATACCATTATGTTATAGAAAAATAATGTTAAAACCCCTATTTTTTATTTTTCCCTTGAGGGACATTTTTATTCTTTTTTTTAATATAGGTATTCATTTTTTACCAGATCTCCAACTGGTATGGGACACAATCAGGGGCCCATATCTCCAAGTGATCATTTATCATAAGCACTAGATTTACTAATAATGGCCATAACTAACCTAAAAATACCAACAACAACCAAAACTATCTTGAGAATATCAAAGAACATCCACAACCAGCCCAAGAATACCATGAATGGCCATAATTAGCCCAAGAATACCAATGATCAGCCATAACTAGCCCAAGAAAAAAAAATGATTGACCATAACCAGTCCAAGTATACCAATGATCAACCACAACTAGCCCAAGAATACAAATGATTGACAACATCCATCCTCTAATACCATAAAGAGATTTGAACCTAGGTGGTGCTTTAAACATTGAAGTCACTTTACCAACTCACCCACATCTAATCAATACAAATTTTGGGTAACAAGATTTTTGAAATGGACCCAAAACCACAAGAATTTTTGTAACCAAAATTCCCAAACTAATGGTGAATAGTATCCATAAACATGGACTATGGAATTACCTCATCATATTCAACATAGGTTTCAAGCCACATGATTACCCCTATCACATTGAACAATGATTCGGTATCCCATTACATTGTGGATACTTTTCACAAAGAACCCACCATAAATTAATGTGGGAATGATGCTAGAGAGTGGTTATCCTAGGGAATGGATCCTGAGACCTCCCACTTATAACACTCAACTCACTCACTACTAAGCTATCAATACCATGTTTAAGACATTTTTATTCTTATTCACCTTGAATAATGGTAAATAAAAACTTAAACTTAGATGGTTATATTTTAACCAAATTTTGGGTTTTTTTGTAACAAATATGACATATTTATCTAGGATTATAACTATTTTTTTCAACTTCAAAATAAGAATTTTGATCAATATAGTCTAGCCTTTTGATGATTGTGAACTTATTAATTTATAAAATTTTAGAATAATATTTATAAAGTATATTTGGTTATGGTATTTCTTGATTTTGATTACACATATCTCTTGGAATATGAATTATTAATCAAATTCTTCATAACCCTATTGACATGATATGTTATATAGAGTTTGGTTGTTCCTTATAGGCCTATAACTATGAGAATGGTAATATTCATAGACCTATAAGGATAAATATGTGGAAATAATTAATAAATATATCATATTCCTTTTATTAACAAGATTAAAATCATTAATCCCTTTAAGATGTATATAGAAGAGATGATTATAACAAGAGACCTGTGTTATAACCATTAAACATATTTTTTGAAAAAAAATATGAATGTGGGATAATGGTATATGATAAATCCTAGAAAAGTTTTAAAGTGGAAATTTAAATGAAACTAAAAATATCTCATAATGTATACACCCCAAGTTGGTCAAACAACCACAGATATCATGTCTTTTCATAGTCCTTTCATTAGAGACTGTGAATAGAGAATATGAGCCTTATTCACATTAGCCATGTCTTTTATTTCACTTATCTTGGTCTTGTTTCTTGCTTTGATCACATTTATGCTTATTTATAGTCATCTATAGCCTTCTAGATGGTCATTATATCTTAGCTAGACTCTATTTCCCATGCTAATTCCATCCCTTAGGTCTCGAGCCTGTAGGACAGGAGTGCCAAAATTGGACTATAACATTGGACCCTATGGTGTCCATTTCGAATGCTCCTATCCAATGGCATTTTGAGTCCCAAAACTTAGGTTTCCTTGCTTAATGAGTTCTAAGCCCTTCTTAGCTTCATCCTTAAGTTTTGTTTATCTTTCTAAGGTTGGTTAAATGTGAATAAAGTTCCCAAATTCAAAACAAATAGTCTCTTATATAAAGGAATTCATAAGAAATTTTATATCTATCACTTACTACTTTGGTATAGTACATAAATAAACATTAGTCAATAGTATAGCTCAACATTATGCATCACATATAGATTTGCATGCTTGAACAAGGAAGGACCTAGGTGAAAGTTCATTTTTGCATCTATCATGCATGTTGATTAAGTATGTTCCCTAAGGAAGAACTACATTTGATATAAGACCCTAGCTTAAGGGTTAATCTAGGCAGTGATCATGGCAACAAGGGTTCTAGATTGTATGATCATACTTCTCCTAGCCTAGTTTTTACCCCTTTTGATTTTGATGTATTTATTGTTTCTAGGTACACCTAGGGTTTGAATATTTAAATGACTTTACAATGATCTCCATTGACATTCAACATCCAAAATTTCACAAGTAGGCTCACACAAAGACAATATACAAATGCAAAAATTTCAAATCTTCATGAGTAGTTTGGACAACAATGGTAGAAAAAGACAACAACATCAGACTTTAGGGTGTCCTATTTCAGTGCTTCTATACTTTCACTAAATGAAAGATAGTTTCAAGTTCCTAACATCTTCCTAGTCTTATACAATAGTTTTTAACCCCTGAATTATTTATCTCAGCCTATTTTTCTAGATACGTTTACTTTTTTTCCTATGTAATTGATTTGATTAAATTAATATAAATCTATATTTTACTGTATTTAATTACATTTTCCCCCTTTACTCTAGACCCTTTATTGTTTATGAGCTAGACCCTTATTTCCCAAAAATAATAAAATATTTGGTGAATCTAACTTACTTTGAACAAATCTAATACCCTAGGTACCCTTAGGGTTTTTCCTTCACATTTTGTGCAAAAATTCAATTTCAAATTTCTTATTTTTGTATAAATTTTTGTTCATTTATTTTATTCAATTTTTTTTTTAAATTTAAATTATAGAAATAATTTTCAAAATTTCTAAAAACCCAACCCAAAACCCTAGATTTCCAAAATAGGTCCTCAAATCCCAAGCCTTCCTTATGATTTTTAAATAAAAATTTTATAATTTTTACAAATTGTTTAGAGTGTCATTTTTTTTTTCAAAATCTCTATGTTGGTTGTTTTTTGGTGCAAAAATGCAAATTCAAAATTTTGATTTATGTAAAAAAAATTGTGCATTTATCTTATTCAAAATTATTTTAGAATTTAAATCATTGCCATAATTTTCAAAAATTCTAAAACCCTAACCCAAAACCTTAGATTTCCAAACTAGGTCCTCAAACCCCAAGCCTTCCTCCCTTACAATTTTTACAAAAATATTTTGAAATTTTTGCAAATTATTTGGAGTTTCAATTTTTTTTTCAAAATCTCTATGTTAGTAGTTTTTTTTTTATTTTTTTGCTTAATAGTACTTTTACATATTCTCTTTGGTGAAAGAAATAAAATGGCCACTAAGGCATTTCTTCCCTCTCATCCCATAGATCAATTTCTAAAATTTTCTCATAATTATGACAATGAATGGACAAAATTGTAAAATTGCACATTAGCTAAAAATGTGGAAAATGATTTCATTTACAATGAAGATAATTACTATTGTTTTAATGAGGAATATGATGATATATGTGAAAGTGATAGTGAATAAAATGTAGATGCATCTTCCTCTCTCAAACCTATCTCTTTTATCCCCTCTTCTCAAGAAAATAATTTTGATAAATGGGAAAGGTACTTTTCACCTCATTCTCCTATGCACAATGCACCAAATGAACAAATTAGTCATGAACTTTTAAGTGAACCTCTTATTAGTGATAATTTGCTTCAATGTGAACCTAATGTCTCCCTTTCTTTTTCTACTTCTATGTTCAAATTACAACAATATAAATGCAATAAAATCAAATTGCCAATGAATAGTTTAAATGATCCATCTCATGCTCTCAGTTCTACTTTATCAAAATAATGTCTAAATGATAACTCTCTCACTCTTACTTCTCATATTGAAAATGAAAATAATGCACACACACCATTCAAGGATAATATAAATGCACATAATATTTCAATTTCACATGATAATTTATTGCATATTAGAAAAGAATTAAATTATTCTCTTACACCTCTCCTTAGTGACAATGGAAGTGATAATGAGTATGATAGTGAACATGCAAATGAATATGAAAATGAGAGTGACTATGAACAAATTTTTTATTATAATAATGTATGGAATAATGAAGATTATTATGCACATAGTGAAGAATAAAATTCATCTCATGTTTCTAACTCTTCTCTCACTCCTATCAAACATAATGCACTACTAAATGTTGTTTCTACTTCTATGTATGATTCTATTTCAAATAATGCATAAGTTAATGATAACACCATATATTCTACTAAATTGATATGTGATTCACTAAGAAATAAAGATACCAATGAATCTCTAAATCCACCCCATACTATAGTAGCACCTACTTCTCACTCTTCACCTAAAGAGAATAGTATCCCACATCCCTCTACTAAGGTCTAAGTTACCAATCCTCCAAAGGTTCAACTGAGCACACCTCCTCTCTATGATCCAATTGTTAAATGTAGCATTCCCATGGCTAAAATTAATGATTAAATTCAATGATTAAATGAACCATTTCAAGATGTTAATATATCATCCCAGGAGATTATTTCTTTGATGCATGCAGTTGGTGATTTACAACACCAAGTAAATCTCCTTACCTTGGAAAACAAGGCTTATAAGTCTTGGATGGATGTCAATGATTTACATGGTAACCATATTATGAAGACATTTGTAAAATATTCATTGCCTAATAATTTATATACACCATCATTACCTCACATTGATGGAATTGGAGATCCATTCATACACCCTCAAGCCTTTCAGAAGGCTTTGCCATCTCATATGAGTCCTTTGATTCTATTGAAGTTATTCTAGTAGACATTAGTGGGGGAGGCACAAAATTGGTCCTTTCATCTACTCCCCATTGGATCCTTACACACATATGATGATTTAGAGGAGGAATTTCTCATATATTACATAGAAAACATAGGCCCTAGTGTTACATATGAGAAACTCTCCACATTACATAAAAATAATTTAGAGCTAGTTAGTGATTATATCTTATGATTCAAGACTCACATGTTAAGATTGATCTAAAAACTAATATATTTAGAGATTTAATATTTATTTATTAAGGGGCTTCACCAACCTCTCCTAAAACATCTATTATATTAGATAGAGTCCTTTTTAAGGAACTTATGCTATACACTTCTAGCCTTGGAAAAGAAATTAAGATTGATTGAGGCAAACTCAATCAATTGTATTACTCTAGATTTCATAGAATTACCTCCATCTATAGCTCCTAGAACTCAACATCCACCATTTCCTAAATAAGATTGGAGACCACAAATAGAAAATCAAATAGTTAAGAACATAGAGCCAGTTTCTAGAACTCAACCTATAGTATGCACTATAAAGAAAAACAACAAGGCACCACTATAATTTGATTCAAAATGGAATAGCCCATATGTCATATTATCAGTACTAATAGATAGGAGGTTAATCACATTATCTTATACTAATTGACAAGATCCACATCTATTACATAAATAGCCACATCAGCCTTTTGTAATTATCATTGTATCTATAGACACAGAGATAATGATTGTTATGGATTTAGAGATTGAATTAATAGATGTGTTGATAATGGCATCATAGCATTCACAGAGGGGGAACTGAGATCTCCTCCATCATGGAACCATAGACCTCATTCCTCCATGACTGAGTCATCCTAAGACAATCCTTCACAAGAATCATTGGTTACTCATCATTAGAGTAATGTAGTTTCTAGGATAGAGCCTCATAAGATATCTCATATCACACCTATTCAAAATGTTTGGAGACTAGTATAGCAAGAGTAGTCTACATATAACACTATATTCTAAGGATTACATAGTGTAGTTCCATATGCATATCCATACCAGTCACAAGCACCACAACAGAGTACTACTCTAGAGAGATATTCACTATAACAAAGTTTTTAGGGTCCTATCTCATATAGAAACCCACTATGGTTAATATTAGAGGAATCCAAACTATAGAACACCATTTTAGAGAGATATTTAATACAATCAAGTTTTTAGGGACATATATAATGTATCAACCCACTATGATTGAGATTAGATGATCCACCATCATAGGTTTTAGCTCTATCTCAATATATTGCTTAGTCATATGTATCACAATAGGGGCCATAGGATATTATTTCATGTAGCAATCCACTCTGATTATAAATAGATGAGCCTTTCTCATAGCACACAATTTTAGTTGCAAATCTAGTAAGGTTATATTTTGTAGAGTCTCCATGTATAGCTATAGTTAGTACATAGCAAATAATATCAAATACAATGCATGTTCCTAAATAGCATGAGTAGTATGGGCACTTGTTCAGTTGGCCATTAGGGTTTAGATAGTGATATGACACACATTCATACTAGTATTAGTTCTTAGCTTCACTTCATAGGGAAATAATGAAGCCAAAGGACCAACCTTTATATTCCTGAGCCACTCTAGGGGAATTGAGCATATAACACTTCTTCATCCCCTTCTACTAAAAACTAACATTCCTAGTTCCAAATATTCATCCCTATCCAAACCAAATTATCCAAATTTAGACCTTACCATTATCCTATTTTTCTAATATTAAACCAATTCACTTTATCAAAATAGTTTACCAATTACAAAGCCAACAAATTTTTTTCTCATATATGATTACAATCAAACCTAACATCACACTTGAACATATCATGAACAATAAAATCACACCCCAAAATTCCATCTTACCAAACATATGAAACCTCAACATCCATGCCAAATAGACTATTTATAATAAACCATTTATAAATTAATATACCAATATATTCCAAAATCTATAACATAATATGCATGAGTCAAAATTAGACTAGTATATATATATATATATATATATATATATATATATATATATATATATATATATATATATATATATATATATATATATATATGTAATATTTTTTTCAAAACATATACATCACATCAAATATAATCAATTATGAATGGGTATCAAGCTCTCACTCTCAGTATCACTCTCTCCTCTAGTACTAGTCCCATAATCTAACCTAGTAATTGATGACCCCACACCTCTTTGAGCTACCACATGCCTCTTATGATTACTCTCTTTCTCTAGTAGCTGACCATGCTCCTCACACAAGTCCACACACCACCTTTGAAGGTCTATGTATTCATCCATAATACTCATACTCACTAATCACAAATTGGGTGGGGGAAAACTATGCCTATATAGCTTAGTCATTAGCTCATCTCTCTCCCACTACTTTAATATATGCAGATATCACTATATCAGCTCTATACAAAAAATTAAACATGAAAACTAGTTGTCACTATCTCTCACTCTAAAAAACCCTCCTCTACCACATCATCAGGTACATGCCATGTGATCTCTCAAAATTTTGACTCAATGATGGTCTCCTAGTATTCATCATCTCCACTTCTTACCCCAATCTATGCATCTAAGCATCTTCCACTCCACCTACACACAAATTCTGAACTATGTTAGTTATATACTTTCAATTCAATTTCACAAGAAAAAACTTATACATAATTCAAATATAATTATTTCTTACCTCACATCATCTATATTAGTAAAGGATCCTCATACTTAGGATCATTCCCTCTATCAATAAGATATAATGGAGCCCATTGATGCTTATCCCACCATGTGTTATATGCCTTTATGCACCTAATGTCATCTACATTAGGAATATTTATATTTTCATCTCATGAATCCAAAGGTAACGGTGCTAGCTTAGCCTCAATAGGATTTTCATGATATCTTACCCTTTCTAGTACTTGTACACTCCTCACCTACACCCATGCTATTGGGACACATCTTGTGGTACCTAAAACTATCTAGTCATATACTCATACACTCCAACCCAGTGGTTATGTATCCAATAGATGACCCTCATATGCCAAAACTACACTCCATCCTTGACCCACCTAGGAAATCCTCTATAGGGCCTTCATATGATATCAAAAGTAATCAATCTATGTAAAAATTGTCTATAATGATCTATCCCAAGAGACCAGATAATTAATGTACTCATCCATCACTCCCTAAATGGCCATAGAGGTACTCACTGTAGCCTAGGTAATTTAATCAATTACACAATTACCATGTGCTCATAAGCCCAACAATGCAACAAGGTAGCTACACTCACACCACCACTAAGTTCCTCTTGTGTAAACTTATAAAGATGCCTATATAGGTGGGAAAATCATAGTCCTACCCCACAAGAACACAATGTTGTATACCTCCACACTATGCATAATCCTATGCATCCTATATGTAATAGATACTCCACTCCCATCCACAATAATAATTAAAAAGGCCAACAGCATGGCCAATGACTTATATAAGCACAAAACACTAGACTATATTATAAATAATAGTATCACATCACTATCATTGCCTCTTTGATGTATACTTGAGAGCACACTAGCAAAATACAAGGATGCATGATAAATAACATCAACACCCATATCATCCTATAATGTCACATGTCATCCACTAATCGATAAATGAAAAATGTGATATACATATTTTAGAGTCATAGTAATCTCCTCTATAGGAAGCCATAAAGTACATGTATCTACATTCCTCCTCTCATATAAGGTATTAATTAGATACCTATCCCATTGCACTATGCTTAGGTCACACGCATGGCCCAACCTAGCCCTATCCATGATAGCTATCTCATCAATAAATAATGGTAACATCCTTAATGTCTCCATAACATGGCCCTTTCAAAACTCTCTCATCCACACCTCACCATGAAAACACCAAAAATAACATATATATCAGTCTACAATGCCAAATCACTAACCAAATAAAAATAACAACTAACCAAGAAACATCTCAAAAAATCCTACCCATAGGAAAACAACGTTGGGTAAAACACAACAACACTGGACAAGAGTGTTAGATGCAGGACAAGAGCATTAGAACTAGTGAAAATTTTCTTAGGACACTTTTAATAACTCAAAAAACACTAAAATAGGATTTAAAATAGAAAAAAAACCAAGCATTAAGGTACTTACTAGGCTAATATCACCACCAACCTCAATTTAGGCTACTAATTAATTGAATCAAGTCATGACAAGTGCTCATCTCCTCAATATATCTCTCACTCTAGAGATCCAAATCTAAAACTCATCAATACACAAATGAATCGAGAATTAATCTAATTTCCTAAATTACCTAGTTTTTTCAATCAAAGCAAATACCATTTTGTCCATAACTTGAACCCTGTAACACCATTTTTCAAACCATTTTATTACACATAATCATGATAATGATACCTTTGACATCACTCAAACTTTTCTATCTTACTAACCCATCTGCCTACCATGGCATGAGTATTTCTATATCTCTTTTATACTCCAACACACACCTTAGTCCTCACCAATAAAAATGTGGTCTACTTTCAACAACTCAGTATAATCAATCAAACAACCTCTCAAGATATTTACAACAAGCCAACCTTATTTCTACTTATGTCATTAGTCGTCACTTTTGGTTCAACCTCCTTTATCACAAATTTCATCCCTCTCTCCAAAAAGGGGAATTATTCCTACTATTCCTATTTCTACACTTACCCATCATGCTTATCCACTCTCATAGGTGGATACACCATGGTTCATATACATCTAATAGTCAAATTATTAGATTCAGCTCAAATTAGTCAAATATAATGATTCAAATTACATGGGTCTCTCAACATTAACTAAGACATTCAGATGGATATACCTTCAATTTAAAGATACATAGACTATTTAGATACAATGGTTCAGATCATATGGATGCATAGTGATTTCAATTTATAGATACATAGACTATTTAGATACTGTGGTTTAGATGATATCGATCCATAGTGATTTTAGTTTATAGATACATAAACTATTTAGATATAGTGATTTAGATTATATGGATTCATAGTGACTTTGATATTGATTTAGACTTAGATACCATATATGGGGGCATGTACATTATTACATGTCTCACACATATAGCTTCACACAATATGATGCAGTTATAGGCCCAAATAACAAATTATAGGCAGTGTGTAGAGCACAATATTTTGATCTCCATTTTTGCACATGGGTCATGGTATGATAGGTCATACCACATGTGGTTATACAAATTTCCATATTTTATAGATGTATCACTCACATACTAGACTTAGGGGCATGACATAAATGTTCATATTCCTTATCATCTAGGATTATATAGATGGAATCGAAACACATGCCATTCTCTTATTACATATTAACTAAATTTCTAGATTACACCTGGTGGTACCTAGGTTGTCACTAGATTGGACCACAAAATCATCTATAATGGTTGGTCTATTATATTACCTAGACCGAGACTACACGAGTTTGTGTAGGATAAAGGATAGACATTGGTTTTGGTCCTATGAGCTTTTCGTAGTTATAGTTTAGATATTTAGAGTAGGGGTATGATAAATTTTGTTCTTCACAACATACAGATTTTATACACACATTATAGATTACATGAGTTTATATGAGATAGAGGATAGACATTGGGTTTGGGCCTTTGAACATTCCTCATCTTTAGTTAGATTCAACACAGGGGGCAAGCATTTACCTCCTACATGTTACACAAATTCCACTTTTAGATTTAGTATAGGAATATCTATTTCAAGGATTCTTTCTTTCTCCAAGCACTATTAATCTCTCCATCCACTTCCCTAGCTAGGAAGTGAGTTAGACCCTTAACAACACATATATATATCTACGTAGGTAGGTTCAAGTATGCATTATATTATTCTTTCTTTTATTCTAGCACTTCATTTCATTTCATCACTAGAATAAAATGGGGTCAAATGTATACACCCTAAATTCATCAAGCAACCACACATATCATGTATTTTCACATTTCTTTCATAGGAGACTCTGAATGGAGAATATGATACTTATTCACATTAGCCATGTCTTTTATTTCACTTGTCTTGGTCTTATGTCTTACTTTGGTCACCTTGTTGCTTATTTCCAATCATATGTAGCCTTTCAGATGATCATTATAGCTCAACCAGACTCTATTTCCCATGCTAATTCCATCCCCCTAGCTCTTGAGCCTATAGGATAAGAGCACCAAAATTAGAATATAGCATTGGACCCTAGGGTGTCTATTTCTAGTGCTCTTATCCAATGGCATTTTGAGTCCCAATGGTTAGGCTTCCCCACTTAATGAGTCCCAATCCCTTCTTAGCTTTATACTTAAGTTTTATTTGTCTTTCTAAGGTCAGCCAAATGTGAATAAATTTCCCAAATTAAAAATAAATAATATCTTATATAAAATAATTCACAAGGAATTTTATATCTAGCAATTACTACTTTGGCACAATACACAAATACAAATTAGTTAATAGTAAAGCTCAACATTCTGCATCACACATAGATTTGCATGCTTAATCAAGGAAGGGCCTAGGAAAAAGTTCATTATTGCATCTACCATGTGTGTTGATTATGCATGATCCCTAAGGGAGAACTAAATTTGATCTGAGACCTTAGCTTGAAGGTTAATGTAGGTAGTGATTTGAGACCTTAGATCATGCAATCACAGTTCCTTTAACTAGTTTTTTCCCTTTTGATTTTGATGTATTTTATTATTTCATTCATGTAGGTAGATTTAGGTTTTGAATATTTAAATGGATTTATATTGAGATACATTGACATTCAGCATCCAAAATTTCACAAGTAGGCTCACACAAAGATAGTGGACAAAACCCAAAAAAATTAGGTTTCTACAAGCAGTTTGGACAATAGTGGTAGAAAAGGACAACACCACCTGACCCTAGGGTGTTTTGTTTCATCACTCTTATCATTTCACCAAATGAAATACATTTACAGGTTCCTAACATCTTCCCAATCCTTCAAAATATTTTTCATCCCTTGAATCACTCATCTTAGCCTATTTTTCCATATAAGTTTACTTCTCTCCCTATGCAATTGATTTGATTAAATTGATATAAATCTATATTTTACTATATTTAATTACATTTTCCCCCTTTACTCTAGACCCTTTATTATTTATGAACTATACCCTAGTTTCCCAAAAATATTAAAACACATAACATAGTACGTTATGTCAAGATTTTTTTTGTTTAAAGTAATCTAAAGCATTTTTATATACTTATGGGTGGTCTTTGCGACCACCTACATGATTGTAACCTATATGGACTACCTTTTAAAATTAATGGATAAAAAATGGAAATTTATTTGAAGTAAATATCCTTTAGAGGTGAAGCAATTGAGGGAGGTATGATACATGAGATTTATTATTTTATTTTTAAGAGTTTAAAAAATGTTTTATTAGATCTATTAAGGGAAGCAATTATTGATGGTGACACTTTGTTGAAATAAATATAATATATTCACAATAATAAATGATGTGTAAACATGTCTTTATTGATATGAATAAAATAAATTTCATTAATTTAAGGTGGAGTGTAGTATATCCTTATTGATTATTAATGAAAACACACAAGACATAAAATTTCTCATAAAAAACTAGAACAAATGTTCTTCATGAAATTTATATGTTGCAAACATGACAACCATGTAATGTCTCTATTAACAATATTTTATTATTTTTGAATTTATTTAAAAAAAAATAATGTAAGTTTATTGCATCATGTTTATTCATCAACCCTTATATAAAATATGTTTTCTGAGAAGACTATTTTGTGCAGTTCAATTGTTTATTAGTTTATACATGAGTTATGTTTTTTGAGTGGACTATAGTGTGATTTTTTAATGTAATATAGAAGTAAACCAAATTTTTATCTAAGATATTATGAGGGTCAACTAGGGTTCTTATTTCTTATCCTCCCATCATTAGTTATATAAAAATGATATAGTGTACAAATAATTATAGTAGAGAGTGATGATATTCTAGACTATAACCCAAATTTTGAAATACGTAAATACTATAAATTTTTTTTCCAAAGTAATGTTATATTTGTATAAATTATATTTCAACCATAATATTTAGTTGAATTTGTTTTTGAGTTCATGTCAGATAGAGGTATACCTAGGGCATGCATGGATATCTACATGTAATAGTGATTGTACTTTCACATGTGCTCTTAGATGGTTTTGAATGCTCTCAAAATCATCGTATACACATTCATGAAGGGAATGGCTACTCCTAGTTTGGAGGTGTGTGGGATATCATTAGTTTGTGGTTGGAGGTAAAACACCAAGATGATGTTCTCCCTCTCTATATATGGACTTGAACCAATTTTGATGCATACTCATCGCTATTTATACTAATTTTTGGAGCTATGTTACTAATGCTTTACCATATTGTTTTTCTTTTTCATTATTATATTCAATTGAATTTAATAATAGTGGCTATTATAATACTTTTATGCTCATTATTTAATGTGTTTTAATCTCAATGGTGGGTGTATATGATATGTATAAATGTTTTGACATACTCATATATTAGTTATTTATCATATTTTACCTTTATAAATGTGACCATATGTACTACTATGCATTATTACAAAATTTCCACCATTAAGACATATTTGGGTTGACATGATTATTTTATTTATTAAATGGATCATTGGAATAATTATGAATAATGTAACTACTATTTAATCAATTATTTTCAGCATAATATTAGCATAAAATCTCTTTTTAAATGGTTTAAAAACTATAATATGTATTGAAATCAATACTTTAGCATGTGGATGGCATTTGGTTGATTTTTAAAAAAATGCATAATTTTTCTATGTTGAACCCTAGCATGTTTATAATATGTGGTATCATATCATAGGTTTAAATTCTTATACATTATGAGTCCACTAATGTTGATCTATTTATCCTCATTACATTAGGATAAAATCATGCATGCAAGGGATAAAATTGAATAAAATTAAAAATTAAGATCAATAACTTGATCCCAAACTGTTAGCATTAGAACAAGCTACTAGGCTTGATCAAATCAATGCCTTCCTGACTAATACATAAGATAGAGTAGAATCCATGGAGTAGGAGATTCATTAGCATGATAAGGAATATGACCATGAGGAACACCAGGTTAAATTAGAAGAGAACCAAGAGTAGGAACATGATTAATAACATCCAAATGCAAGAGTGTCAAGTGGATATAAAACTTTCACATGATATGAAAAAGGTGAATCCACCTATATTTTATAGAATAATAATCATTAATGGAGATAACGGGTGAATTACTGATATGGAATAAAATTTAAAAGTTTAAAATTACTATGAGGTGATTAAAGAGGTATTGAGAACATACAAATTACATGGTGAAACAACAACCTAGTGGGATAACAAAAAGTTTGAAATAGGGATTGAATCCACCAATACCACTTAGGAATAGTTTGTTACATTTTTCAGGTAATGGTGGTTGTCACATCTATAATTTGATTAGAAACTAACATAGTTTAAGAATATGAAACAAAGGGAGGTAATAGTGACAAAGTATTTTTAGTAGTCTACAACACTTATCAAATATGTTCCCTAATACCAAAAATATGAATCTTTATATATTATAGAGTCATCATGGGTTTGAGGCCATAAATTGGTTTTGAAGTAGACTTGAATAGACCTAGTTCCATGGATCAAGTCGTTAGAGATAAGTATGAAAATTATCAAGTGAAAGTATTAATTGAAATCACTTTCAATTTTTAGAGATAAGTATCAAAATAAGTTCAATGGTCCAAATCCTCTTTAAAAATAAAAATTGGAAACACAATGGGGATTATAAAAATAGAATCAATAATAACAATAATTCAAGGTTTAACAATGCTTTAAGGGAAAGGAAACTAGGAAATGGATTTAAATATGGGAATATACGAGGTAACCCACTTGAAAGAAAAGGACCACTAGTTGGATGTTTTACTTATGGAGGATATCATTATGAAAAATACTATCCTTAGTGAAAAAATGAAGTAAATTCAATAACCCTTCCTCGTCATCTTCCCAAATATGGAGCTTTCCAATAATGGATACATGTAACAGTTGATGATCGTTAAGCTAAGTTTCAAGTCTCACCAATATAGGTGTCAAGTTTTTTTTTTGGGAAATTATATTTATATTTTAAGTGTTGGGTGAATATTTTTTCATCAAGCAACGGATGACAAAATGGGTATATTAACCACAGTACAAGGAGATTTATACATCAAAAAGTGTGAGTTTACAACATCATAATGAGATAAATCTCTCCTCTCATCAAGGGGAGGTTCCTATAAATTACTTATATATATATATATATATATATATACATATATATATATATATATATATATACATATATATATATATATATATATACATATATATATATATACACATATATATATATATATACATATATATATATACATATATATATATATACATATATACATATATATATATATACATATATACATATATACATATACATATACATATACATATACATATACATATACATATACATATATATATATATATATATATATATATATATATATATATATATATATATATATATAAGATGATGTTTACAGAGAAAAAGAGAAATCCTAGTTAATGACTAAAAATATTCCTCTTCTTTTAGAAATGATGTTCAGCAAATAGCAAAAAATCTTCTCGGGTAGTAACTAGGTTTAAGAAAAACCCATGAAAGCATAAAGTCTTTCATTACTTTCCTCACTAATTCGAAGCATACGTAACAATAGAGTGAAGTGTAGCTCAAAGTCTTCACCTAAAACTACAATAGATAATAAGATCACAAAAGATAAAAGTAGCTCAAAGTCTTTCTGATATCTTTCAGAATGTCTTTAGATAATTTCCATATATACTTTGCTTATTTAATCAAACATATGAGAGATTATTAGGAAAGAGAACATAAGAATGATCTCCTAAATACTTTGTGTTATTTAGGAGATCGTTCTTATGTTCTCTTTCCTAATAATCTCTCATCTGTTTGATTAGATAAGCAAAGTGTATGTGGATCTGAAGGATATCAGAAAGACTTTGAACTACTTTTATCCTTTGTGATCTTTTTATCTATTATAGTTTTAGGTGAAGAATTTGATCTCCACTTCATTTTACTGTTACGTATGCTTTGAATCAGTGAGGGAAGCAACAAAAGATTGTGTTTTTGAGGGTTTCTCGTAGACCTAGTTACTACTCGAATAGATTTTCTACTATTTATTAAACATCATTTTTGAAGGAAGAGGAATGTTTTCAGTCATCAACCAGAATTTCTCTTTTGCTCTGTGAACATCATCTCTGAAAAAAGAGAGATGGATGGTGTTATCCTACTCTGAATATTATTTTCTACTTATTTATATATATAGCATATAAGCAATTTATAGGGAACCTCCCCTTGATGAGAGGAGAGATTTATTTCATTAGGATGTGGTAAACCCACACTTTTTGTCGTATAAATTTCTTTGTACTATGGTTGATATACCCATTTTGTTGTCAGTTGCTTGATGATAAAATATTCACCCAACAGCTTTTGGTGACTCCATTGGGGACTACGAACGTGCATTTTGAAGCCTCAAGCTTCAAATTAAAGCATTTCTAGTCTTTTTTCATTTTACACTCTAGCAGATCCACCGTACATGTGAAGCCATAGAGCTCAAGGTATTGTTGATCTTGTATTCAAGTTGGTGTGATGCACTAACTTTGAGATTTCTCCTCCACCATCTTGCCTTTAGCGAACCAGGAGTTTCCCTCTTACTAGCGTTAGATCTTCCATACTTGGTGAAGATTTTAGTCTCAGTACTAGTAAGGTTTTGTCTATACTGACCCCACCAAGATTTTTTATCCCACCATTTAATCAACATATCATGGTAGTCCAAGGCCCATGGGGCAACTCTTTTGGTCCTCTCAATCTAGCCCCAACTTTACATGAACTACCTCATAGTTCAAGAAAGAATTTTCTCAAATTCTATGGTGATAGGAAGGTTAATCCTAATGAGCATATTGCTGACTTCTCTATAGCATGTGGTGTGATAGGTGTGAAATACAAAGATATAGCTATGAGACTACTTATAAAAACTTTGCAAGACACTGTCGTAGACTAGTTTTACCACCTTCAAGCTCAAACTATAACTGACTAGAATATGCTCAAAGCCAAGTTTGAGGCTAGTTTCAAACCCACGAAGATGCACATACCTTGTTGGCTCAGCTTAAGCAAATGAAGAAGGAATATAATGAGCCTATGATGGATTTCATAGTGAAATTCAATAAATTGAAGAACCAAATTCCTATGATTGCTCAACCTACACCAAAAAACCTCAAGTGTTTTTTCATCAACTCACAATTTTCTGAAGTAAGTTTTCTGTTGAGGTAGGCCAGTCCTATGGATCTTTCTATGGATGAAAATTTGGATACTAAGCTTGAGGAGGATCTTATTCTGGTAGGTAAGATTAGGAAAGATTTCAATAAAAATAAATTTTCTTCATCTGCTAAAAGTTCTTCCACGAGCACCATAGATCCTATGGTACAAAATTTAATGAATGAACTACTAGCTTTGAAAAGACAAATGACCCAAGGTATGTCTACTCTTTCTTATCATGATATGCTAAGAAGGATGTTTTCCAAGCAGTCATATCAAGGCAATGCTGCTATAAATCAATGATAACCAAATCACCTTCCTCCTCCACACAAGAAGCTTGCCATTGAAGCAGCACCTGCTAATTCAATAGTTGGTTACCTTGAAGTTAAACATGATTTCTTGTTCCAACCTAAGTTAGACCAACAAGATGACACTAATCTCTTTGTAGAATAAGAGGAAGATTTAGTTGGCGACTCTAATATTAGTTTCCTAGATTATCAAGATGAAGCTAGAAGTAAGGGAGAAGTGTTTGATGGATCTTATGCTATTTTTACCAAGTCCCAAAACCAGTTAGCTTTATAAGTTGATTTAAAAAATTAAAAAAAGAACCTTAGCTAGTATTTTCTATCACTAAATGAGGGACTTCACTACCTTTCCAATTAAAGGACATGGTAACTAATAAAAAAGTAAGTACCTCAAACCATTTTGTACCTTCTACTTCTATCTCTTAGACTAGTGCCACACCCAATAAAGATCAAGATGACGGGCTTACTTCCTCTGTTTCTAGCTCATTTTAATTATTTGATATTATTGATCATGCCAAAAAGACCAAGATTTAAATGAATGAGATTGAGTACTTGCGAGCCAATCTTGAATAGTTTGATAGGTTAGCCAAATACGTGAAAAGTAAAACTGGCCTTATAGGACAAGATTTTCCAAAGGCAACTCATGATACCTCTAAGAATAAATCCACATAGAATAATCTTGTCGTTACTCCTCTTGTTTCCCTTGATAAAATAGAATCTTTCTATGTTTCCCTATTGATAAATGGTCATAAATTGAGTAACTGCATAATAGACTCTAGAGCTTCTGAAAATATTATGCCTGCCAAAGCAGCAGATTCCCTTGGTCTTACTTTGACTAAGACTTTTAGGAGGTGTTTCTCCATGAAAAACAAGCAAGTCTCACTCCTGGGTCAAATCAAAGATGCCCAATTTGTGTTTGTGGCTTTTTCAGAGAAGAGAATCAAAATGATAGTCTTGGTGGCTGATGTCCCAACCTCATATGGCATTCTTCTTGGGCAAAATTTTTGCAAGGATGTTGGTGGAGAATTGAGCATGGACCTATCTGAGGTGAGGATCCCTATCAAAGGTGTCATGTAGAGGCTACTCTGTGAGGAGTCGAGGTACATTATCACCCAAACTTCAACTCCTAAATCTCAAATTCTATTTGAGTCTTCAAGTAGGGGTAATTAATTTTTGTCTAATGAAGATGTTCCTATTATAGTAGATGAAATTCTTGTAGGTGGTGATCTAAAAATTGATTTAAATAAGACATCAAAAGAATTGGTAGGGTGCAGTACAGATGAAAAAGGATCTTCCCTCTCTAATGAAGAAAAATCTCATAGAAGATCAGTTTTTAATGATATTTGGATCCTAAAATTTGATGGCAATAGTTCTTCTACCATTTCTAGAGTTGGAGTTGTTTTAATAAATCCTTAAGGAGATATTTTCCCCTATGCATATGAGTTACAGTTTAGCAACACTAACAACACTGCTGAATATGAATCGATGCTACTTAATTTAAAGGCTACCCAAGACAAAGGTGTCAAGCTTCTTCATGCCCAAAGAGATGCTAAACTGGTGGTTTGTCAGGTGAGGAACCTGCATCAAACCAAGAATAAAAAATTGTGACATTATCACAATCTGGTATGGGATTAAATTAAAAGTTTTAAAGCTTTTAATATTTTTGTAGTGCCTAGAGAGCTTCATAATCATGCATATTCATTGGTTATCACTACAACCTTCCTAGTTCATCACCCTGATTTCAAAGATAATAGGTACACTATCAAACTAGTCTTTCAACTAAGTCTACCTGATAATGCCAACCATTAGCATGTGTTTGATGGAGACCATCAAATCATGATCTCAATTAAAATAAAAGAACAATGAATTATGGTAATGGACCATATTGCTACACATCAAAATTAGGAAAAAAAACTCTTTTGCAAGAGAGTAAGGATTCATGATTTTTATACTGGAGATCGATTCTTGTTGTGGGGCAAGAGGAGAAAACCAAAAGGAAGACATACAAAATTTGATTCTTGGTGGAGAGTTCCATTCACCAATCACTGATTCAATGGTGAAAATAGTTTCTTGTTGGTGTATCAGAATGGAACTCCATTTTCATTACCTCACAGTAGGAAGCATCTGAAGTATTTCAATATTTGAAGTATCAGATGAGAGCAGTTTTATATTTGTATAGTCATTTTGTTTTGTTTTGTTTGGTTCATTTTTTTTTGTTTTTACACCTTTTTTTTTGGTAGTGAATCCATAACCAAATGGCATGCATGAAGGCACTGGATATTTTGTTTTCTACTCCCTTTAATTATTTTTACAATCGATGGAAGTTCCCCAATAGGAGCCAGTTGTTGTTCTCAAAATTAGTTATGCTTATTTTCGGAACAACCCCTACAAAATTTGTTTGTTTCATATTTTTCACTCTAGGTTCATATTTTGAGGCAAGTTTCTCTTGATCTCAGGTTTTGTCGATAGACATCTTTGAAAAGTTTCTGACCTTACTTCATTATGATTTCCCAGTAAACATGAAAATCGTTGTGATTTTGATTTTATCAGAATGTCAAAATTTTGATAAATTTCAAAGAGTTAGTGTTGTTTTTTATCTTTTATGCAAAGGCAACAATTTTTACCACAATTGCATATTTTTTAGCTTTTATGCAAAGGTGGTAATTTTTGCCATCATTGCATATTTTTTAGCTTTTATGTAAAGGCGGCAATTTTTGTCGCCATTGCATGTTTTTCAGCTTTTATGCAAATGCAACAATTTTTGCCGCCATTGCATATTTTTCAACTTTTATGCAAAGGAAGCAATTTTTATCACAATTGCATATTTTTTAGATTTTATTCAAAGGCAGAAATTTTTGCTACCATTGCATATTTTTTAGCTTTTATGCAAAGGCAGCAATTTTTGCTGCCATTACATATTTTTTAGCTTTTATGCAAAGGCGGCAATTTTTGCCACCATTGCATATTTTTCAATTTTTATGCAAAGGTAAAATTTTTTGCCACCATTGCATATTTTTTAGCTTTTATGCAAAGATGACAATTTTTACTATCATTGCATGTTTTTTAGCGTTTATGAAAAGGCGACAATTTTTGTTGCCATTGCATGTCTTTCAATTTTTATGCAAAGGTGACATTTTTTGCCATTATTATATTTTTTTCTCTCTTTTCACTTCAGCATGCATCAATGGTGATTTTTTTTGCCGATACAATCATCCCCCATATGCAAGGGCAACAATTTTTGCCACCCATACAAGCATCCTCTCGAATTTCCTAACTCTAAAGTATTTTTATGTTTGCTTTTTCGAGCCCACTTTCCTTTGGTTTTTTTGGATTACTCATGCCTTATCCCTTTCAAGCACATTTCCATTATCATAATCATCAAATGTGCAATTTTTTCATATTGCTAATTTTTTCTTTAATTGCACGATCATGATTCTTATTGCAGTTTCTCTAAAAGATCCCTTTTCATTGACGTCTTTTCAATAAAAGTTCTTCTAGATCACTAAAGTTTCTTTGAAGAAGTCAAAGACAATGAATTAAAAGTATCAAGGTGTTTTTCTAATCACCTCAATTGCTTCTAATATTGAAAACATTAAGGATATAGAGATTGGGCATGTGGTTATGGCTGAGTTCATAGAAAGAACCAAATCAAGCAATCTCAGCCATGAAATGAAGAAGACTGACAATAAAGATTGAAGCTGTTCTTCCATGCTTTATTCAAAATATAATTTGTAACTGACTTGAGACATTTGCACATGTAATTTTGTTATGTGTAAATACATGTAAAAATATAAAAAGTCCAAAGTCAACAAGAACTCTCACCTTTGACTAGGTTATAATATTTAAGTTTTTTCTTAAAACTCTACTAAAATTGAGATGCTTTCTGACACTTTGATCTTAGCTTGTAAATCATATTCTTTTGAATGAATGAGAAGCATGTTATTTTAAGACTTTGTGTTGAAATAATTTGTGTTACTTAAGATATCGTTCTTATGTTTTCTTTCCTAATAATCTCTCATCTATTTGATTATATAAGTAAAGTGTATGTGGAAATTATCTAAATACATTCTAAAAGATATCAGAAAGACTTTAAACTACTTTCATCCTTTGTGATATTTTTATCTATTGTAGTTTTAGGTGAAGACTTTGAGCTCCAATTCACTCTACTGTTACATACACTTCAAATCAATGAGAGAAGCACTGAAAGACTTTGTGCTTTCGAGGGTTTCTCATAGACCTAGTTACTATCTAAGGATATTTTTTGCTATTTGTTGAACATCATTTCTAAAGGAAGAGGAATGTTTTCAGTCATCAACCAAGATTTCTATTTTGCTCTGTGAACATCATCTCTGAAAAAAGAGAGATGGATGGTGTTATCCTACTCTAAATATTATTTTCTGCTTATATATATATATATATATATATATATATATATATATATATATATATATATATATAAAGTAATTTATAGGGAACCTCCCCTTGATGAAGGGGGAGATTTATTTCATTAGAATGTGGTAAACCCACACTTCTTACTATATAAATTTCCTTGTACTATGGTTGATATACCCATTTTGCCATTGATTTCTTGATGACAAAATATTCACCCAACAACTTTATACAGGAAAGAGAACATAAGAACGATCTCCTAAATAACACATTATTTCAACACAAAGTCTAAAAATAACTTACTTCTCATTCATTCAAGAAAATATAATTTACAAGCTGAGATCAAAGTCTCAAGAAGTATCTCAATTTCGGTAGAGTTTTTGCTCTCAATTATCAAGAAGATATTCTATTACAAAAGAGGCTCTTTTTATTTATAGGGAGAAGCCTTGAAAATTGAGAAAAAACTTAAATATTATAACCTAGTCAAAGGTGAAAGTCCTTGTTGACTTTGGACTTTCTAAATTTTTATATGTATTTACACATAACAAAAGTACATGTGCAAATGTCCCAAGTCAATTAAAAAGTGTATTTTTAATAAAGCATGGAAGAACAACTTCAATCTTTATTGCCAGTCTTCTTCATTTCATGGCTGAGATTGCTTGATTTAGTTTTTTCTATGAACTCGACCATATCTACATGCCCAATCTCTATATCCTTAATGTCATCAACATTATAAGCAATTGAGGTGATTAGAAAAATACTTTGATACTTGTACTTCATTGTCTTTGACTTCTTTGGAGAAACTTTAGTGATCTGAAAGAACTTTTATTGAAAAGATGTCGATGAAGAGGGATTTTTTAGAGAAACTGTAATAAGAATCATGATCGTGCAATCAATTTTTTTTTAGCAATCTAAGAAAATTTCACGTTTGATGATCATGATTATGGTAATGTGCTTGAAAGGGATAAGTTACAAGCAAGCTAAAAAATACCAAAGGAAAGTGGGCTCAAAAAAGCAAACTTGAAAATACCCTAGAGTTAGGAAATTCGAGAGGATGCTTGTATGGGTGGTAAAAATTGCCACCCTTGCATATGGGAGATAATTGTATCAGCAAAAAAAATCACTATCAATGCATGCTAAAGTGAAAAGAGAGAAAAAAATGCAAGACTGGTAAAAAATGCTACCTTTAGATAAAAGTTTAAAAACATGCAATGGCAGCCAAAATTATTGCCTTTGCATAAAAGCTGAAAAACATGCAATGGCTGCAAAAATTGCCACCTTTGCATAAAAGCTAAAAAACATGCAATGGTGGCAAAAATTGTTGTCTTTGCATAAAAGCTAAAAAGTATGAAATGGCAGCAAAAAATTGCTACATTTGCATAAAAGTTGAAAAATATGCAATGGCAACAAAAATTGCTGCCTTTTCATGAAAGCTAAAAAATATGCAATGGCGGCAAAAATTGTCGCATTTTCATAAAAGCTGAAAAATATGCAATGGCAGCAAAAATTTCCACCTTTGCATAAAATTTGAAAAATATGCAATGGTAGCAAAAATTTCCACCTTTATATAAAAGCTAAAAAATATGCAATGGCAGAAAAAATTGTCGCATTTGCATAAAAGCTTAAAAATGACACTAACTCTTTGAAATTTATCAAAATTTTGACATTCTGATTACATCAAAATTGTAATGATTTTCACATTTGCTGGGAAATCATAATGAATTAAGGTCACAAACTTTTCAAAGACATCAATTGACAAAACTTAGGATCAAGAGAAACTTGCCTCGAAAGACGATCCTAGAGTAAAAAATATGAAATAGACAAGTTTCGTAGGGGTTGTTCAAAAAACAAGCATAGTTGATTTTGAGAATAATAGCTAGCTCCTATTGGAGAACTTTCATCAATTATAAAAATAATTGAAGGGAGTAAAAACCAAAATCTCTAGTGCCTTCATGCATGCCATTGGGCTATGGAGTCATGCTACCAAAACTTAAATATTATAACCTAGTCAAAGGTGAGAGTTCTTGTTGACTTTAGACTTTCTAGATTTTTACATGTATTTACACATAACAAAATTACATGTGTAAATGTCTCAAGTTAGTTACAAAGTGCATTTTGAATAAAGCATGAAAGAATAGCTTCAATTTTTATTGTCAGTCTTCTTCATTTCATGGCTGGGATTGCTTGATTTGGTTCTTTCTATGAACTCAGCCATATCCACATGTCCAAACTCTGTATCCTTAATGTCATCAACATTAGAAGTAACTGAGGTGATTAGAAAAACACTTTGATACTTATACTTCATTGTCTTTGACTTTTTCAAAGAAACTTCAGTGATTTGGAAGAACTTTTGTTGAAAAAATATCGATGAAGATGGATCTTTTAGAGAAACTACAATAAGAATCGTGATCATGCAATTAGGGGAAAAATTAGCAATATGAAAAAATTGCACATTTTATGATCATGATTATGGGAATGTGCTTGAAAGGGCTAAGGCACAAGTAAGCCAAAAAAAAACCAAAGGAAAGTGGGCTAAAAAAAACAAACTTGAAAATACTTTAGAGTTAGGAAATTTGAGAGGATGCTTGTATGGGTGGCAAAAATTAATGCCCTTACATATGGGGGATAATTGTATCAGCAGTAAAAATCACCATCGATGCATGCTAAAGTGAAAAGAGAGAAAAAAATGTAAGAGCAACAAAAAATTGCCACATTTGCTTAAAAACTAAAAAATATGCAATGGCGGCAAAAATTACCACCTTTGCATAAAAGCAAAAAATTATGCAATGACAACAAAAGTTGTTACCTTTTCATAAAAGCTAAAAAACATGCAATGGCGGCTAAAATTACCACCTTTGCATAAAAACTGAAAAATATGCAATGGTGGCAAAAATTGCCGCCTTTGTATAAAAGCTGAAAAATATGTAATGGTGGCAAAAATTGCCACCTTTACATAAAAGCTGAAAAATATGCAATGGCAACAAAAATTGCCACCTTTGCATAAAAACTGAAAAATATGCAATGGCAGCAAAAATTGTCACCTTTGCATAAAAGTTGAAAAATATGTAATAGTAACAAAAATTGTTGTCTTTACATAAAAGCTAAAAAACATGTAATGACGACAAAAATTGTTGGCCTTGCATAAAAGTTGAAAAGTATGCAATGGCGGTAAAAATTGTTGCCTTTGCATAAAAGTTAAAAAATATGCAATGGTTTTAAAAATTGTCACCTTTGCATAAAAGCTAAAAAACAACACTAACTCTTTAAAATTTATCAAAATTTTGACATTTTGATCGCATTGAAATTGCAATGATTTTCATGTTTGCTGGGAAATCATAATGAAGTAAGGTCATAAACTTTTCAAAGATGTATGTCGACAAAACCTAAGATCAAGAGAAACTTGCCTCAAAAGATGAGTCTAGAGTGAAAAACATGAAATAGACAAGTTTCATAGGGGTTGTTCCAAAAACAAGCCTAGCTAATTTTGACAACAACAACTGGCTCCTATTGGGGAGCTTTCATCGATTGTAAAAATAATTGAAGGGAGTAGAAACCAAAATCTCCAGTGTCTTCATGCATGCCATTGGGCTATGGAGTCATGCTACCAAAAAAAAGGGTGCAAAAACAAAACAAAACAAACCAAACAAAACTAAACTAAAGTAAATGACTATACAAATATACAACTGCTCTCATCTGATACTTCAAAGATTAAAATACTTCAGATGCTACCTACTATGAGGTAATGAAAATAGAGTTTCATCTTGATACACCAGCAAGAAATTATTTTCACCCCAGAATTGGTGATTGGCAAATGGAACTCTCCACCAAGAATCAAATTTCTTGTGCCTTCCTTTTGCTTTTCTCCTCTTTCCCCACAGCAAGACTCGATCTCAAGTATAAAAATCATGAATCCTTGCTCTCTTGCAAAAGAGTTTCTTTTCCTAATTTTGACATTTAGCAGTATGGTCCATTACCATAATTCATTATTTTTTTATTTCAATTGAGCTCATGATTTGATGGTCTCCATCAGACACCTGCTAATGGTTGGCATTATCAAGTACACTTAGTCAAAAGATCAATTTGATAGTATACCTATTATCTTTAAAATTAGGGTGAGGAACCATGAAGGTTGTAGGGATAACTAATGAATCTGCATGATAATGAAGCTCTCTAGGCACTACAAAAATATTGAAAGATTTAAAACTTTCAATTTGATCCCATACCAGATTGTGATAATGTCACAATTTTTTATTCTTAGTTTGATGCAGGTTCTTCACCTAACAAACCACTAGTTTAGCATCTCCTTGGGTGTGAAGAAGCTTGACACCTTTGTCTTGGGCAGCCTTTAAACTAAGCAATAGTGATTCATATTTAGTAGTGTTGTTAGTGTTGCTAAACTGTAACTCATATGCATAGGGAAAAATATCTCCTTGAGGATATATTAAAACAACTCCAACTTTATAAATGGTAGAAGAACTACTGCCATCAAATTTTAGGATCCAAACATCATAGAAGCTAATCTTCTATTAGATTTTTCTTCATTAGAGAGGGAAGATTCTTTTTCATCTGTAGTACACCCTATCAATTCTTTTGATGTCTTATTTGAATCAATTTTTAGATCACCACCTATAAGACTATCATCTACTGTAATAGGAACTTCTTCAATAGACAAAAAATAATTACCCTTACCTGAAGACTGAAATAGAATTTGAGCTTTAGGAGCTGAAGTTTGGGTGATAATGTACCTTGACTCCTTCTTAGGGAGTAGCTTCTGCATGACACCTTCGATAGGGATCGTCACCTCAGATAGGTCCATGCTCAATTCTCCACCAATATCCTTGCAAAAAAATTTCCCAAGAAGAATGTTGTATGAGGCTAGGACATTGACCACCAAGACTATCATTTTGATTCTCTTCTCTGGAAAATCCACAAATGCAAATTGGGCATCTTTGATTTGACCCAGGAGTGGGACTTGCTTATTTTCTATGGAGAAACACCTCTTAAAAGTCTTAGTCAAAGTAAGACCAAGGGAATCTGCTACTTTGGTAGGCATAACGTTATTAGAAGCTCTAGAGTCTATTATGCAATTACATAATTTATGACCATTTATCAATAGGGAAACATAGAAAGATTCTATTTTCCCAGGGGAAACAAAAGGAGTAGCGACAAGATTATTCTAGGTGGATTTATTCTTGGAGGTATCATGAGTCACCTTTAGAAAATCTTGTCTTATAAGGGCAGTTTTACTTTTCATGTATTCAGCTAACCTATCAAACTATTCAAGATTGGCTTGCAAGTCCTCAATCTCAGTCATTTGAATCTTGGACTTTTTGGCATGATCAATTATATTAAATAATTGAAATGAGGTAGAGGTAGAGGAAGAAAGCCCATCATCTTGATCTTTATTAGGTGTGGCACTGGTTTGAGAGATAGAAGTAGAAGGTACGGGATGGTTTGAGGTACTTACATTTTTATTAGTCACCGAGTCCTTTGATTGGAAATGTAGTGAAGTACCTTATTTAGTGATAGAAACTACTAGCTAAGGTTCTTTTCTTACTTTTTCTTTATCAGCTTGTTGAGTTGACTAGTTTTGGGACCTCGTAAAAATAGCATAGGATCCATCAAACACTTCTCCCTTACTTTTAGCTTCATCCTGATAATTCAAGAAACCAATATTAGAGTCGCCAACTAATTCTTCTTATTCTACAAAGATATTATCATCATCTTATTGGTCTAACTCAGGTTAGAATGAGAAATCATGTTTAGCTTCGAGGTAACCAACTACTAAATTAGCAAGTGCTACTTCAATGGCAAGCTTCGCATGTGGAGGAGGAAGGCGATTTGGTTGTCCTTGATTTCTAGCAGCATTGCCTTGATATG
Organism: Torreya grandis; assembly: GCA_037957365.1. Lineage (NCBI taxonomy): Eukaryota > Viridiplantae > Streptophyta > Pinopsida > Cupressales > Taxaceae > Torreya > Torreya grandis. Next base: position 2,109,877 of record JARHVA010000504.1, on the reverse strand, counting down.
ACTGATTGGGAAACATCCTTCTTGGCATATTCTGATAAGAAAGAACAGACATACCTTGGGCCATTTATCTTTTCAAGGCTAGCAATTCATTCATCAACTTTTGCATAATAGGATCTATGGTGCTCGTGGAAGAACTTTTAGCAGATAAAGAAAATTTATTTTTATTAGAATCTTTCCTCATCTTACCTACTAGAATAAGATCATCTTCAATTTTAGTATCCAAATTTTGAGCCACAAAAAGATCCATAGGACTGGCCCACCTCAATAGGGAACTTATTTTAGGAAGTTGTGAGTTAATGAAAAAGTACTTGAGGTTTTCCAGTGTAGGTTGAGCAATTGTAGGAATTTGGTTCTTTAGCTTATTGAATTTTGCTATGAAATCCCTCATAAGCTCATGAGATTTCTTCTTCATTTATGTAAGCTAAGCCAACAAGGCATGTGCATCTTTAGTAGGTTTGAATCTGGCCTCAAACTTGGCTTTGAGCGTATTCTAGTCAGTTATATTTTGAGCTTGAAAGTGGTAAAACCAGTTTGTGGTAGTGCCTTGCAAATTTTATACAAGCAGTCTCATAGCTATATCTTCGTATTCCACACCTATCACACCACATGCTATAGAGAAGGCAGTAATATGCTCATCAAGGTGAACCTTCCCATCACCATAGAATTTGGGAAAATTCTTTCTCAAACTATAAGGTAGTTTGTGTAAAGGTAAGGCTAGATTGAGAGGACCAAAGGAGTTGCTCTAAGGGCCTTGGACTGCCATGATATGTCGATTAAATGGCTGGATAACAAATATTGGTGTGGTTAGCATAGGCAAAACCTTACTAGTACTGAGACTAAAAGCTTCACCAGGGATGGGAGATTTGACGCTAATAAGAGGGAAACTCCTAGTTCACTAAAGGCGAGATGGTGGAGGAGAAATCTCAAAGTTAGTTCATTGCACCAACTCAAATACAAGATCAACAATACCTTGAGCTCTCTAGCTTCATGTGTACAGTGGATTTGCTAGAGTGTAAAATGAAAAATAACTAGAAATACTTCAAGTTGAATCTTGAGGCTTCAAAATTCATGTTCGTAATCCCTAGCGGAGTCACCAAAAGCTATTGGGTGAATATTTTATCATGAAGCAACTGACAACAAAATGGGTATATCAACCACAATACAAGGAAATTTATATGGCAAAAAGTGTGGGTTTACCACATCCTAATGAAATAAATCTCTCCTCTCATCAAGGGGAGGTTCCCTATAAATTACTTATTAATATATATATATACATATATATATATATATATAAGCAAAAAATAATATGCAGGGTAGGATAACACCATCCATCTCTCTTTTTTCAGAGATGATGTTCACAGAGCAAAAGAGAAATCCTAGTTGATGACTAAAAACATTTTTCTTCCTTCAGAAATGATGTTCAACAAATAGCAAAAAATCTCCTAGGGTAGTAAATAGGTCTATGAGAAACCCTTGAAATCACAAAGTCTTTCATTACTTCTCTCACTGATTCGAAGCCTACGTAGCAATAGAGTGAAGTGGAGCTCAAAGTCTTCACCTAAAATTACAATATATAAAAAGATCACAAAAGATAAAAGTAGTTCAAAGTCTTTCTGATATCTTTCAGAATGTCTTCAGATAATTTCCACATACACTTTGCTTATTTAATCAAACAGATGAGAGATTATTAAGAAACAGAACATAAGAACGATCTCTTAAGTAACATAAATTATTTCAACACAAAGTCTGAAAATAACCTGCTTCTCATTTATTCAAAAAAATATGATTTACAAGCTGAGATCAAAGTCTAAGAAAGCATCTCAATTTTAGTATATTTTTTGTTCTTGATTATCAAAAAGCTATATTCTATTACAAAAGAGGCTCTCTTTATTTATAGGGAGAAGCCTTGAGAATTGAGAAAAAAACTTAAATATTATAACCTAGTCAAAGGTGAGAGTCCTTGTTGACTTTAGATTTTCCAAATTTTTACATGTATTTACACATAACAAAAGTACATGTGCAAATGTCCCAAGTCAGTTACAAAGTGCATTTTGAATAAAGCATGGAAGAACAACTTTAATATTTATTACTAGTCTTCTTCATGTCATGGCTGGGATTGCTTAATTTGGTTCTTTCTACGAACTCAGCCATATCTACGTGCCCAATCTCTGTATCCTTAATATCATCAACATTAGAAGCAATTGTGGTGATTGGAAAAACACCTTGATACTTGTACTTCATTGTCTTTGACTTCTTCAAAGAAACATCAGTGATCTAGAAGAATTTTTATTGAAAAGACGTCGATGAAGAGGGATCCTTTAGAGAAATTGCAATAAGAATCATGATCATGCAATCAGGAAAAAAATTAGCAATATGGGAAAACTACACGTTTGATGATCATGATTATGAGAATATGCTTGAAAGGGCTAAGGCACGAATAGGCCAAAAAAAACCAAAGGAAAGTGGGCTCAAAAAAACAAACTTGAAAATACTTTAGAGTTAGGAATTTCGAGAGGATGCTTGTATGGGTGGCAAAAATTGCTGCCCTTGCATATGGGGGATAATTGTATCAGCAGCAAAAATCACCATCGATGCATTCTAAAGTGAAAAGAGAGAAAAAAATACAAAAGCGACAAAAAATGCCACCTTTGCATAAAAACTAAAAAACATGCAATGGCAGCAAAAATTGCTACCTTTGCATAAAAGTTGAAAAACATGCAATGGTGGCAAAAATTGCCGCATTTGCATAAAAGCTAAAAAATATGCAATGGTGGTAAAAATTGCTGCCTTTGCATAAAAGCTGAAAAATATGCAATGGTGGCAAAAATTACCACCTTTGCATAAAAGCTGAAAAATATGCAATGATGGCAAAAATTTCCACCTTTGTATAAAAGTTGAAAAATATGCAATGGCAGCAAAAATTGTTGCCTTTGCATAAAAGCTGAAAAACATGCAATGGTGGCAAAAATTGCTGCCTTTGCATAAAATCTAAAAAACATGCAATGGTGGCAAAATTTTTTGCCTTTGCATAAAAGTTGAAAAATATGCAATGGTGGCAAAAATTTGTGCCTTTGCATAAAAGCTAAAAAATATGCAATGGTGGAAAAAATTGTCGCCTTTGCATAAAAGCTGCAAAACAACATTAACTCTTTGAAATTTATCAAAATTTTGACATTCTAATCGCATCAAAATCATAATGATTTTCACATTTGCTGGGAAATCATAATGAAGTAAGGTCACAAACTTTTCAAAGACATCAGTTGACAAAACCTGAGATTAAGAGAAACTTGCCTTGAAAGATGAACGTAGAGTGAAAAATATAAAATAGATAAGTTTTGTAGGGGTTGTTCCAAAAACAAGCATAGCTGATTTTGAGAACAAAAAATAGGTATTAGATATATTAAGTGTTTCATTTATCCTAAGTTTATTAATAAAATACCTATAAAATTTGGGCATATGGAAGATTCATTGATTGCGTGCTATGGAATCAATTTAGGCTTAAATTAGAAAGTTCCTAATAGAATTAAAGGTGGAATTATTTGATTTCAACACCATAATATACTTATTTTTAGCTCTATCAGGGTCATATGATGTGATATTAGTGGTTGAATTATATTTGTAAGTATAAGGAAAAGGTAGAATGGTTCACAAATAAGGTAGAATGTTTAGACGATTTAGAAAATAAAAATAAAATCCAAGGAGAAAACAAGGAGATCAAGTTAAGGAAAATTTCAGCCATCTAATCAAGGAAGGCTTGATGAAAGGATATTATGTTTTTATGGTTAATATAGATGAGATAGAATAACCTAAAGAACCAAACCTAGAGAACTATCCATTTTTAAAAGAATTTCATGATGTATTTCCAGAAGATATACCTAGATTTCGTCCAAAAAGGGAGTTTGAATTCATAATAGATATCATTCTTGGATTTGAACCTCAATCCAAGAAACCTTACATGATGATAATAATATACTTGGTTGATTTGATATCCCAACTCCAAGAGATGTTATCCAAAGTTTTTATTTGACATAGTGTATCACCTTGGGGAGCATATGTAGTGTTTTTTAAGAATAAGGATGAAACTCTTTGCCTATGCATAGTTTTAAAAATGTTTAACAAGGGGAACATCAAGAAAAAGTATCCATTATGTTGTATTGATGATATTTAATCAAATTTGAGGTGAAATGATATTTTAAAAAATTAAACTTATAATAAGGTACCATTAATTAAGGATCAATGAGGGAGATATTCCTAAGAATGCTTCCAAGACAAGGTATGGACACTTTTAATTCATAGTTATTCCTTTCAAGCTCATTAATCCATCAAAAAAATTCATGAATATTATGAACAATGTGTTTAGAGACTATCTAGATGGATTTATTGTCATCTTATTATATGTTATTTTGATATATTCTAAGAATGAATAAGAACATTTATAACACTTGAGGCTAATTATGTAGTTCTTATGAAATCATGAGCTATTCAAAAAACTTTTTAAGTGTGTTTTTTCAAAATAGAGTGAAATATTTTGGCATATCATTTTATCTAAATGGATATCAGTGGATCTAATAAAGATAAAATCCATCTTAAAATGGCCAGTGACAAAAAATGTTCATAATATGCATAGTTTTATGGGATTAGTAGGTTATTACCAAAAATTTGTACCTAAATTTTCAAAGATAGTTCACCCCAACACCTCTTTTCAATAGAAAGATAAATGGTTCAAATGGAGTGATGAATGTGAATAATCCTTTAAAATACTAAAAAGTCTTACATTTTCACATGTGTTACATGATTTAGATCAAATGTCCATTTTGTTATAGTAATATATGCTTTTATGAATGGTTTAGGTGGATTATTACAATAAGGTTTAGTGGTATCATATGAATCAGTAAATATGAATCCTTAAAAAGTTAATTATGCTTCATGGTATTTGGAATTGGCTACCATAATGCATGATTTACAAGTTTTTAGGCACTATCTATTAGGAAAATCATCTAAACTCAAGATTAAAAAACTTGGGACTCAAGTATATATTCACATAACTAAATTTAAATATTCAAAAAAGGTGATGGATTTAGATTTTGTTAGGATATGACTTTTACATCAGCTGTATAAAATGTAAAGAGAGTAGATTTATAATTTATCTTATCCTTATAAGGTATATAAAAACTGTGGACACTATTAATAGTATCTTTCGAAAGGAAGTTTTGAAATTCTCTCCAAGAGATGAATTCTATGAAAATGTCACAAAATACATATCATAATATCTTCAAGATCATAGATATGAAGGATTTAAGTTTAAAAGGGATGGAATCCTAAGGTTTAATTAGAAAATGAGTGTGCCAAACAAAAAAATAAGAGTCATAATTCTCAAATAATTGCATAATGCTTCTTATTTTTATCATCTAGGAGTGACTATGGTGATGGTTGAGTTGAAACTACTGTCACCAAAACTTTCACCCTAGAGGAAGGTATTCAAGCCTCCTCTAGATTTTGGAAACATGGGAATACATTTAGGTATGTGGGTTTACCTATAGAATAAGTATACCTCTAAGTTTAAGGGATAACTCTTTGAATATATCTTGAAATAATTATCACCTACTTAACTAGTTATTTGTGGTAAATGAGATAGAAATTTACATGAAATGAAACTAATATAAGGGGATGATACACCAAGATTATTTCCACAAGACCATCATACTTCTTTCACTAAGAAATAAGACCTAAAAAATAGCTTTAAATTCCTAAAATGTTAACATAAGTGTTTCAACATATAGGTGATATGCATGATACAACACAAGGAAAGTGGACCATAGGTCATATTTCACACTCTAATAACAATTGTATACTTGAAAGGATCCTAACATTAGCTACACTCTATATGACATGTTATAATAGGAATCTTGCATAAACATGAGAGGATAAGGAGAAGTAAGGATTGAAGATTGTCACTTAACACCACCATACATCACTTTGCACACTTATAAAAATGTTCATAAACTCAAAACTAGATATACATTTATTTTTCAAAGGTAAAGTACAATGTCAAATAATTAGGGACTCACCATACAAAGTGTGGTATTAGTCTACAAGAGCCAAAATGGCTACTAATAAAATTAGATAAAGAGGAGAAAAGAATGAAGTCCAAGAGTCACTAAAACATGTGTCAAGCTAAGAAGAGGAGTTACATCTGAAAGAATATGAAATTTGAGATATATCATGTAAGCTCTCATAAAACAAATGTCCCTTAAAGTCATGAAACTCCTAGAATGTGTTGTAGGGCTCTTCATCTACATGCCTAGAAATTTCCTTCATCATGTGACCTCTTTGGAACACTCCAAAATAGACTAGGGATATATGTCATTATTGAAATAATAGGTAGGGGTTATAAAAAATCCCCAAAATTCATTAGAGATTCCCCTAATCATCAATTTCTTTTGGACATGAGTTATCACTTCCTATAGTCTAAATAAACCCTCTTTCACTCACCCTTCACACTTTTCACCAAAGAGGTCTTAAATTTTCCAAAATAAAACATATAATAGAGTATATGAAATTTTCAAGTACCCCTCATTCCCTTAGAGTCATTAGGTAGAACTTAAAAGGCTTCCTACTTGGAGCTTTCACCTTCTCACCCTCTTGTTCATATTTCCAGTTTGGACTAGCTAAGATGAAAGCTCTTAAAGAGGAAATTTTTAGATTTTATGATGCATTAAATGGATATTATGGGTTATCTCAGGTCCCAACCTATCTCCCAAAGTGACTTGCATCCTTTGACTCTCCCTTGAACCTATAAAACACCAAAAAATAGCAAAAAAACTAGGTATATTCCCTTTTTGTATAATTAGGGTACCATTAAGTATGATGGGAAGTAGACTTGGTGATTAATTTAAAATATCCAATCACATTACTTCCCATTATATCCCATTTGGATGCCTCTCCTTCTTCATTTTCCAAACTAAGTCTTTAGCAAGGATTTTAGAGGGTTTTGAGTACTTATGACCCTTAAGGTTTGTTCATAAAGGTATGACATTAGAATTATAAAAAAATTATAAAAATTCCTTTTTCAATACCTTCTTAAACATTCCAAAACTCCTCATATTCCCATGCTAATCCTTCAAGTAGGTGCGAGCTCTCAAAGATGCCCTTTCTAGATTTTACATGCATTCTGCATATGCTTGAGTTCATCTAAGCCAAGAAATGGCTTACCTATGGTCTCCTTTGAACTATAAAAAATAAAAAAATACGTATTAATTTCCTTTTAAGTATTTTAATTATTTATAATTCTCTCCTAATTTTATAAGTGAAATTTGGAACCTATTAGGCACTAGGTCTAATCAAGACATAATAGGTCTATCTGCATGTTTATGAATTTGGACCATCATGCTAGGTTTAAAACATATATGAATTGTTTTTAATTTTTTTCCATGTATATAAAAACCTTATACATCTTCATTAAATGTCTCATCAAGTTTCCAACTCATCCTCGCCTTCTTCCCTCTAAGCCTATAGATTTGCATCCTTAGGGAGTGCCCTCTATTTGAAATAAAATAGAGGGAAATTAACCTATTACCTCAAAAATGTGGAAATATGAATAGATTATTAAAGTGATGTTTATCATTTATGAAAATTATTATATATTAGTTTCATTAATGGACACTCCAAATGTCATGAAACCTAAGATAGACTTGTGGGAAATGATGATTGTGCAGAATAAATACATATATGTGGCTTGTAGGTTGTCCTTGGAACATTTATATATATTTTTTCCATATATTATTTTCCTCATGATATTATCATGACACTTTATAGTAATTTTCAAATATGTTGATAATAAAACCTTTTGTCAACCTTCTATTGCTCACTCCTCACTTTGACTAGTAGAGACTGTAGGTTGACTATGACTATGGTATACCTTGTATATTAGACCCCTCAATGCTTTGTTATATTGATTTGAGAATTAAATATGATGTAAAACATCCTAAAAAATATTTATATCATTAAAAAACTCTTTTTTATTTTCTAACTTCTTCATTGCATACCTTGTACTTGACTTACCTAGGTGATAATTATGTATGACTAGGTTTCACTTGCTTTTAGGTGTTTACTAAATGTTTAGAGCTTGTATCATTGCTTAAAGGTCTTATTTAAGTAATTAATATCATCACATATTAATTTGGGCCACTTTACACCATGCACTTGTTATTATAATAGCCAATAACACTATATTCTAACTCCCTATTAACTATAGTCAACTAGAGTTGACCACTGTTAAGGCAACATGGGTCTTACAGGTTTATTTTTATCTTTGAAACCTATGCCACATACCCTTGGATCAATACAACATCTCTTTCCTCTCTCTCACCTTTGCTCTTCTAAGATATACATAAAAAATACAAATCATATTCATCATTCACAAATGCTCTTCTAAGCTAGATATTACAATATCAAATCAACCTCTATCTTCCATATAACAAATGGCTTCTCAGGCCTTTATTTATTTCTTTCCAAATGACCTTTGGCCTTCCCCCTTTGTGACCCTTCAATCCTCATGTAAAATGGTACCAATCTTGTATGACCCTTCATATTCAAGCCTTTGAAAAGTCATGTGGTGACCCTTCATGACCAAAAACGTCCTTCCCACTTTTGTCCTTATCTTTGGTGACTTTTCATATTCCTTAAAGTGTCCCTTCATGAGAAATTTCACCCTTACTCTTTTGTCTTCACTTGGTGACTCTTTGTATTCCCCAAGATGACTCTTCATGGTAAAATGCATCCCATCCTTCTTTTATCTTTACCCCATGGCTCTTCGACTTCTCCATGGGTCCTTCTTTTGTCTCACATGCAACGAAAAATATAGTTGTTAATATTAAATAAATATTAACTCATATTAGCCAAGATATATTTATTACAAACAACATTAAATGCAATGGGGCCTTTATCACCAATAATGCTAAACCTTTGACATCAATGACAATATTTCCAGCAAATTCACCTATGAACTTACAATTTAGCACCTATAGTCAGTTGTAGGTAAGCGTTTTGAGAGCAAGGTACCTATGGGTGGTGGTTGGGACCAAAACATTATACTTCAACCTCTTTAAATCTCCTTAGAAAAATATTATGTCCCTTAACTTAATAGGATAACTTATAATACATAGATATATGCATCTATACTTCAAATTAGGGTGTGAGCCATATAAGATGTTCAAAACTGTAGACAACACTAAAGAAATGTAGTGAACAAAAACATGACTTTGAGGCTTTCTAGAATGAAACCCTACTAGCCAGATTACTTACTTTATTTTTAAATTTTTACCCATACATGAAGGATATAAGATATATGTACTTATATTCATCAATAATCCTTGTAACATTGTTATATGGCATCACCAAAAGTGCTTAGGCCTCTATTTTAGAGTTTTAGGGAAACTTGTCCCTAAAGCTCAATTCTCTTCTCTTGAAGTGACTCCCAAGTTTGCATACCAATCCAATATTTCAAACATCACTATCAAGGTCTATAAAACATCCTAATACCTTAATATGGGTCTCAAAACATGTTCACACATCTATGAGCAACATTTCATGCCTTTGTGTAAACCACCTATAGGTGGACATTACAGTATATAGGTAGTGGGAATGAATATGGATAATGTGCATATGGTATGAAATCATAACCAGATATATACTATATAAAAGTTTTCAAATGAGAGTTTAAAACATTTCAAGGCTTGAAACAAGTTTCCACATCCCATTTTAATGTGACATTCTCTTGAGAGCACATATAGGTGCACACTAATGGTGTATGACTATGTAAATATGAGGATTGACCATCACAGTATATAATTTGTCATTTTAAAGATATTTGGTTGATTTTTAATGCTTAAATAGTGTTATAAACACCTTTAACTCTTCATTACACTTTAATGACCATGATCAGATCCTTCATACACCATGACTATAGATTGAAACTTGTAGGAAGTTGACTGTGAGTTACATATGGATTGTTCTTGATCAATACATGATATTGAGTGACCTAACTTGGAAATAAATTTATTTTTATGACATTAAAATGTGAATCACAACATATAACATTAATATGAAACCACTATAAATAAAGAAACCTTTTACAAGTGTTGAAAACTAACTACAACCTCACTAACATACTCCACCTATAACCTAAGAGGTTTGAAATCATAAAATGACTTACAAAAATTAAACCAAAGATGTAAAACATGAGAGAAATAATTAAAAATCCTCTAGATTCCATTTCATCAACTAGATTGTATGAACATGTTGAAATAGAGGTAAAACCTATATGGTGTGGGGATTAGCTATAAAAAGAAGACAATCAACTTGTTAAGAATGGTTCATAAATTATAGGAAACAATTATTACAAATAAAAACATGAAAATTAACAAAAACAATTTTAATATCCACCATCAAGAGCATTTGACTTGGAAGTTCTCCTGATGGCAGTACCAAGAAAAAACTTGTTGACTAGTTTTGATTGCCTAGTGGAGTGATGGAGAAGAGAAATAGTTTTAGACCATTTTTGTAACTTAAAAAGTATAAAAATAATATAAATATATTCAATGAAGCTAAAATGTCACTACATATGATTTTCCCACATGCCACTCTCCTCTATAGGCCATACAACCTTCAAAACTACTTTTTTCACTTGTTTTCTTGATTTTTAATTAGGAACCTACAAGTTTCAATTAGCCCTAAAATTATTTTAAAGTAATATAATATATTTGACATTGGAATATATATTATAACACTTTTATACCTTTTAAAATTGTACCACCTTCATTTATGACCCATATATGACCCCTAAGTGACATAAAATGAAATAAGGACTGAAATGGACTCTGACCAAGACTAGAAACATATTAAACAACATAAAATTGACCATGACACATCCTATAACATGATATTATACACCTATATAATTTTTTATACTATAGGTGGTTAACCTATTTTGACATGTGGTTAAAATAGTCAACATTCTTGGTGATTTCTCAAGGGTGGTATGCTTGCTATGCCAAGACCAATTACCTAATCTTGTCCACTAGGCCATGGAATCACCTATACACCAGTTTGACACACAATTTTCCTTTGGAACCATACCAAACATAAATTAAAGAGACACAAAACAAGACACACTAAAGGGAGATAAAACATGTGTTCTCAAGAACACTTATGAAACATAACACAATTGAAATAAAGACACATACACACATAAACTACTATTTAAAAAACCTCACTCATGAGGTGAAATACATATTAATATACTTAAACCATGGTAAAATATGTTTCCTCTTGTATCTTTTTCACTTCATGAAGGTAATCTAGCATGTGAAGCATGCTCATCATTAACCACTTACATGCGTAGATGATCAAGAATCCTATCACCTTTGAATCTTCTTAGTCATGCAAGTGGGTTATTCAAATCCTTCACAAATGTTATTTTCTACTCTTAAATGCCTTGATTGGAGCTATAATCCTCTTGATCACTATTATATTTGATATTCCTTCCTCAAACTATAGAATAAGAATGATGAGAATTGCCTCATCTTTGTCTTCTTATAGGACATGTACTTGATGTTTGGGAGTATCAAAATTTTCTTATTTATGATCTAACACCTATGAATGTGGTTCAACATTAGATGGATCTCTTGACTATCCTTCAATCATAATAAAAGTTTCTACCTTGAATCTACTAGGTCCTTCTAAGAAAACAAGATTTTCAATAGTAGATTGATGTCCATCTTCCTTCATAAAATGGCCCTTAATTTCATGATTGATATAAAACTCAAGAGACCACTCATTATTCTTATCAACAAACACATCAAATCTACATTTATTTGGATGTGAAGGATTCTTACTCAAATAGTCAAATTATTGAAATATGATATTGAATTTTAACCACAAGTCATCCTCCTCTTCTTTATGAGTTTCATCATCAAGGGTAGATTAATCAATAGTAGGTATAAATACATCATTATTTCCACTATGATGATCAATTAGGTTCTTCAACCTATCATCATAATACTCATTAATCATTTAGTTACCTTCAACAATTTGTGAGGAAGAATGTTTGAAACTTACCTCAACTCTTTTAAATGGTTCGTCATTAATGATATAAGTACCAAGGTTAGTTTTATTAAAGTATGCATAATAATAATGCTCATAAACATCTAAATTGTATTCATATAGAAACAAGTCATCTTTTAACTCAAATTTATAAGCACCATCATCCACATTAGAATTCTATTCATTGATCACACAATTCAAGTTAGAGCTTAATTCAACATAGGGCTCTATGTGAAACCTTGTAAAAGGTTGATTTATTATGGTCACCTTGGTTCCATACATTGTCATAAAGTCAAATAAATACCAATAAAATGATAGGTAGACACCTATATTGACTGTAAAGTCTCTTGAAAGATAGATTACAAAATGAGCAAGAAGATGAATAACAACATTGTCTTGAAGGATGGGAAAACTAGGATAGTCATGGAGGAAAACCTTCAAGTTTTTGATCAACCCTATTTTATTATCAGGTGTACCATATAGATGAACAAATCCTTTATTATGGGATTCAAATTTTAGGCCCAATTTATCATCTACAACTTTGGGCATAACTGATGTAGAAACACCACTATTAACTATGCAATTGTGTACTAGTTTGTCACCCACTATGAGAGTGTGGTAGAAAGGTGGAGGCTTCTCATATTTAGTATATGGTTCAAAAATGGTGTTAGGGGAGTTTTTAATAGCTACATGACCATGAATTTGAATTGAAGGTGAAGGACTAGTAGGAATAGTGGATAGCTATTTTTTTAATAGCTCCTTTTAGCCAGGAATATAGAGGACATCCCTTAAATGGATATATGCTTTAGCATTATTCAAATAATCTACTATGTTTAGTGTTGTATTACTAACCTTATATTTATTCCTTGAAGGCAAAGAAGTTATTGGATCTTTAGTAATTGAATCACCTTGAATAGGCCTACCACATTTTGATTTAGAAGAGATGTAGGTGTGTTTGGAGTTGGCATACTTGCATCCATGATTTACTACCTTATTAAAGGATTAGAGAAACGTGTAGGAATTTTATTATCACCTCCTAAATCCTTCATCTTATACCTTGTGTTACTTAAAATAGAAGTTACCTGATTGAGAAAAAATTATCTTCCATCAATAATTTGGTGAATCTTTCTCCTTGAGGCTACCAATCTTCATTTACTTGCATCATGACTTCATCCTCAGCTAATAAGGGAGTAAATATTCCTTGATAAACTAGATCTTTCTCTCCACTCTGATTTGCATCCATGAATTGGCCTTATTTCAAATTTTCCCATTGTACCAAGTTATTATACACTAGTACCATCTCTCTTGTATTGGTAGTGGAATTGGGATTATACACATTGGTAGGCCTATTGAAGTTAGGCTTCCCTTGACCTCTTTCTCTCCCATATTTTTGGCCATTTTGATACTAACAAGGATAGGTATTTTGATGAGCAAATTGTGGTATATTGGATTGCCTAATATGATATCTTATCATTTGAATTTATGTATATGGATCCATGACATCATCTACCTTCTTAAGAGCAATCTTAGGCTTGGAGTTTATACTTAGAACTTAGGAAATGCTTAGATTATTAGAAAGAGTATTAGGCATTGGAGGCATAAACACATTAGGAGGTAATTTTCTTACTTGAATGAGTCCATTCTTATCTATAATTGTAATTTTATATGATTCAATAAGAGTGAAACCACCCATGGATTGAAGAACAATAGAAATATCAATACCAATAGCTCTCAAGTATGTAGGGAAGACAAAACTAGTAGGTGGTCTCATGAGAGGAGGCAATCTATACCAAGTCTTTTGAAACCTCTCATTGAATTCATTCATTATTTCCTTGAAGTATATTTTGATCACATTGAGCTAATTTATGAGAGAAGTATGGTCACTTTCATCTTCAAACCTTGAAGTTATCAACACTCCAAATTCATCCCATGATATGATGCATCCATCGGTAAAATTCCTATACCAATCAAGTGGTTTCCCTCTAAAGGACATGGCAAGGAGTCTAATGGAAATATTATACTTAGTATTACTATGAAAACTAAAAAAAAATATAGATATCCCTGATGTGTTCACTAGGTGTGATATGACCTTCACAATTGAATTTTGGCACACTCTTTGTTGCATTGGGGTAATTTCATCCTAGGCCTGAAGGTGAATTAGATTTTTAGTATTAAATGTAGTAAAGGCATGTTACCTAACCATGTTTTATTCAATATCTTTTATTCTTCAATATCTTCACTTTCTTGGATAGAAAAATCTTCTTTCTCTTCAAAAGGCATATTAGGTTGAGGGTATTGAACTTCAAGAGGAAGTTTAAGATGAATAGGTGTATTGATAGGATTGAAACTATAATAGATGATGACCTAGTAAGGACCATGAAGTATGAGAGAAAATTTAATACAAAATAATGGTATTAAACTATATTTTATCCTGAATGGAGTAACCAAATGCTGAGCAGCACACCAATTTTTAGGTGATGTTATCAAGACCAACATTCACCTAGACAAGTTGTCTTGAAGACAATGGGTCCCACCAAGCATGCTAGAACTATTGTCACCAAATATTTCACCCTATATGAATATTTTCAATCCTCCTCAATTTTTTGGAAACATGGTAATAATTATAGGTATGTGGGTTTACTTATAGAATAAGTAGACCTATAGGCTTAAGGGCTAGCTCCCTGAATATACCTTGAAATGTTTATCACCTACTTAACTAGTTACTTATGGCTAAAGAGATAGAAATTTACATGAAATAAAACTATTATAAGTGGGTGATACACCAATATGATTTCTATTAGACCATCATACATCTTTCAATAAGAAATAAGACATGCAAACCAACTTTCAAAGTCTTAAAAGGTTCTAGCATAAGTGTTTCAACATAGAGGTGATATGCATGAGAAAACATAAGGCAAGTGGACCATAGGGAAGATTACACACTCTAAGAAAAAATTTATGCTTGAAAGGATCATAACACATTAGATACACTCTATATGACATGATAGAATAGGAACTCTTACATAAACATGAGAGGATAAGGAGAAACAAGGATAAAAGATTATCACTTAACATCACCATACATCACCTTGAACACGTAGAAAAATGTTTATAAACTCAAAACTAGAATTTAATTTATTATTAAAAGGTAAAGTAAAATGTAAAAACCATCAAGGATTTACCATACAAGGTGTGGTATTAGTCTACAGGAGCCAAAATGGCTACTATTTATAAAATTGGAGAGAGAAGATAAAAGAATGAAGTCTAAGAGTCACTAGAACATGTGTCAAGATAAGAGGAGAACTTACATCTACAAGAGGATTAAATTTGAAATATACCATGCAAGGTCTCATAGAAAAAATGTCCCTAAAAGGCATGAAACTCCTAAAATGTGGCATATGACTCTTCATATACATACTTATAAACTACCTTCATCATGTGACCTCCTTGGAACACTCCGCAATAGACTAAGGATAGATATCATGATTGAACTGAAAGGGATGGATTATAAAAAATCCCCAACATGCATTTTAGGTGCCCTTAATCATTAAGATTCTTTTAGACATGAGTTATCACTCCCTATAGTCCAAATAACTCCTCTTTCACTCACCCTTAACACTTGGCACCAAAGAGGTCTTCAATTTTCCAAACTAGTCCATATAATGGAGTACAAGCTAATTTTCAAGGAACCCTCATTCTAATATATTCCTAAGGTATACCATACAATTATTCCTACTGGGAGTTTTCATCTTCTCACTTGCTTGTTCACTGTGTCAGTTTGGACTTGCTGAGATGAAAGCATTTATAGAGGAACTTGTGATATTTTTTGATGAATTAAATATACATGAGGGTTTATCTTAGGTCCCAAAATATCTCCTAAAGTGAATTGAATCCTTTGACTCTCCATTAAAACTATAAAACACCAAAACTATCAAAAATTAGTTTTATGCCCTATTCGTACAAGTAAGGTACCACTCAATATGATGGGAAGTATTTTTGGTGAGTCCTTTACTATATATAATCACTTTCCTACCCATTTTATCCCATCAAGATTCCTTTCCTTCTTCATTTTCCCAATCAGGTCCTTAGAAAGGGTTTTGGAGGGTTTTAAGTAATTCTAAACCTTAAGGTTTGTTCATAAATATTTAAAATTAGAACAATAAAAAAATTATACAAATTACTTTTTAAATACTTCCTTTAACATTACCCAACTCCTAATATTCCCATTCTAATCCTCCAAGTAGGTGTGAGCTATCAAAGTTACCCTTTTGAGCTTTTTCATACATTTTACATAGGCTTGAGTTGGTCTGAGCTAATAAATGGCTTACCTATGGTATTATTTGAAATAAAATAGATAAAACACTAATTATTACTCCCAATTCAATTTTTTCAATGATTTTTAATTATCTCCTAATGCTATAAGTGAAATTTGGACCCTATTAGACACTCGGTCTAATCAAAACGTAATAGGTATGTATGCATGCTTGTGAATTTGGACCATCATGTTGGGTTTCAAAAATATGTGAATTTTTTTTAATTATTTTCCATGTATAGAGTAACCTTATAGATCCTATTTAAATGTCTCATCAAGTTTACAACTCATCCTCACCTTCTTCCCTCTGAGCTTGCATATTTGCATCCTTGGGGAGTGCCCTCTATTTGAGATAAAATAGAGGGAAATTACCTTTTTGCCCTAGAAAAGGTATACATATGAAGGTATTTTCCACGTGATGTGGATCCTAAATTAAAATAATCATATCTTGGTTTCATTAATGGACCCTAAAAATTTCATGAAACCTAAGATAGACTTATAGGAAATGATGACTGTGCAGACTTTATACATATATGTGGCTTGTAGGTTATCTTTAGAACCTTTCTCTACACTATTTACATATGGTAGGAGCCTCATGAAATTATCATGACACTTTATATTCCTTTTCAAACATTTTTATCATCAAACCTTTTGTCAACCTTCTATTGCTCAAGCCTCACTTTGACTGGTATAGACTATAGGTTTATTGTGACTATTGTATACCTTAGATATTGGACCCTTCAATTCTATGTTATCTTTATTTTATAATTTGATATGATTAAAAGCATACTCTATAAGATTTATATCATTCAAACATGAATTCTTTTTTTCCAACTCCTTCATTACATATCTTGTACTTGAGTTACCTAGGTGTTGATTGTGTTTCACCTACTTATAGGTGTTTATTACATGTTTAAAGATTGTATCATTACTAAAAGGTATTATTTAATTCATTAATATGATCACATATTAATTTGGGTCACTTTAAACCATTCACTTATTAGGACAGTCACTAAAAGCACTATATTCTAACTCCCTATTAACAATAGACAATTGGAGTTGACCACTATTATGGTAGCAGAGGTCCTATAGGTTGATTCTTATCCTTGAAAACTAGGTCACATACCCTTAGATAATTTTATAATTATTTGGAATATTTTATGTAATATTCAAGTGCTTATGTGTATACTTTCACCAAATTCACCTATGAACCTGCAAGTTAGCACCTATAGTCAACTGTAGGTAAGCTTTTTGATGGCAAGGCACCTGTGGATGGTGGTTGGGAATAAGACATTATATTTTAACCTCTTTCAAGATCCTTGGAAAATTATTATGTCCCTTAACTTCATAATATCACTTATCATACATGGATATATGCCTCTATATTGTAACTTAGGGTGGGAGTCACCTAAGAGGTTCAAAACTATAGACAACATTGAAGAAATGTAAACAAAAGCATGAATTTGAGTTCTTCTAACATGTAACCCTATTAGAAAAATTACTCAATTTATTTTCAAAGTTATACCCATAAATTAACGATATAAGATATATTTACTTAGATTCATCAAGATTCCTTATAACACTATTATATGGCATCACCAAAAGTGCTTAGGCCTTTGTTTACAGGTTTTAGGGAAACTTGTCCCTAAAGCTTAGTTCTCTTCTCTTGAAGTGACTCTCAAATCTAAATACTAATCCAATGATTCAAAAATGACTATAATGGTCTCTCTAATTTCCTAATACCTCAATATGGGTCTCAAAACATGTTCACACATCTTTGAGCAACATTGCATGCCTCTATATAAGCCACCTAGAGGTGGACATTGTAGTATATAGGAAATAAGTTTGAATATGGGTAGTGTGCATATGGTATGACATCATAACTAGTTATATACTCTCTCAAAGTGTTCAAATGATATTTTAAAAAATTTCAGGGCTTGAAAAACTTTCCACACCCCATTTCAATGTGAAATTCTACTGATAACACGTATAAGTGCACACTAATGGTGTATGACTATGTAAATATGAGGATTGAATATCACAGTCCATAATTTATCATTTAAAATATATTTTATTTATTTTTCACACTTTAATAATGTTGTCAACACCTTGAAATATTCATTACACTTTCATGACCATGCTTAGAGCCTTAATACACCATGACTACAGACTAAAAATTGTAGGAAGTTGAATGTGAGTTACATATGGTTGTGTTCTTAAACAATGAATGATATTGAGAGACCTAAATTAGAAATAAATTGATTATTATGACATGAAAACATGAATCACAACATATTACATTCATAGGAAACCACTATAGATAAAGAAACCTTTTGCAAGTGTTCAAAACTGACTACAACCTCACTAACATCCTCTACTCGCAACTTAAGAGGTTTGAAATAATAAAATGACTTCCAAACATGAAACCAAAGATGTAAAACATGAGAGAAGGAAGTACAAATCCTATAGAATCCATTTCACAAACTAGATTGTATGGACATGCTCAAACAGAGGTAAAACCTACAGGGTGTGGGGATTAGCTAACAAAACAAGATAATAAACTTGTTAAGAATGGTTCATAATGTATAGGCAACATTTATTCCAAATAAAAACATGAAAATTAATCAGACCAAATTTATTATCTATGACCAAGATCATTTTACCTATAAGTCCTCCTACTGGCCATACAAGGAAGATACTTGTTGACCAGTTTTGATTGCCTAGTGGAATGATGGAAAAGAGAAATGGTTTTAGCCCATTTTTAGAACTTCCAAAGTATATCAAGTGTGTAAATGGATTTATGGAATATTAATGGTAAATAAATATTATTTTCCCATGTGAAACTCTCCTCCATAGTTGTATAACCTTCAAAACTCTTTCTTTTTCACTTGTTTTCTTGATTTTATGTTAGGAACTTAAATTTTCAGCTATCCCTAACATTTTCAAAAATAAATATGACATATTGGATGTTTTAAGATATATTATAAAAATTGGGCACCTTTTAAATATGTATCACCTTCATTTATGACCCATATATGACCCCTAAGTGACACAAAATGACATAAGGACTAACATGGAATGTAACCAAGACTAGAAACATATTTAAACACATCAAATTAACCATTAATGTTTGAAATATGATTGTTATTAATGTAAAAATTGAAATTATGAGCATGTCATTTATTTTTAATACTAAATATGGTGATTAGAGGATATGCAATGGATCCTATCAGAGGTCAAGGATGATTGGAATGCTTGTGTGCATAAGTAAAATTCATCTAGTTCTTGATACTGATCATATAGACACTTTGGGTCTATGATGGAAAATTTGAGAAGGTATTTTTATGACATCACCATTTCCATGTGTGAATGAGTTTGGGGGATATGGTTAAATATTTGTGATCACATTAGTCCTTAGTTGTTATGTGCTAGATTTAAGTCATGCAATGAAGAATACTAGAAGTTATGGGGATTCAAAGTTGGATACTTAGACAAAAATCACTATGTTTCTATACTTAGCCAAATTTGCAAAAGGGTTTAACAAATCCAAGTAAGGATATTGATGAGGTCAATGTTCCCACACATGGAGGTGTTACGATAAAATGATCATATGGGTTTGTTTATTTTTTTAATAGTTTATATATGCTAAATATCAAGTCACACGACATAGCATGACAAAATATATGCTTGAGAAAAGTTGGGCTCCTAGGAATTTTGATAGTATTTTCCAACACGTAGTCAAATTTGTAGGTTGTAAGATAAAGCTAAGTAGGTAATTTAATGATGTCATATATTTCATGTATGAAGGCTTCAAGAGAGAATGGATATATGGATGAAATCCCCTATGTAAGAAGATATTATGCACTAAATTATAGGTCATCCAAATAAGTGTGAAAAGAGTTATGTATGAACAAACTTGACCTTCCAAGCAAGTTCAAGGCATAACTAACTCTATGATAGAATAATTTGAGTGAGCAGATTAATGGCACTATATCTCACATGTGTGAAATATTCAAGAAGAAATGAGAATATGGGTTTGTTCACTATCATGCCTAGTTTACATGGTCCAAATTTTTAGACTAGGTGGTTGAGTGAAGAAAAATATATGAAGGTGCAAAGTTAGCCTTCCAGGGATAATTGAGATGGTCCCCATACTTAGACAAATTTGCACAAGGTAAAGTTTGAGCAAGTCTCAAAGATATCAATAGAGTGTGTTGGTTCCAAGATGCTAAGATGAAGTGAGATGAAGACAAGTGGTCAAATTTTAAATCTTGATCAATTATTAGCATTTATTCATATGTTGAAGATCCAAAAAATTGTAGGAAAGTTAATTTATTAAAAGGACCTCTGCTAGTGATAAGTTTCATAATCATGAAGCTTGCATAGTAAATCTATAATGTAGTTTAAAGTCAAATCATCAATGAGAAATGTGAGGTTACCAAGTGTCTCAATAGAGGGAATTGATAATAATGTGTAAAAGGAATGTGCTAATGCCAAGTGTCACATTCTTGAGAGCTAAGCAAAGATAAATATTGAGCTTGTCAGAAAATCTGATGGTGAGCAAATGATCATGTAAAGGACATCCAATAGAGTGAGTGGACTTAGATGAGATAAAGTGCTTGAGGTTTATCAACATAGTGGTGAGTTAAAGACCAAACAAGTTTGAGAAGATTGATTGAGCGTAATCAATCCAAAGACCTAAGAAGTAGTGAGATGGGGTAAAGAACTCAATGTTTAACATTAAGATAAAGATAATGTTTGTGCTAATTCGAATATCCAAAAACATATAAAATATTGAATCAAATGATATAATGGATGTAATTTAAACTTGAAGAGTTAAATTACAAAAGTGTATAGGGATCCAATGGAGAGTGTGAACATATCATAGATCAATCAAATGGATGCATTTTAAAGTTAAGCAAATTGAATGAAGATCGTTGGATCATGGTGTAAAAGATGAGATCAATAGTCAGATGCAAGAACATGAAAGAACATGTAAGTAAGCCATTAATCACAATACAAATAATGAGATTGATCGATGTAATTGATCAAATCTATGTGAAATTTCATGTGTATTAAAACTAGAGCTTAAGATTTGCTAAATATAGAAAAATATGAAGAATCACAATGGTGGTACATGAGTTCTAGATGTGGGAGACTTACAGTTCAATAATTGAGTCCAAAATAGAGTGTGATGTGTTATAGTTTAAGTGTGAACCCATAGAAGATATGAATACCTAGACCAAATGATATATATATATATATATATATATATATATATATATATATATATATATACACATGACATCTAGGATACAAGCTAAAGTTGCTAGAGTGTTGAAACTATGTCATATAAAAGAATATCTAGACATAGGTAGAAGTGTAGAGAGGATGAGCTATTGTTGATGAATTGTGTCAAAAAAAATATAGATACATAGAGGAGAAAATTGAAAGAGAGATAAAGTGTGTTGAATAGAGATAAATATAGACACAAAGACAAAGAGGCAAGAGGAATAAAGTTAGAGAGATAATGTGTAAAGCATGATCAATTATAGATTAGACTTGTAATAAAGAGAACATAACTAGATTCATTTATGAATCTATTTTATAAATTAGAGTTGTAGCTCTATAGAGATATGATTGGTTGGTGTATTTAATTAGAAATTCATCATGTCTATAAATCAATCCTAGCTCAGAGAAGATAGAACATACCTACACTTCCGATTAGGGATACACTTGTTAAGTGGGAACATGACTAATATGAGGATCTGTTAGACCCGATTAGGGATCACTTGTCAAAACACATCTTTCTAAGAAGCTTTCCAAAGCCTACAGTCTAACATAATCACACAACAGCCCTAATGGAGTCCTAAGTTTTAAATCATTTCACTCATCTAATAACAATAAAGTAAATCTAATCTAGTGCACACAAAGATTTTGGCATAAAGTGGGGGTTTGAAATAATATAAAAAACATGTATAGGGAACTTCAATTAAATTAAGTATGAGTAACACACTAATACATAAAATATGAATATATTACTATTTAAACCAACACTTATGCTACTTCTATCTACTAAGAGAGAGGATAATAAAATTAGAATATATTTACTTGAATGTGAACCCATCAAGACACAATCTCTCCCTTTGCCAAAGGGGCTTCATAAGAGTTTTTTTTTGGTATTTAAGGATCATTAATAAAGGATAAAGTATCAAAGACTTATCCAAAAGACTATATTCTCCAATAATAAACTTAAGCTAGTCTCCTCAAGTAGAATGGTGGAAGAGCAGATTGTGAAGAAGCATGAACGAATAATGACTAAAATGATCTTGAATTTATAGGTAGATCTTACCCTAAATCCTTTTGGGAATGTCATTTGTGTAGGGTTCAACCTTGTTGATCCAATGTGTTTTTTAGGATAATTCACTAGGTCTGAGATAGGTTAGCTAAAAGTCTAACAAGCCAAGAAAGTGAAAATTACCCCTAAATTGTACTGGGTTGACCTAGTCAACCTAGTACAACTAAGTAACCAAAAGTGGTTTAAGACAAGGAGGGATGAAAAGAGGAAAATATTGGAGGAGTATTTAAGGGAGGAGAAATAGCTTAGGGAATGGTTTTGGGATTTGGTTGGATAGGTAATAATCTGTCAAAAAGGAACGAGAATCTTACAAAGCACCAAAGGTCTTCCCACCCCTTTATTAGTGCACCCCTTAAGGTGTGCACTCAGAGAGATTGAGTCTCAATAAGTTTATACAAGATGAAAAATATCATTATCTGATAAAATTTAAAAATATTATGTGTATACATATACACCACTCAAATCTCATCATGTGTCACTAAGGTGTAATATGGGATGGTGCTTCAAGAAAGAATATAGTAACACACAATGTTGATGGTTAAAAAAATTATAATATTTTAAAGAAAAAATAATTGTAAGTAGATTATTGAAAAAGGGAAACTAATCTAAAAATTAACTAACTAAAAATTAAAATTAATTCATACTTTGACTTACCTTATTATGGGATGGTTGTCTACTATGTTTTTAGTTTTCATTGTGTAGGGTATAGAGATTGCTTTTGACAAATCCAAAAATACAAAACTAAAGAGAAAAACCAAATAAGCACAAGAAAAGCCAATATATCTAGTGCTATGAGGATAGATGGGAAATTTGGCAAACTAGGGTGACAAGTGTTATGTTGGACCAAATGACCACATCAAAAAAAAAGAGTAAATCAGGTAACCAAAAAGCCAAGGCTAGTAAATACCAAAAAACTCAAACAAGCTATCCTCAAGTAAGAAAGGAAAACTCACCAATTCAAACCAAGGATACATGTCAAAAATGATGGTAAAATAAAAACAAATGATGGGTAAAATACTAAACAAAAATGGTAAAACAACATTGATGAGTGAGCAGTAAAAATACACATCTCACTCAACAATAGAAATAAAAAGAAGCATAAAAGGGAAAACAACATTGTCAAGTGAGAAGTAACAAGCCAACCGCACTTAACAATGGAAAAAGGATACAAACTCAGGTGTCCATAACAATAGGATAGAATAATAATGATAATTGGTGAAAGGAAAGTAAATTAATTGTATAAATGTAAATCATGATGTAAAGAAAGAAGAAATCCATAGTTGCTCAAACATGTTGTTTCACTCTTAAGGATAGATAAAACTAAAACAAAAGAGTACTAGCACATTTTGAAGACATGAATAGGAAAGAATTAAAGAAGAAGAAAAAATAGATTTGGAATCAAAAATTTTCATTCAAGGTGGGAAAATGAAATGGGTGGAGGGGAGAATGAAGGAAAAACCAAGGTAGAGAAACTCTTTATCGAAGTCAAGACACTCAAATTAGGTTTGTAAAAACAAGAGGAATTTCAACCTTAAGGACTATGAAGAACTTCTCTTAGCCACACCAGTCTTAGGTAACAAAATGAAGTATAAAGATCATCTCATGAAGGCTATATGCATGAAAATCAAAATGTACCTACCTACCCATGATGTGTTCCCCATTCTTCAGGACCCCCTACAGAGTTGTTAGTCTATTGCAAAGATTGCGTACTTGCATGAGAAAGTAGATAACACCATAGAGTTCTTTTTTGAAATCCCCTATTCTAATCTTCTAGCCTACCACACCTCAAATTAACTTAGCTCTATGTGAGGACAACTATGAAGTTTGAGCTTCAATTAGAGAAAGGATATGTGCTTGTAATCATGTCTTTTGGTGTGATTTTGATTTTTTAGATTTGTATGTTGCATTTTAGATATCATTACCTTTTATTTCTAATGATCTGGCTTTTAAATTTCTTGATGGATTTTTCTATTCCTCCTTCAAATGGGTTTGGAAAAAAACATGGGTGATAAAGATGACTATCATTTGAATACTTGGGACAAGGTTACTAAGAGAGAGAACTTCAAAGAGAATGGGGTATAAGAGTCTCATAGATCTAGGTGAAATAAAAGTGACATCTTGACTTTGACCTTGTTTTATCCAATGAGAAGTGAAAGAAAGGGGAAATCAAGAGGAATGACACATGGAAAAAATTTGAATTGCTTCAAATTACAAAAAATGTGATAAAGGGAAAAGAGGGATACAATGATAGTAAAGGTGTGTTTCCTTATCATAAAAATGAGAGAAATGGAGGAAAACATCCTAACATAGATTGTTTGTGAAAATTCCATTTATCATAAAGAGCAAAAGCTAAAGTTGAGAACAAAGATCAATAACATGAAAAAGGTGGTAATTTTATAAAGAGGGCCAAGTCCTATCCATAGTCTTACACTACAACTTCATAAAATAAGAAAAAGATAAAGCAAAGAGATGGTAGTTTTGTGAGGGATGTCAGGTCCTATCCACAGTCATACAAAGAAACTCATAAAAGAAAAAACATTAATATCAGGAAGCTCCTTGATAACTACCTTTAGTTGAGTAGTAATAGAGGGAGTAGAAGATTCTTTAAGTTGATTAGCTTAAAGAGATAGTAAATCTATGAAAATAATCTTTAAGAGAAATAGCTTGATTAAAACCTTCAATGTAAAGGATATTCTCATTTGAAAGGTCATTTTGAAGGGAATAAGTGGTTGGAATGGGATTTACAGTAAGTTGGTCAGCTATGACTTGCCCTTTAATATCTTTTTGAGTGATGATACAGAGATCAAATTACATAAGTAAGATCATCCATTTACCAATTCTATCTCTAAGAAGAAAGGATTTGGAGAAGAAATGATGAAGGGGATCAGAATTAATGATGACATAATTAGTTTGGTAAATCATGTAGTGATGAAGCTTTTTTATCTACAAAATAGATGGTGATGCAATCATACTCAATCTTGGTATAATATGATTCATAATCGATGAGGCCTCAGCTAATGTAGTAGATAACATACTCTCTTCTAGTATCATATTGTTGGGAAAACATTGCCCCAACTAAAACAGATGTGGAAGAAGTATATAGAATTAAATGTTTATCATTAGAAGGAGGATGAAGTGTAAATGGATAATGAAATGACTCTTTCATGTTATTAAAGGATTTTTGACATAAACCATCCATTCTAAAGTAGTAATTTTTTTATAAGGGAATTGATGGAGTGAATTCGATATGCCATTTTGGGAATGAATCATCGAATTAAGCTAAGTTTGACTAAATAAGTATGAATATTAATAATAAAATGAGGAATGGGCATGTTGATGATAGTGATAATTTTAGCATGATCAACATCAATGCCATAGAGGGACTAAGAATCCTAACAATTTTCCAAATATGACTCCGAATACACATTTGTAAGGAATAAGTCTAAGTTTATGTTTAAGGAGATGGTCAAAGATGATAGAAAGATCAGAGAGATGATTCTTATGGAGATGATCCACATAGGTTTCTACAATTTTGTGAATGAGGTGATGAAAGATGTGAGTCATTACTCATTATTAAGTAGCTCTAGAATTTTTAAGGCTGAAAGGCATTTTGACATAGTAATAGGTGACCCATTATGTGGTGAAAGTAGTCTTATGTTGGTCCTTAGGAGTGATATGAATCTAATTGTATCTTGAGAAGCCATGCATAAGAAATAACATTTTGTAACCAGTCATGGAATAGATAATGGTATATATTGAAGGTAAGGGGAAGTTGTCCTTGGGATAAGCAAGATTAAGATTATGAAAATCAATACAAATGTGAATAACCATAGTGATTTTCTTCTAAATGGGGACAATGTTGGAAACCCATTTAGAATAATCTACTAATTTGATAAATTTAGCATCAAGTAATTTGATGATTTCCTTATGACATAAAGTTGAAATGTTAGGAAAAAAATTCATTACTTTTGATGCACAGGCTTGGCATCAAGATAAGTAATGATATTATGCACCACAATGCTAGAGTCAATTCCAAGCA
This sequence comes from Torreya grandis, assembly GCA_037957365.1. Taxonomy (NCBI): domain Eukaryota; kingdom Viridiplantae; phylum Streptophyta; class Pinopsida; order Cupressales; family Taxaceae; genus Torreya; species Torreya grandis. The sequence goes on along the minus strand of JARHVA010000504.1, from coordinate 2,083,066 downwards.
TGTCCTCATTAGACCAAGTGAAAGATTCATGATATTTGTCAATGAATAAGCTAAAATGACCATGTTTAGTAGGTTAAATCTCTCAATAAAATGTATAAAGTTGAGGACAAGATGGTGTACCATATTCGATGTGAGTGTTTTCTTAGATAGACATGGCATTACCATATTAAAAGTGGTGTGGTGAATTAGGTAAGCCTAGAATTGGATTTGTTTTAGGATCAATGCTAGTAACAAAGTAGTTGAAATAAGGAGTTTTAGTTTTAAAGTTTCCAAGTTTAAGATGCTATTGAGGAAGTTGAGGTTCTTGAGCATGAAGTAACTAAAGAATAGATTCATCACTAGGAAAGGTAAGAACAAGACCATAATATTCAACATCTACTTTAAGATATAAAATTTGATTTCCATGGCTATCATATTCAGAATGAATCTAACAGACATCAATTACCTTGGCAACTAGTGTAATTTTAGGATTAAAAGAAGTAGATGGAATAGAAGAGATTAGTGTGTTAGTGGATTTGGTGATGGGAGAATGATATGATGTTATGATTAGATTGATAGGTGGTAAAGGAGATGTAGATATTTTTAGAGATTTAGAAGGCATAATGTTCTCTACCACCCAAGGAGTATCAGTAAAAGGAGGATTGATGAGAGGCACATGACCCTTAAGATCTAAGGTATGATCCAAAAAATGGTATGCACATCCTAATTAAAATCATGAAATTGGGATAAGTTTTTTTGATAATGTTATACATCCAAGTCTCTAGATTGAGCTTAGGCTATAAAATAGTTGTCATTATATGTTGGAGAAATTATATAGGCTTGAGAATTAAGTGGAGTTTTAGAAGGTGAAATCTTAGTATTATTTAATGCATGAAGAGACATGATGAGAGGATCTTGAAATAATTTAGCCACTTCAAAATCATTGCAAGTGAATGCATCTTCTAGTAAAGAAGGCTCTTGAGCATTTCATGGAGGGTGAAAATTGGTAATCTCATCAATAAGAGGAATGGTACAGTCTCTTGGTAAGAGAAGAGGAAGCCATTATGAAATATATAGAGGAAAATTGGAAGTATTTAAATTATGTTATAAATCATTGGGCTCATCATCATCATAATCTACAAGAGTAACTTATAAATCAGTATTCATATTGATAAACTTGTGTAAAAGAGTAATGTTAATATTAGGATTTTTAGGAATATGATATTGAGGTTTAGGATTAGGAAGTTGAATACTCCATGGATTGGGGTTAACTTCATGCTTGTACCATTTCCCATTATGTAAGAATTTAAGACATTGACTACCAAAAGAAGCAATAGCTCTCATTTGATGGGTCCATGGACAACCAAGAAGGATATTGTAAGATAAAGGGAGGTCAAAGATGATAATATTGGTTCAAATAGTCTCAGGTCCTATGGGTAAATGGAATCCAAATACAACCAAGTGGATTTTGATTAGTCTTATCAAAACCATGACAAGTAAGACAAGTTTGGTTGATATGATCCTTGTTATAACCAAGTTGTTGTATGAACCATAAAGATGTGACATTAGTACCAGAACCTTCATCAACTAGAACTTTTCAAATAAGAGTGGTATTAATGGATATTTTAATAAAGAGTGGAAGATCATAAAAATTAAAAAGAATTTCATAATTGATTTTGTACTATTCAAGAAATTCAATGGAAGGTTTATAATAGGGACACATAGTATCAATGGTATTGATATTATTAATTTGAGAATTAATATAAGGTGGTTCTTCATATATGGAGTATGGATCTTCAATTTATTAAAGTTTTTGCATAATTAATTTATGATTATAGGGTGAAGTGTGAACCAACTCCATAAGAGGAATCTTGCAAGGCATATAGCTGAGTTCTTCAAAAAAAATCCAATGAGATTTAGAAGAACCATCATGAGGTTTAGGAGGTAAATTAGACTTTGGAGGAATCTATTTGGTTGGAGGATCAAAAGAAGGGAGTTGTTCCTTAGGTTATTTTGAATAAACATTAGTAGTGGTAGTATCTTTAAGAAGTTGTTCTTCTAAAGATGGATTTTTAGGTTTGGTAATAGGATCTTTGTGAGCTAGTTTATGATGATGATTGACCTTGGTAGTGTTAACATATTGAGAGTTGTTATAATATTGGTCATAATTGGTATCAATGGTACAAACATCCTTGACATTTGGTTGATTATTAGAAGAATATTTTTGGTTATTAAAGGTATAAGTTTTGAAATTTTGTCATTTTTAAGAAGCAATAGTGTATTCTTGATGATGAAGATTGATCATAGCTTCATTATTGAATGAATCACCAAGCATATAGGAGACAAAAAAATTATTGAGCCTATACAAGATTCATGAGAATTCCCAATGTTATAATGGAACCAAAAAAATAGATTGGAATCATACCACTTAGGAGGAACACTGGGATAGATGAAAGGTTTTGAAGGAGGTGAAAATTGTTTCATTTATTGAACTAAAAGAGGTGTATGATAAGGTGAAGGAATATCAATATTGGCAACTCCTTGTTTGGTTTGTGGAGTTTTACTAGTGATAACATTAGATGTTTGTAAAGATACTTTGAGGAGTTTAGGATTAGGCTATGAAATGCTTATCCTGGTCAAGAGCTTCATTACGTGTTTGGGGAGCAAAGGTTTAAACCATATATTGAAGAGAGGGACTTAAAATCATGATAAATAGTTTGAATAAGTTATCATCAGTCATGTTATGGTTGGATTTATGAGATAAATATTTCCATCTTTTGATAAAATTATGAGTTGATTAAGTGGGAGATTTCTTAGCATTGATGAAGTGGCTAAGATAATTTTCAAGATCATTGTGTTGAAACTCTTTAACCAAAGGATTAACCAAATCTTCAAGTTTCCAAATAGAATGTTTGAGACGTTGATTATACTATTCTAATACACCACTAGTGAAAGTTTTAACTAAGAGTTTAGTAGTGTCAAAGGTATTACTTTGAATCCACTCTTTGTAAAGGTTGCCAAATGCTTTAATAAATGAGGCAAGGTCTTTAGTCTCATCATATTTGATAGTTGGAGATATGTTACCAATATCAATGAAAATAATTAAGGGAGATAAAGGCTCATTTTGTATGGTTTGAAGCATCTTGTTATTCATTATGGGTTGAGGAATAACATTACCTAAGGCATCCCTAAGAGGTGGAGGAATATAATTAGGATTATCTTGAGGATGAATAGTTGGAGGTTGATTAGCCACATTAATTAAGTGTTGTTGAAGTTGTATCATTTTTTTGGTATTAGAATTTTTCATAATGTTCATTTTTTGAATTACTTGGGCTAATAGTTGGGTTGTATTGGGAGGTGGGTTGGTATTTATAGGAGCACTCCCAATATTGTTATTAGGGGGAGGATTGATATAAGAAGGATTACTATTTGGATTGTTTAGTAAACTTGTATCAATCACTCCCACATTAGTTTGAAGACTTTGAGTATGAGAATTTTCTTAATAAGTAAGGAAAGGATTAGATCCATCAACTTCATCTGGAGATGTTATCTAAACCATATTATACTTCATATATGGAAGAGAAGAGGTACCCTAAGAGTGATGGTGCTCTTGGGAGGAAAATAGAGGGAGAATTGAACATTCCATATAGTATCTAAATGGATTTAAGCTATCTAAGAATATTTTGATAGGAGACTTCATTCTAGCTGAAGAGAGATGAATAGAATGCAAAATAGGAAAGATACATAATTAAATTGATAAATAAAAAAAGCAAAACATAGTAGAGGGTTGACTGGGTCAACCAAGCACAAAAAATAGGACTTGTAAACTATACAGGGTTGATTAGGTCGATCCTATATAGTGAATAGAGGTAGGAAAAAGAGGAAAAAGGAGCTATAGATTATATAAGGTTGACTAAGTCAATTTAATATAGTGAATAGAGGCTAAAAAAGGTACAAGGTCAAATAGGTTGACCTATTACAATAGATAGAGAAAAAAATAAAGATGATAACAAGTTATGAGTTGAAATAAGATAATTTTTGTAACTAATCTAGGAAAGTAAGAGATAAAGGGAAAAAAATAGTCAATTAGATTGACATCATCCAATCTAATTGAGGCACAAAAAATAAAATATTACACTAATGTTGGCTAATGTAAGTTTTTTTAGACATAATTAATCAAAGAGCAAGCAATCAACTTGAAAAGTAAAGAGATAACTAATTGGTCAAGATAAATTTTTTATTAGATTATTAAATAAATGATTTTAAATGTGATTGGAAGTTAACTGTAGAGCAAGGAACTAGATAGAAATATAAAGATGGTTTCAAGCAGTTTGGGTTGAAAGGGACTATAGTGGTAATGATACAAGATTGGTATTATGGCCTACTCCCTTACTTCACACACTATAGTGATAAGGGTGTTGGGTGCACCCAAATATACCATTAACCACACTTTGTACTTGACTAGATCATGAAGTTAGCTTCCTCCTTGGTGATGAAATATAAGTAGGTTGGCCTAGGGTAGATAAAATGTTAAAGTGTTTGTTTATGTTTTTGTGACTTGTTCATGTGTGTATAAAACAAAAATATTGAAACTAAATGATTAATTAAAAATCCCCTAATTAAACTATGAGTTATTCTAAGAATGAAAGCAATAGTAAATAAAATGTGTGAACTAATTACTAGTAGATATGAGGTTAATTCCAAACTAAAACAAGGTATAGTGTAGACACTATATTCATAAAATATAGAACAAGGTTGATAGGGTTAAACTTGTACTATAGTAGCAAAGTCTAAAAATGAACTAGGTTAGTAGGGCCAATTCAGTTGACTGTGAAAGGGTAGTTTCAAAGACTATAAACTATGAAATAAAAATTAGAAAAGAAAGAAAAAAATATGTAAAAAGGAACCTTAGTGGATCAAATATTCAATGAAGGAATATTCTTGATGAATAACCTTGAAGTATACTTGAGAAACCTATAAACTAGGTCGACAAGACTGATTAAGCTATGCAAGAACCTACTGTAGAGTGATAAAACTATAAATGGGTGACTAAGTCAACCTAGTAGGATGAACTAGATGTCTAAAAGGTTGGAAACCTAAACTGGGTCAACTGGTTGATCCATTTGCCTATTTTTAGAAACTTGTGCATAGGTAAAAATAATTGGGTCAATAGAATTGATCCAATATGTCAAAATATATGATAAAAAGAATGAAATAAAGTGAAATAAATCTTGAAATGGTTAGTTTCATGTTCGGTTTACTCGAATGTAATATGAAGGTGAATCCAAAATGAATGCTAATAGTAACAAGAAAAGAAATTAAAAAAATGTGAAGACAATCCAACTAGTGGTGGGATAGGATTCACATTAGGTTCACCAAAATGTATGTAATTTAAATGCATCCTGTCTATAAATCAATCCTATATCAAAGAATATAGATCATACCTACACTTTTGATTGGGGATATGCTTATTAAGTGGGAGAATGACCAATATGGGGATCCACTAGTCCTGATTAAGGAATCACTTGTCACAACATATCATGCTAGGAAGGGTTATAAATATTGTATTCTAACATAATTACACAACCCTAATGGATTTATAAGGCTTAAATAATTTTACTTATTCTAGTAATAAGAAATTAAATCTAATCTAGTGCACACCAATGTTTGTGGCATAAAATGGGGGTTTGAAACAATATAAAAAACATGTATAGGGAACTTCAATTAAAGTAATAATGAGTAACACCTTAATACATAAAATATGAAAGATATTATTATTTGATCCAATATTTATGCTACTTCTATCTACTGAAAGAGATGGGAACAAAGTTAGAATATACTTACTTGATTGTGAACCTATTGAGACTCAATATCTCCTTTGGCTAAAGGGGCTTTGCAAGAGGTTATTATGGTTTGTAAGGATCACTAAGAAATGCCAAATCTTCCTAGAATTATCCACAAGACTATACTCTCCAAATAATAAACCTAAGATAAGTCTCCTCAAGTAGAATGGTGGAAGAGAAGATTGTGAATAAGTGTGAGTGAATAATAACACTTGATTACACATGTGAATAATGACCAAAATGATCTTGTATTTATAGGTGGATCTTTCCCTAAATCCTTCAAAGAATGTCAAATTACAAGGTCAACCCAGTCAACCCAATTATTTTTAGGGACAATTAACTAGGTCTAAGCTAGGTTAGCTGAAAGGCTAACAAGCCAAGAAAGTGAAAAATATCCCTAAACTATACTAGCTCAACCCAGTTGACCTAGTACAATTGACTGACCAAAAGGGGTTTAAGACAAGAAAAGGAGGGATGGAAAGAGGAAAATATTAGATGAGTTTTTAAGGGAGGAGAAATATCTTAGGGAATGGTTTTATGATCTAGTTAGATTGGTAATAATATGGTAAAAAGGGACAATAATCTTGTGAAGCACCAAAGGTATACCCACCCCTTTCCTCATGCACCCCTTAGGGTGTGCACTTAGAAATATTGAGTATCAATAGGTTATTTCAAGATGTAAAGCATCAATATTTGATAAAATTTAAAAATATTATGCGTATATAGTTGGTGCCATCAAATAAGTTGAGTTGGTGCTTAGTTAGGGGATTGGTGTCTCCTTAGGGATGGTGCCCTTAAATATTGTAACTTGTGAGGTTCATCTAAGTTGGTGCTCAGTAAGGAGATTAGTGTCTCCTTAGATTTGGTTCCCTTAAAGTGTAACCAGTGAGGTTTGTTAATGAGGTTTTGATTGTGAAGCTAGATTAGAATAGTACATTCTAGCAGCTATTCTCACTATGGTTTTTCCCTTTGGGGTTTCCTTGTATAAATATGGTGTCATGAGAATTTGTGTGTGTGTGATATTTGCAAATTTTATTTTGTATATATATATATATATATATATATATTAATCTATTTTAAAATATATTAAAGGACTAGTTTTAGTTGATATACTAATTCACCCTCTCTCAGTATTTAATTGTGTTCCAATAATTAGTAGCAAAGCCCTAGTTCCTTGAAAGAAGCTTAATTAGCTCAAGTAGTTCTTGGAATGTTGAACACATATAACTAGTCAAGAAGGATCTTTATCAAAAAAATCACCTCTTTGATGGATCAAACTATGGATTTTGGAGCATAATAATGGAAGCATATTTATCCTCATTAGGTTTTAATGTATATATGTCTATGGTAAAAGGATATACAACCCCTGCTACAACTCCAAATGATCAAGATTAAAAGAAGGCATTTGAGAGTAATGCCAAGGAAAATAATGCTATTCACTGTGGATTATCCAAATCAGAGTTTGTTAAAGTGATGCATTGTTATAATGCACAAGACATATAAAAAAGTTAAAGAGCATCTATGAAGGTGATGATAAGGTAAATCAAGCTAAGCTACAAACTTATAGAGGTATGTTTGAAAGTCTTAAAATTAATGAAGAAGAGAAGATTGTAGACTACCTCCTTAGGGTATATTAAATAGTCAATGTAATTAGAGGCCTTAGAGAAGAAATGAAAGAATCAATCATTTTTAAAAAGGTCCTAATATCTTTGCCATCAAGATATGATTATAAAATATCTACAATAGAGGAATCAAGAGATCTAGATAAACTCACTATAGATGAGCTGCATAGAACATTCACTACCTATGAGATGAGAATGGGAGAAAGAGATACTTACAAGAGAGAAGATGCATTCAAATCATCTAGAAAAGTAAAAGTAGAAGCATCTACATTTGGATTTGAGGACACTGATGAAGAAGAAACCAACTTTGTCTTAAAATTGAAAAGAAGATTTAGAAAGTACAAAGGCAAGTTACCCTTTAAATGCTTTAACTTTGGTAAAGTAGGACATTTTTACACTAATACCCTTATGAGAAAAAGGATAACTTTGAGAAAGAAGAGAATGGTAAAATGATGAAACCCTACTATTCTAAAAAGAGGAACTTATTTTAAAATAATAAAATCTTATATATATGAGAAGATAATGACTCATTGGATGATAGTGATAGCTCTAATGATGACCATGATTATGCATTTGTGGTTGAGGGAAATGAATCCCTATTCATGGAATTAGGATCAAATTTTGTCGATCTATATCAAGAAGAAGTTTAAGACTTTGATGAAGAAAAGGAAGGAAAAGTGGATCTTGATTGTGAACTCATTTGTGCTCTAGATGAGATTGATAAGTTGAGAAAAGAGAACTCAAGGTAGAAGAATCATGGATAAAAAGAAATTGAAAAAATATCTAAAAGTATTGAAAGTTTTGATCAGATGATAGTAAGCCTTAAGACTAAAGTTGAAGAGGCTACAAGAATAGAAGATGTAGTCAAAAGTTAAACTACAATTCAAATCTAATGAGTGTATGAGGCTAGAATAAGAGATAGTGGCTTTGAGAAAAGATCTTGAAAAGGATAAAGAATAAATTAAAAAAGGTCTGAAGCTAAAAGGAGGATCAAAAATTCTTGAAGAATTGATCATCTCTCAAAACCCATCAAAAGGGAAATCCAGTCTTAGTTATGAAAAAGGGAAAAGTCCCATTACTAGTACATCTATTGAGTTATATGAGAATTTTAAAGAAGAAGTATTAGGAGAAAAGAAAAGGAATGTCTCCATAGATACAAAGACAAAAAGTATCACTACTAATGAGAAAAAGGCTAAAGGAGAAAATAAGCCTGAGGAAAGGAAAAAGAATAATGAGTCCATCTCTACAAACTCAAGTAAGATGCATAAGACAAAGGCAACTGATGTAGATTGTTACAAAAGGGTAAGAAACTTGAATAATCAAGAGTTGATAAAATCTCCCCATCCTACACAAATAATGGATATGACTAGGTATTATTCATCTTTATATATTTATTATTATATTTTTAAGCATTTTTATCATAAAGATAGTAATTGTAGAGTTGCACCTACAAGGAGAACAAATTTTTTAAGAAAAAATTCATTTGCACCATTGTTAGATACAAATGTAATGTGATATAATTACAATAATATTGGTCACATAACTAAATAATGTATAACAATCTTTGTAAGATCAAAATTATAGAGAAATAATAAAGGCATGCCTCCCAATGTGAACAAACGTTCACAAATTTTTGAAAAAGTAAAAAATAGGACATTTAAGAAGCCCAAACATGTATGGAAAATGAAAGATCAAGCCAATGCTAAAGAGTTTTAATAATGTTAAGAGCTCTCAATGTCAGATCATGTTGAGAATGAGAAGACCAAGCTCAAGGAGAAGACCAAGGTGCTAGGTGAGGCTAGTTTTGACATATGTATAGAATTAAGTGAACATCCTGCTATTGTTGAGCAAGTTTTATGTATAGAACATCAGTTTTATATGCCTAGTGATGAGATTTTGAGCTACAAGGAAGATTCATTAGATGAAAAGGTATGTCATGAATCCATATTGTCTCCATGTATTGTTAGCTTAATCATAGAAGAAAAGGAGAATAGTGTAATGGATGAGCACATTGCTTCTCTCAATCCTAAGAAAAAGAAGAAGAAAAGAAAGCACAAGATGACTAAGGAGGATAAGGAATATGAGGAGTTATGGACAACTCATGGTTTCACATTGTTCTAAGACATTTTTTATTAAGGTTTCTCTATCTATTATTCTTAAGAGACCCATTTCAATGGAGAAGCAAGTGATGTCTACTACAGATAAGAAGTCAAGCAGGTTGCGATGATGACTTGATTAGAACAAGTCAAGTACTATGTATATAGTGTCTATAGGGATAGGATGAGTGTTTCAATATGATATAATGAGATTATTAGAGTACATATCAGATATATATGGTCTATAGATTCATTTGGCATAATGGTTCTAATACAATAAACCCTTAACATTGTGTATCTTGGGTTGTGTAATGAGTTAGGGCCCCAAACTTGGTGAACATGTGTAAAATGATGATATACATGTGATAAATGAAGTTATGATGTGATATAGGAAGTCCATTGATAAAAATATAGAGCATGGAGTTAGGGTTATCTAACTCAAATAGCATGAATTTCTTGAGAATCTATACACAATGTAAGGGGGAGCTAGAGTGTTCAGTTTATCAGGATCAAGAAGGCTCAGAGTAGAGGAGCTTTGAAATTGGTTATGTTCTAGGATCAAAAGTTGGGAGTGGTGGATCCTAAATCACATAACTAGATTATATTGATATGGAATGAGTCTAAGGGGAGGATCATAAAATACTTATTAATTATTAGAAGAAGAAGAGAAAAGGATATTTAGGTATGCATACTTTTGCAAAGTTATAATGAGTTAATGGTTGCAGACTCTTGGATAAACTCCTATATATAATAAATGGGGAGAAACATTTGGACAAGTAGTCATAAAAAATCCCTTTACCAGTGATGTCAAAGGGGGATAAAAAGAACAAATGCTCTCTACAAAATTTTGGAGAAAAAGTACAAATGTTAAAGAAGTAGAGCAAGTGTCCAAGTTAAGTATTAGGAAAATGCACCCTTGCCTAAGGGGTAACAAGTTTATATGAATAGAATTAGTTCATAATAATCAAAAGATAATGTAAGTAATGATAGAGAAGGATAAAAATATTATAAGATCAGAGTATTTAGTTTTCCATCAATGACAAAGAGGGAGATTATTAGAAATATGATTGGCATTGATGTCAAAAGGGACATTATGAGCATGTCATTAATGTTCAAGAATGAATATGGTTATTAGAGGATATGAAAAGTATATTATCAAAGGTCAAGGATGATTGGAATGATTGTGTTCATTAGTAGAATTCATCTAGTTCTTGATATTGATCATCTAGACACTTTGGGTCTATGATAGAAAATTTGAGAAGGCATTTTGCTGGCATCACCATTTTCATCTGCGAATGAGTTTGGGGGATCTAGTCATATTGTTATGATTGTATTAGTCCTTAGTTGTTATGTGCCAAATTTGAAGTCATTCAATGAAGCATAATAAAAGTTATGTGAATGCAAAGTTGGCTACTTAGATAAAAATAACTAAGTTTCTATATTTAGACAAATTTGTAAAAGGGTTTATCAAATCCAAGTAAGCATGTTTATGAGGTTATCATTCACACACATAGAGGTGTTAGGAAAAAATTATCATATGGGTTTGTTCATTTTTGTGCCTAGTTTTTATTTGATAATTCTCAAGTCATGTAACATAGCATGATAAAACATATGTTTGAGAAAATTTGTGCTCCTAGGTATTTTGACAATGTTTTCCAACACTTAGTCAAATTTTTAAGTTGTAAGATAAAGTTAAGTAGCAATTTTAATGATGTCATAACTTATACATATGAATTATTCAATAGAAAATGGATATATGGATGGAATCCCCTATTTAGAATATCTTATGCACCAAATTACTAGTCATCCAACTAAGTATGACAAGAGTTATGCAAGAACAAAGTTGGCCTTCCAGGCAAGTTCAAGGCATAGCTAGCTCTATGATAGAGTAATTTGAGTGATTATATTAATGGAAATATATCTCTCATGTGAAAAATATTTAGAAATAAATGAATATATGGGTTTGTTCACTATCATGCCTAGTTCATATGGTCCAAATTTTAGACTAGGTGGTTGAGCGAAGAAAAAGATATGAAGGTGCAAAGTTAGGCATAATTGAGATGGTCCCCATACTTTACAAATTTTTACAATGTAAAGTTTGAGAAAGTATCAAAGATATCAATGGAGTGTGTTGGTCCCAAGATGCCAGGTTGAAGTGAGATGAAGATAGATGGTCAAATTTTAAAGCTTGATTAACTGTTAACATTTATTCATATGTTGAAGATCCAACAAAGCGTAGAAAAGCCAATTTATCAAAGAGACCTCAACTAGTGACAAGTGTAATAATCATGAAGCTTGCTTAGTAATTCTATGATGCAATTTAAATTCAAATCATTAATAAGCAATGTAAGGTTGCCAAGTTTCTCAATAGTGAGAACTAACAATAATGTGTAGAAGATATGCACTAATGCCAAGTGTCACATTATCAAGAGCTAAGTAGAGATAAAGATTTAGCTTATCAAAAGATATGATGGTGAGTGGATGATCATGTAAAAGAGATATAATAGAGTGAGTAGACTTAGATGGGATAAAGTGCTTGAGGTTTATTGACACAGTAGACATATAAATATTGAGAAAGTTTGAGAAGATCAACATAGTGTAAGAGATCCAAAGACTCAAGAAGCAACAAGATGGATCAACATTTAACATCAAGATATAGATAATGTTTGTGCTAGTTTGAATATATAATGACATATGAAATCTTGGATCAAATGATCTAATGGACTCGGTTTAAACTTAAAGAGTTAAAGTCTATAAGTATATAAGTATCTAATAGAGAGTATGAGCCTATCAAAGATCAATCAAAAAAAGTATTTTAAATTTAATTAGATTAAATGAGGATTATTGGATCATGTCACAAAAGATAGGATCAATAGTTGATATTTAAATATCTATTCATCCTAATGGTTAGACAAGTGAATAAGCAATAACATGCAAGTAAGCCATGAATCACAATACAGACAATGAGATTGATCAATGTAACCAATAAAATATATGTAAATTTGCATGTGCATTAATTTTAGATCCTAAGATTTTTTAAATATATGAAAATACCAAGAATCATGGTGGTATTGCATGAGTTTTAGATGTAGGAAACTTACAGTTTAAGAACTAAGTCTAGAATAGAGTGTGATGTGTTATAGTCTGAGTTTGAACAAACAAAAGATACAAATACCTAAACCAAATTCTATATATTTGAATTTTAGGATAAAAGCTAAAGATACTAGATTATTGGAACTATGTCATATAAAATAATATCTAGACATAGGTAGAATTGTAGATAGGATGAGCTGTTGTTGATGAATTATGTCAAACAAAAAATATAGAGACACAAAATATTAGAGTGAAAGAGAGATGACGTGTGTTAAATAGACATAAATATAGACACAAAGATAGAGGAATAAAGGCACAAAGAGATTATGCATATCATGATCAATTATGGATTAGACTTGTAATAGAGAGAATAGAGCTAGATTTATGTATGAATCTATTCTATAAATTAGAGTTGTAGCTCCATAAAGATCTAATTGGTTGGTGCCATTAGACAATCTGAGTTGGTGTTCAGCTAGGGGATTGGTATCTTCTCAGGGTTGGTACCCTTAAATATTGTAACTAGTAAGGTTCAATTGAGTTGGTGCTCAGTAAGGAGATTGGTGTCTCCTTAGGGTCAGTGCCCTTAAAAGTATAATTAGTTAGGTTTGGATTGTGAGGTTAGATTAGAATAGTATATTCTAGTTATTCTCATTGTGAATTTCCCTTTGAGTTTTCCACCTATAAATATAGTTTCATGAGAATTTATGTGTGTGTGATCTCTACATATTTGATTTTATTTTCATATATCTTTTAATCTATTTTAAAATGTATTAAATGACTAGTTTTAGTTTATATATTTATTTACCCCCAGTATCTAGTTGTGTTCCAACAATGACACATCTTATAACATGCTAATAACCCCCTATATCAAGTTTTATACTATAGGGGGTTGACCTATTTTGAATTGTGGTAAAAATAGTCAACATAACCATTGTATTTTTGTAAATTAATCAAGAAATATGCATATGATTTTGTGTCTAAATGTTTAGAATGTCAAAGGGTGCAAGCAGAGCATGTTCATTCCATGGGGTTTTTATAATGTCATGAAATTATAGAATGAAAGAAAAAAATTCATTATCATGGACTTTGTCTAATGGATACCAATGTAAATAAACATGCATTACATGATACTTGTGATAGTTGACAAGCTTAGTAAATTGAAACTTTATAGTAGGCAAATTGATAAATTATGCACTAGTTATAGCAAAAATAATTTATGATGTAGGTTGCATGGAATTTCTAAGAAAATAATTTCAAATAGAGGCCATTACATGAATTTTTTGTTTTTTAAAACCCTTAATGTAACCTTGGGAACTCCAATTAATTTTAGCACAACCTATCATCCTAAAACAAATGGGCAAATAAAAATGGTAAATCAAGTTTTAGAAGTTTTTTTGAGGATGTATTTCATGTACCAATAATACAAGTGGGAAGAAAATATTCCACAGTTAAGTTTGACTATAGTAATTCATTCCATTTAGCTTTGAAAATGGCACCATTTTAGGCTTTGTATGGAATACAATTTAAAACACATATCACTTGGGATAAATTAGAGGATAAGACAGTGTTTGGGCCTGAAATGATAACTGAAATGGAAGAACAAGTGAAACTGGGTAGAAAAATGTTGGTTGAGTCCAATGATAGGGACGAAATCTATGTTGATTTTAAAAGAATAGAAAGATAGTTCTTAATTAGAAATAAAGTTTTTCTACATGTTAAGTCAAAAAATAGCTCTATTATATTTGGAAAATCATCTAAACTAGCACCCAAATTTTTAGGACCTTTCAAGGTTATAGATGTAATTAAACATATTTATTACAAGATTTACTAGACACCAACAATATATCATATTCATGATCTTTTTCATGTGTTTTATTTGAATAAATATGTGGCTAATCCATCTCATGTACTTCATTAGAATGTTTTATAGGTTGTGGATCTAGTATTGGTAATATATAACCATTTAAAATAGTTGAAACATGCATAGAGAAATGAATCAATACAAGTTCTAATGCAACCAATAATATGAAGATAGTGCCACTTATTAGGATTATGAGGAATTTTATAAGTTATTTCCTAATTTATTTGATTGATATGTATTACTAAACTTATAAAAATTTCCAAGCATGTTTTAATTAAAATAAAATCATTAGGAAAATGACCTATTTAAAGGGGGAAGGATGTTACATATTTTCCTAACCCTAAAAAAGAGTATTTATTTTAAACAAATTGATAAAATAATGACCTTTAATAATGTACATCAATAATTAGATGTGTTTTATTTTGATTACTTCATATGAAATACTATTTAGATTTTAGACTATTGTTTAATTACTTTTGTGATTAGTTAAGTGAGGATGTTAACATTATAAATATGAATTTACATAATTATAGTGAATATTAGATTAACGTTGATGTGATTATATGTGTATTTTAGTTATATTTGTAGCAGTTCATTTAATGTTATTTATTTATACTAGTATTGTCAATATTTTAATATTATATCAAACTAACTACCTTTTTATATATGAGGTTGATGCAAGACAATTGTACACCTAAAAAGAAATATTTCAGAGGACTAAAATCATAGAGGAGAGGGTGGTAGACTGCAATAGCCAGGAGTAGTCTAAAAAATAAGATAACACTGACATACCCACTTATTTTTTTGGTCTGAATTTGATCCTAATTTTGAATGCTTGTATGTTTTTACTATATGAATGGTAACCATTAAATAATTGGTATGATGCATATAGTAAATTACGTATGTTAAGTGACTTTTTGAGATTAGGAGTTAGTGATAACTTAATTGTTAATTACCACTACCATGGTCAATTTGTTTTGATAGTCTAACTTTTTTCACATCTGAAAAAGGGTCTTACATGTTTTAATAGAACTTTGGAGTAAGCCTCAAGTTCAATGGGGAGTCCCCTAAATAAGTAATTTGAGTATTGGTTTATGTTTCCACTTAGTTGCAAATTGGAATAAATATTATATGTTGCCCTCCTTAGTTATAAATAATAACATTAATAAAATATGCTTTAAATGTTAAATGAATTAATCATATAAAAAGTTTGAGGTTAATTTGACCTCTATTACTAATCTTTAGTTGACTCTTTATATTATTAGCTTTATCCTGGTATATTATGGGTGGAGGAAATTAAATATTTTTTAACATGTAAGGCATATTTTTAGAGGCTTTAGGTATAATATCTTGATTTGAGGCATCACTAAGGTTATTTTCCACTCATGTAAATAAATAAGCTTCCATTGTGGAGGCAATACTGGGAACAAACTCTCAATAAAAGAGTGGAAGATGTAACTAAAACTTCCATGATTTTTCTGGGTATATTCATAGGAAAATTCTACAAGAGTAAGAGATAATAATGGGTAGAATTGTAAGGGAATTATGAATATAATTCCAAAATAATAGGATGGTTTATGGAGAAAATAAAATAAAATATGGTGAATGGATCTGGGAATGACAAAGGAAACAAGGCACAAACTTTAGGAGCTCAAAGAGAATTAAAAAATTGTATTTTATTGGAAGAAAAACCTCTGGTACATTCATAACTACTAGGAGAATAACTTTCTCTTTCACTTTAAGAATTTAATATTTATCAAGAGTTTGCCATTCATGTAGTAATTGTTAATATGGCTAGAAAATCAATAAAAGGGACTTGTTGTTTAAACTTGAGGAATGGTAATCTTGTTTTCAGAAATTTATGCTTCTAGAAAAAAATTATTAAATTTATGTTTTAGGGACAAATTTATTAATTTTTATGAGCTCAATTTAGGGAGAAACATGATAATATTGAATACTAATGTGTCATAGGAAAATAATATTAAAACACCTATTTGTTCTTATCCCTTAAGAGAGGTTTTGATTCTTATTTGCCTTGCATAATAGTAAATAACATCTTAAAACTTGGATGGATATAGTTTAACAAAATTTTGGGTTTATCTATAACAACTACAAGTTGTTTAGTTGGGATTCAAATTTTTGCTTTCCCCTATAAAAGAAGACTTTTGCATGATATATGTAAGCCTTTTGATGATTTTGAACTTATTAATTTATAAAACTATAACATATTTTTTATATTAATTTTGGTTGTGGTATGTCTTGGTTTTTATTATATATATCTACATGTATATGAATTATTAATCAAATTACTCAAACCCTTGTTGAACTGATATGTTATATAGATTTTGGTTGTTACTTATAAGCCTAAAATTATGAGTGTTCATATTCATAGGCATATAAGGATAAATGTGGAAATGATTAATAAATTTATTATATTACTTATATTAAAATTTTTAAAACCCTTAATCCCTTTAACATATGTTTATAATGGATGACTTAAACAAGATACCTATGTTGTAACCATTAGAACATATTCTTTGAAAATAAAGGTTAATGAGAGATTATGGTATATTTTGAAACATAGTAAAGTTTATAAGTTGATTGTTAAATGAAACTAATAATATATAAGAACATATCACATTATGGAAATAAGTATTTGTTTTAAATTAATTTAAATCATGTTATAGACTTGTAGGTAGTCATTATGACAAGGTACATACCTATAACTTGTATGGACTAATTTTACCAAGTACTAGATAGAAAATGAAAACATATATGAAATAAATATCCTTCTGAGGTGTTAGGATGTTATTTCATTATTAAAATGAAAATATTTATGATTCAATATTAATGGTCATTATCCATGTGATAAGGTGGTAATTATTATTCATAGTGGTGAGTTGGCAATGACTATGCTAATGAGGTGGCACTTTATTGATATGGCACGGTCCACATGGAATATTTTATTTATTAAAATAGTAGGAGAGAGAAATAAGATACCATATATTTATTTTTAACCTTTTGAATCATTTGTTAAATAATAATCTTCACTCATGTGCTTATGGGGCATAGTTTGTCCTTAAGCATGTGCATGTGAAGTCAAAAGTTGAGAAATATTTTGACTCATGTGGATGCACATAGAAAAGTGGGGATAAGGATCAATATTATAGATTTGAGGCATATAAAAGGTGGTTAATACCATTTTTGATAACATGTATAAGGTCAAAGTGCATCATGAAGATGCCTTGCAATGTTGGACCTTGCACATATGATGGAAAACATTCACTATTGATGAATAGCGAGGCCACATGGAGGGTGGCACATTTTTCCTCTCTCTCTCTCTCTCTCTCTCTCTCTCTCTCTCTCTCTCTCTCTCTCTCTCTCTCTCTCTCTCTCTCTCTCATCAAACTATATGAAAACCTTTTCAACACAATGGATGAATTTTCCTTTATCATCAAACTATATATATTTTTATTCAAGAATACTTTTTTTTTGATAAATTTATATGGTTAAAGTTATTAAACTTATCACACAACTCTATTGTACTATTCTTCTTAGTAATTTTGAAGAGCACAAATTTTTTAAGATAAAGATGAATGGTAGAAACTGCATTCTTATCCATCTTGCTCAAATCTTCATCTTTCATACTATTAGGTTTGCTTGCAATACCCTTCAAGGCTATAGATTCATCATTGTGCACCAAGATATCCACCACCTTCAACTTACATAGGGATACATTTCTACCATCAAATGTATCTACTTCAAATATGGTTACTCTTCATGTCATTATAGTAACTCCCACTTGAACAAAGTTCCCTAAATCAATAGAAAACACTCAAAAATAAAAAAATTCAAAGAGAATAGACATAATAGCTTATTTTAGGTAACAATATCCCAAATATTATTTAAAATTAAATATAATGTAGAATAAACAAGATATAAAACTAATGATAAAGAAGATAACACATTACACAAGTAGATTACATGGAAACCTTACTAAGTGAAAGGAAAAACCACAGGAAAATGGTAGCATCCAGTCTTATTATTAACTTCATAATATCAAATTATCTATAAAATATTCCTCACAACACACTCATCTTATAATTATTTCAATCAAGAATTCAATATATGAAAACCTTTTCAACACACTAATTACAAGCTTATTTTTATAAGGTTCTGCACACTCTCACAAGCTTCATACACTTGCACACTTTCTACCAAGATTAAAAACTTTTCATACATGAGGAGAGAGTCATACATATATATAATATAAATTATAGAAGAGAAGGAGAGAGTCATACATATATATAATATAAATTATAGAAGAGAATAAAATTGAAGAGAGAGAGAGAGAGAGAGAGAGAGAGAGAGAGAGAGAGAGAGAGAGAGAGAGAGAGAGAGAGAGAGAGAGAGAGAGAGAGAGAGAGAGAGAGAGAGAGATGTAATTAGTGTGTTGAAAAGGTTTTCATATATTGAATTCTTGATTGAAATAATTATAAGATGAGTGTGTTGTGAGGAATATTTTATAGATAATTTGATATTATGAATTTAATAATAAGACTAGATGCTACCATTTTCCTGTGGTTTTTCCTTTCACTTAGTAAGGTTTCCATGTAATCTACTTGTGTAATGTGTTATCTTCTTTATCATTAGTTTTATATCTTGTTTATTCTACATTATATTTAATTTTAAATAATATTTGGGATATTTTTACCTAAAATAAGCTATTATGTCTATTCTCTTTGAAATTTTTTATTTTTGAGTGTTTTCTGTTGATTTAGGGAACTTTGTTCAAGTGGGAGTTACTATAATGACATGAAGAGTAACCATATTTGAAGTAGATACATTTGATGGTAGAAATGTATCCCTATGTAAGTTGAAGGTGGTGGATATCTTGGTGTAGAATGATGAATCTATAGCCTTGAAGGGTATTGCAATCAAACCTAATAGTATAAAAGATGAAGATTTGAGCAAGATGGATAAGAATGCAGTTTCTACCATTCATCTTTATCTTACAAAATTTGTGCTCTTCAAAATTACTAAGAAGAATAGTACAATAGAGTTGTGTGATAAGTTTAATAACTTTAACCATATAAATTTATCAAAAAAAAAGTATTCTTGAATAAAAATCTATATAGTTTGATGATAAAGGAAAATTCATCCATTGTTGCTCACTTGAATGAGTTTAACACTATTTTCAGCAAGCTAGTCTTCATCAATGTGAAGATGGAGGATGAGGATAAGACAATAACCTTGTTGTGTTCACTCCCTATTATTTGGTATAATTTGATGATGACCATAATTAATTCATCATATAGATCTCTTAATTTTAATTATGTGGTTATAACATTTCTTGGAGAGGAGATGAGGAGAATGTAATATGTGTTTAGAAGTGTTATCATTGATGTCAAGGTTGATGTAATTGATGTCAAGGTACATATGGTGAAGATGAATGTGAATGGTATTTTATTTATGATCTTGTGTGCTTGATGTCATAAAGAAGCCTTATGACAAGAGAGAATTTGAAGACAACCTAATGCCTCTTCTATTGAGAGAGAATTTGAAGGCAACCTAATGATTCTTCTATTGGTTGATGTCAAGACTATTGAAATGGTTTGATATTTTTATTTGATGAGTGTTAATATTTTATATCATTAAGTTAAGAATGTTTGATTATAGTTCTTGAGTATAAGGTGTCTTTGAGAAGCCTAGTCTAGACCTTATAAGAAGGTGTGCATAGTAAAGTTTGGTGAAGTAAGCATAAGATTGTGATAGGTTGTTGGGAATTATGTGATAATGTAATTTAGTTTTAGATACTTTAATAAGTATTTTAAGGCTATTTTTCTAGTTTCAATTACTTAATAAACTTAGTCATGGTGGTAGTCATAGCATGAAGAGACCTTGTGAGAAGGTATGCATATGATGACTTTGTGAGATGAGCATACATAAGAATGATTCATTGTATGAGTTTTATTGAGAATGTATGTGAATCATTTGATTATTGATAATAGTATTAGGGTGATCATATAGGGTTAGGACCTACAGATCATGTATGCAACTAGACCACTTATAGACCTTGCTTAGCCTAATGAGGCATCATGATCTATTGTCAAGGCATATGAAGGATATATGAAAATATTTAAGCATGAGGATGATTTATTATGTGAGTGAGGTGGATATTAAATTTAAATAATCATTAAGGTCAATTTTAAGGCATAATATGATTTACAGGTCAAGATGTAGAGAGCAAAGAGAGATAGTGTGGCCTAATGAAGGGTTGCAATAAGTTTTCAAGACAATTTTACATATTTGATCATGTAAATAGGTATGATATGTTGTTTTAATCATGTTAAAAATTTTGAGTCATGGTTTGTAATAAAAGGCTTGAAAAGTGGTTTTAAGGTCTCTCATGTACACAGAATGAAGGCATGCAAACCCATAAAGGACTTTTAGGTGTTCATTGGCACATGTATTCTCTGAATGGGAACCTAAAATATTAATTATATATGGGTAAGGGTCATAGATAATAAATATAGGAATTATTTTTATATTTAATGGGAAATCCTTTATCAATAATCATTAACAAAAAAACCTATGTTAGACCTCTCTAAAAACCTAACAAGGATCCAATGTGAAAAATATTATTAAAAATAGCACAAAATGGTCTATAATGAATATAAAATATATTGGATGTTATATTAAACTTTGAAAATAACCTTTAGGTGTGATTGAATTATCAGGTGTGTGAGTAGATCCTATAAGAAAGTACACCTTTCTTAGGGATTTATTATAGCAGTCAGAGTTGACCAAGACACAGTTTGAAAATGGATGGAGGATAATATTGAAACTCATTTTTCATGTCAATGAAGTTTTATGGACATAATATATCCATAAATAATGTTTAAACTAGTCATCCAAGCTAGCTAATTGCTAATAGGCCTAATGGTGGAAATGATGAAAAACCCAAGCAGTAGTGAGAAGATGATTGAGAATGTTTTATCATGAAATAGTGATAAAAAAAAGTGCATAGAGATGTTTTTAAATAATTTTAATATATTCTCATGTTTTCTAGAAGTTTTGGAGATCAGTGAATATAGTCAAAAGTTGATAACAAGTTGACTAATCTGGCTTAATTAGGACTATGTACAATGAGGTCATGAGATTGGTTTACAAGACCAATAATTTTCCATTTTAATATATTATATTAATATATAATACTGATATAATAATATCATATAAGTGCATCATGACTTTCTATAGTGATCATGGAAGTTTTAAAAGTCATTGTCACCATACCTATGCTTTAAATTATAATGGTAGTTTTGGGTAAGCAAGTTTCGGTAATGAGTTTGAGGGTCTTTGCCTTAATTTGAAGCATATAATTCACATGGTGTTATATTTATGGAATTTTATGTCCTATCCATGATTTTTATAATGTTTTATAATCAATGATATTTTTTCAAATGTTGAAGCCAAAATGAATTGTATGGTTCTGGGTTGACTGTGTGTAGTAAGATCAAAAGATTAGTCTACAAGACCAATATTTGAAATTAGACCTTGTGGTTTTTTTAATTTAGAGTGGTATATATACTTAAAAATATATTTTTAAGTATAATTATTCATGGAAGGTTTTATTTTAGGTGTTAAAAATCAATTTATTCATGATTGGATTTTGGCATATTTTGACAGTTCTAAGTGGGACATTTGTAGAGAAGAATTTGAGTATTTTTACCCTGAGTTATAAATTGTCAAGCATATGATGATGACCCTGAGGTCACATAGTTCTCTATTTGTTTATATTAATTTTTGATTAATATTTAGTAGTTCAAAATATAATTTATATGTATGAGAAGGCCTAATTGTGAACAATACAAATGGTGTGCTTTAAGTGGTATTGGTTCTAAAAAGTGATATGGATCCTAGATGATATTATTAGAGGTATATTTTATTTTATTATATGATATTTTCATTCCATTTTTTGAGTTTTAAATCGTTCCAAGGAAGGAAAAGTATAATATGTCCTAAAGTAGACCTAATAGTGAAATGAGGCTTAATTGAGTTATCCCAAACCAAAAGGGAGTAAATAATCAATTTAATCATGTTAATGATATGTAATAATACATATTATATGGATTAAATAAGAGTTTAAGGGTGATTATCCAACCAATATGTATTTGAACAAGGAATGGTATATATATAAGGTAGTTGTAGGCCTATTAGTGTGTGTAGAGGAAAAGTGAATGTAATAATACATTGGTAAGAAGGATAAGGTATTACACACCATATAAATAGTTTGTAGACACTATGATTAATATTTGACAAAGGTTATACATATGAGGATAAATTTCATATGACCTAATCAGCCTTGAAAAGAACTAATTTAGCAAAGAGAACTAGAAGGTAGTTTGATAAGAATATGAGTGTGAAGAGTTGAAGAGCTGGTCATCATCAGTTGGTTGAGAAACAAGGTGTTATAAAGGTCATAATAGGTGAATTTTTCTAAAAGAGAAGTTAAAAAATAGGTGAATGGTCTAATAATGGTTCTATTAAGGATTTAGAAGTTGGGAAATAAGGTGTAGATAGTTCTGATCAGGTTAGGGGGTTAGAAATCTAAAATAACAAGATGAAAGTATAAATATACCTATTGCTTGCTAGATAGTTGATGGTTGAAAGTTGAGGTAATTTTTCTAGAGTAACAATAATTTGGACTAAAAAGAAAATTTGGTAGAGTTTCAAGTCTCTTTTACTATTGTTGAGTTGCTAAAGGAAGAATAGATGCTAAAACCCTTGAATTATTATATGCAAAAATGCTTTTGATGATCCATTTTACTTCATACTCCCCTCCTTTTATAAGAAAAGAGAGTTGGAGGATAGAAGGTTCCCTAGAGGGTGAGGCTATTGATTTCAATGCTTAGGAGTTCATTAGTACCGCATAAGGTGAACATATTTAATTGCCTCATTAGCTGATAAATAGTCACTGATGTGTTAAAAGGGTGAGGACTTGATCATCGATGGTCAGACTAACCATCAACAGTTAAAAGTGGTCAAGTGTCTAAAGAAAAAATGGGTCAAAGTGGGTTGAAAAAGGTGGGTTAATGTTCAAATTATTAAGTTAGTGAGTTTAATTAGCTATGTAGCTAACTTGACTTAGGGTTTAAAGGGTTGGTCAGTGGGTCGATAAGGGTTAGGTGGTCCTTAAAGAGTATCAAGGCATTTTGACACCTAGTATGGGATTTTAGTGTCTACATTTACCCTTTTTTATGTGGCTCTAAATTAATAAGAAACAAAAGAAAAATGGATTACTTGGTTGAAGGTTTTTTTACCCTGAGTTTGGGAAGAGGCATTCCCCCTCAAACTAGGAGTCAATGAGGTGAAAATAAAATTGAGTTGAGGTTTGATAAGTGGAATATGATGAGTCATGAGGTTGGTGACAAAAGTGTGGCTGGGAATTTAAAATGCAAACATGTGCACAAAATGTGACTGAGTACGATATTCAAAATTACACACAGACTAAGGTTGCCAACGTTGGTAAAAATAAGGTCAGTTCTAGAAGTACAAGTGATAGGGTAACTAGTCCATAGTGTTGGTCATAGTTGATTGGGTTACTCTAGAAGTATCCTAGATTGGGTTATTGTTTTTGTAGGTATCTAAGGTAGGAAGTGATCCCTTGAAAAACATAAATTGTTTGGTTTTGCATGAGGTGGTGTCAAATGTTCAATATTACAATGTTGGTTGGTATGGTTAAAAAGACAATGCAAGGTTCATCATGAAATATTCAATTGTTTGGGTCAAAAATGGCCAACATCTAGGTGGATGTGGTCTAATGGTTAATTGAAGAAGGGTAATCTCCAAAATTTCAAGTTTTAGTTTGGGGGAGATTAGGTGATCTCCAAGAATTTTTATTTAAATACAAGTGCCTAAAAAATTTAGAAGTGATACCCTAACTATCGATGGTCAAGGTTTTCAAGGTTAGCCATCAATGGTCACCCTAATCATTGATAATCAAGGGGAAACCCTAAAAAGTCAAAGATAAAAAGTTAAAATCAAATTTCATTTTATTTTTGACTTATTGAATCCATGTTTTTTATTTTCTAATGATTTGGTGTTTTTCTGAGAGTTTTTGACTAAACATTTATTAAGGTGGTGATAGGTTATTGGTTGAAGGTGTTTGTTGAAGTGATCAACTGGGACCAAATATGCAAGGCAAATGAGGATGTGGCTGAATGGTAGGACATGGGA
Organism: Torreya grandis; assembly: GCA_037957365.1. Classification (NCBI taxonomy): domain Eukaryota; kingdom Viridiplantae; phylum Streptophyta; class Pinopsida; order Cupressales; family Taxaceae; genus Torreya; species Torreya grandis. Next base: position 2,058,333 of record JARHVA010000504.1, on the reverse strand, counting down.
TTTGACCTTAACAATGATCAAAGAATGAGGTAGGGGTGTTTTAAAATTGTTAGTTAGTTGATTTAGTTATTTTTGAAGCTAAATTTGGGTAATTTATGATTGTATTAGTAGGGTTTGACTTAGATTTAGGTTTTGGGTGAAATTAGAAAATGTAGTAGATGAAGTTTGAATTAAAAAGAAGATTTGGGTTAGGGGTGGGTTATTGAATAGATTAAGTAGTTTAGTTATTTAAATTTTAATGTTTGGTTGTGTTTTAAGGAAGGTAGGTTAAGGGTTTTTCAATTGACAATCACACATAGTGACCTTGGTAGTTAGACCTGACCATCAATAATCAGAAATGACTATTTGTGGTTGACCACCAAAGGATAAACCCCATTTGACCATTGATAGTTGTTATGACCATCAATGATTGAGTAATTAGGGTAAGTGGAAGAAGGTATTTGAATTTTTTTTAAAGGGTTAGGGGTATTTAAAATACCAATTTAAAATGTTGAATATAAGACATGTTAAAATGTTCATATGTCAAATTGTTTAATGTATTGAAATAGTTGTGTTTAGAACAAGTGTTGGTGTAGTAGATGTTTTTGAAAGTTTTTAGAATTAGGGTAGATGATTTTGATGGAAGGTTTAGGTGAATTACTTTTAAAATGTTTTAAATGTCTTGAGTAGGGTTTAAATGCTAAGTGTGGGTCAAGATAGATGTTTGAGATGGTTGAGAGAGCAAGTTTGATGTTTTGAGGTTGGTGTTGGTTAGAAGTAGGTGTTGGTTTGATAGGTTTAGGGGAAGTGTGTGAAATGTTTTTGGGGTAGGGTAGATGTTTGTGATAGAAGCATTGGGTATTGGTATGATAGGTTAAAAATGGTTGTGGGTGAAGATTGTGTTAATGCTATAGAGGTCATGGTTGGAATAGGTTAATGTAGGTGAGTTTAGGTTGATGGAAAACTAAATGTGTGTGCATGCTAACTTAATCTATTTTTGTAGGAATGAGACCATATCCAGATGAGGGATCAGGTTTTGAAGATCTTTGCAAAGATCCATGGAGGGATGATTGGTGATGATTGGACACACATGGAGGAGGCTGCTATTGGAGCCATGAGATACTATCAATGTTTGTCATGATATGCGATGATGATTATGGCCCTCATCGAGAGATTGGATTTTGCCATGAATACCTTCTTGTTGCTTACAAGAGAGATGACCATCCTATTGGAGGATGTTCATAGGATTACATATCTACCTATTTAAGGGAAGCCTATTTATCATATTAAGAGTGAGAAGAGGGACAAGAAGATGGGCTATTATATGGCGAGGATTGATCCCTTGCTAAGTAACATTTAGGTTATTTTGGTAATGGGCCATTGTATCAGAGGTCTCTAGATTAGAGGTGCTTGATGATGATGATGGTAGTGTCTTATTTTGCATATATTTATTGAGTAGTGGATAGTTTCCCTATTTGCTATTAGGTGTGCTGGTAGATATGTTGCTTGGGGAGATGGTGTTTGGGTGTATACCAATCTTGTTAATTTAGATATATAGCGATAACTAGGAATATTGAGCTCATAAATGATATGGGATTAGTGTTAGGTTTGTGCTTCATTATTAGGCATATAAGCACATTTGGGTTTTGAGACTTTTAGGGCTATCATGGGATGGCTACACTCAAGCAAACTATAAAGTGGGATTCCTATGATAGAAGGGAGATTATGCTTTGAGAGGGTCTAGTGGAGGGATGAGAGACTTTGACTAGTTTACATATGCATTAGAGGGTTTGGTTTTGGATGATATGATTTGGAGGCCATATATGGGATAGCTTAGGTGGCCCTCTACAACTATCATGCTTTGTCTTTATAGAGCTGGAGGTGGATCTATAAGAGGAAAGAGGGTGAGAATGAGATCATCATAGTTGATAGAGTTTAAAGGTAGTATGGCCTTACATAAGGGATTTTGGATCCTTTCTTAAGGTATAGGAGGGAGGATGTAGAGTTTCTATTACCTAAGCCATAACTAATAAATGTAGTGTTAGACCATAAGGATCTACCTATGAGAGTAGGGATAGATGTTCTAATTTTATTAATAACTATGTAGGATATTACCATGACATTTATGTAGTGGCCAATTTTAGATGGGATGATGGGGAAAAATAGGCCATGGATGTGGATCTATCTAGAGCACAGATATAGGGTGGTGGTCAGGATGGATAGGTAATGGCAACACTAATAGCTACATGGATTCAATTATAGGTTTACAAGGATAGATGGCACATTATAGGGATAGGTTTTGACTTTTCAAGGTCAGGTTTCCACCATTATAGTGGAAAGAGATTAGTTGAGGACCTCTCTTAGTTTGGTGACCCAAGAGATGGATACACTAAGGTATAGGGTCAAGGTAGTAGTAGCACCAATAAGACCATCGGGCACTCTTCTTATGGCATGGTACTTGGCCATAATGGAGGAGTTGAGATATTATGAGGCTATAGTGTGAGTAAAGTGTCCACTAGAACCCTTATGGGGTGAGTACAAATCTATTTTAGTAGGTGGGGCAATGTTAGTGACTCCAGTTAACTATGTTATGTCAGTGATTGGACAAGTTGGCATCCTAAGAGGATCGACACTAGATGGTAGTGGTAGTGAAGGAGGAGGAGGAGGAGGAGTGAGTGGTAGTGGTGGTGGTACCGCTGGGGCATGATATGTGATATGTTATGTAGGTGTATATGTAGATGTACATGATTTTGATACCATCTTATGTGTTGATATAGTGATAAGTATATGTTTTGAGAGAGAAATTATACATTATTACATGTATTATTTATTTGATGTACATGATGTATATGATTATGTTTATGATGTTCAGGATGATATATATATGATGTATGTTTATGTTCTCATGATCATATATAGATGTGGTTTATGTTCATGGTTAATGGTTTACATGTTTTGATGTTTTATGACTTATGTTTATGAGATGTGGATTCTGTAGGTTAGGCATATGATGATTATGGATGATGTTTTGTTTTTTTCATGTTCATAATTATGAATGGTTCAATTATGGTTATGGATGTGTTTTATGATATGATGTTTATATGATGTTTGATGGTAGATGGATAGGATGATACTGATGATATGATGATATATGATGTGATTCATGATGATTTGATCATAGATAGATATATGATGTGGTTCATGGATATGGTTCATATTGGATGTAATGAAAACACATAAAGTAAGTTAGATAACAAAATAAATGTAGGAAAAAAAATGAGAATTATGAGACATATATCTACATGAACCAATGATAAGAGGGTAAAGAAAAATCATGATGCCTTTTCATTGGTAAGGACCTAACAAAACCAAAGTTAGATTGGCTTAAGTAACCTAAGACTTTTGAATACTTCACATTATCATGCTTTAGTTGATAAAAAAAGTGTCTTTATCATGTTGTGTCAAGTAAGCTCATAATCTATTGATTTATAGATGGTATAAAGGGGAGGTAGGTGGTAGGTGAAAAGGTAAATAGGTTGATATGAAGGTAACCTTATGTGGGTTAATTTTTCCCTTCTATAAGTGACCTAAGAACTAATTTAGATAAGTCCATATCTTAATGCCAGGTGTAGACTAATCGATGTGAGAAGTCTACTAATGTTATATATGAAATATGATTGTAGCTTCCTTGGGATAGTTTTATTCTAATTTTGATATATGGTCTTTTGTTGTTTTTGTTTTGATAGGTGGTGAAGTTGATCAATACGGGAAGCTTCAAATGAATGATTTTAACCCATTTAACTTAGCCATCCTTCAAGGGAGTGGTTTAAGTTTGGTTTTATATGTTTGGTAGCTATCCTTCAAGGGATCAATCTATCTTTTAAGTAATTTAGTTTTGGGTAGCTATCCTTTAAGGGAGTAGTTTGTTATGCTAGAGATATGTTACCCAAGTGATATTTTAATATCCCAATTATTTTGATGCTAGGTTTTAGACACGAACAAGTCTGATTAAGCTTAGAGGTTTACCTTTATGGGGGCAAAAAAGTTAGCACAAAAGGTTAATGATAGGTGAAAGGGATAGTTTTGAAAGACAAATGATCATGGGATTTCATCTGATTAAAGATGAAAAGTTCCATGAGAACCATGCCATGGGTAGAGCCATGGTACCCATATTTATGATTAAGATATGATTGTGATTATTAATCTGTTCTATATTATAATTGATTATCTTCAAAAGGATAGGAAGAAGATGTGAAGGTGAAAATTTTATAAATCAAGGGATGAGCTTAAGGTAGACAAAAAGGTAATCTTGATCCTTCTTTAACAAAAGAAAGGATGTAGATGTGAAGCATTGAGAGGCTCAGGTTTGAGTTTGCCTTCAAGAGAGGAAAAATGGTAAGCTCTTGATCTATACTTATGGGTTATGATGTATGGTCCAAGCCAATTGAAAGAAAACTTGCCTCTTTTGTTTTTCTCCATATTGGTTACATGTTGGTTTTCCTTTAGAACAAGGTCTCAAATATTAAATTCTCATTCTTTTAGGTATTTATTATAAGTGCTCTTGATTTTCTCTTGGTAGATATAAAGATGGTTAAACAACATGAGGTAATGCTAATCAAATAAATCAAGTTGTGAAAGACATTCTTGATGATAGTCTCCCTAAAATATGATGTCTTGTAAAAATATGTGAAGAGAAGGAATATAGACTTTGAGAGGCAAGACTACCTCTACTCCAAAGACTAGAGAGAAAGGGGTAGCACCTATAGAGGTTATAATGCTAGTGTGATAGGCCCATAAAGTGAAAGGGATGTGTAAGTGCCAATATTAACCCAAAGCACTTATTACTTTGGTTAACATTTTGTTAAGGGTTTTGTGAGAAGCTTCCACCTATCCATTTGATTGTAGATAGCAAGGCAAAGAAAATCTTAACTTAATTCCAAATACATTGTAGAGACCTTAGAATTACTTATTCTAAAAAGATTTTACATTATCAGTGATGATGTCATTAGGAACACCAAAATGATAGATGATATGTTTATTGATGATGTCAAAAATCTTGTCAGCTTCACTATAGTATGGTATAATGAGTGGTACTTTAAACAAAGGCTCTTCAAGCATTATTGGAGAGATTGGGAAGAATGATGTTGAGGTTGAGGTAGTTAAAGGTTTGTTCATAAAATATGTTTGATGGAGATGTTTCCACACTAAAAATGGTAGGAAGCTCATAATTTATATAATATGGGGTGATAAAATGATGGATGGTAAGAAAGAGTATAGAGTTTGAAGGTTGAGATGGGATTTGGGAAGCAAGAAAACTTATTGGTAGATCATAGATTAGAATGGATAAGGTAATGATCAAATGATGTTAATAGTACATCTAATAGTTGTTTGTAATTTTTCAAGACATCATTCTTACATTGGTAAGATCTGTTGACTTGGTTGACCACAAGTTGGGAATCACCAAAGACACTAATTATTTTGACTCTTAAGGCTAAACCGGTTTGGATACCTATGACTAAGGCTTAATACTCATCCAAATTATTGGTGAATTCAAAGTTATTTTAAATGAAAGAGGAAGAGGTTCACCATCAAGGGTAATGAGAATAACTCTGACACACCCATCGTGTTGGCATTTGGATTTATCAAAGAAGATGGTCATTTGGTAGGTGGGGTCCTCTTGAGAGAGAGTTGTGATAGACTCGTCTAAAAATTTAAGAGGAATAAATTGGTTGTTTGGTAGAGGAGATTCAACCAATTGGCTGGGAATGACTTTCCCTTTAATTGAATTTTACTGAAGGAACTCAAGATCAAACTTAGCTAAAAGCATGAGCCATTTATCCATATGCTAGTTTTGGTATGGTTTGGAGTGCATGTACTTGAGTGGGTCAATATTAGTGACTACATAGGTTTTGTGATTAAGAAGGTAATGACAAAGATTAGAAGCCACAAATACTAAGGTGAGGCAAATTTTCTTGGGAAAGGTATACTAAGTCTCATACTCTATAAGTGTTCTCTTAATTTTTATCATATTCTAGATGGTATGAAATTAACATAAATTAGGATCATGGGTGAGCTTTCCATACTCTTGATGAGTAGGGAAATCATACAAGGATATAATATAATACTCCCCAAATGAGAGACATTGGAATGTGGGTTCCAAGGGGTCCTTTATGGGCATCTGACAAGAAGGGATAAATGATCTAGTTGAAGCTTCATCTATAGTAGGGGTGGAGGTGTTGTTAGTTTTAATTGGTGAGGTGGTGTTGTTTTTGGTTGGTGATGAGGTAGATGAAGGAGGAATAAGAACATCATTGGGTAGATATGTCATGTTATATGAGGCAAAAGGACTAGAGTCAAATCTTATGGCAACAACTTGACCTTCATGTTTAAATTTGACACATTGGTGTAAGGTAGAAGGGACACAACTCATGGCATGGATCCAAGGGAGTCCAAGTAAGAAATTGTATTAGAAATCACCCTCTATTATGTAAAAGAGTTCTATAATGGTGCAAGGTCCCAAGTGAATGGGGAGGATGATTATCCCTAAGGTAGTGGCCATAGTGTCATTTAAGGAGGAGAGGACCACTATAGTTTTTGACATGATATTCTTAAGTAATTAAAGTTGGTCATTAGCATGGAAGGAGATAATGTTGATGTTATATCATGTATCAATCATTACCATTTTTATTGATGTATGTAGTGATGAAGAGGGGAAGATTAGATCTTCTGAATGGATAAAAGGTATTTAAGAATCCTAGAAGGTGATGAAGGTAGAAAGTTGAAGGGCACTAACAAAGGATGTAAGAGGTTGAGGATCTTCTGGTTAAACCTCTATCAATTGTAGGGCCTCTATCAATGCTTGGTGATGATGGGGTGAGGTGTTAATTAGTTCATAAAGGCTCATCTTCACTAGTGTCTAGTGAAGTTATTTTAGAACCGCTTTCTAGATGGATTCTATTATCCCCCAAAAATATCACTCATTTTTGGGACAACATTTGAACTATTTTGGTCCTACAGACCAAAATTATCTCTTCCCTTTCTGAAATTTGTCTTAAACATTCAAATTCCTCATTTTTCAAGCTTCTCAGAAATCTACGAACTCTGCAAGCTAGAATCTACGAACTCAGCAGGCTTGAATCTATGGACTCTACAAGAAAGGAGAATCTACGGACTTTGTAGGAAAAGAAAATCTATAGACTCTGTAGGCCAAGTTCAATTGGATTCATAGGTTAATTTCTATGGAATATTTCAAGGTTAGAGAAAACTACAGACTTGGTTTCTATGAACTCTACAGGTAGGTTCATTTCTATAGGTTCAAAGGCTTTTGTAGGCGGGTTCAATCAAAAGAATCAGTTTCTAACACTTAGTCATTTTTGGGATTGGTTCAGTGCCTTGGTTCAATCAAAAATATCCATCAGAAAGAGTTAAGTGCTTCATCAAGATTCAAAGTTCAACCACTTCATGGTTCAACAACTTCAAAACAATAATCTAAGCAAAGAAGGCTTGAACCATTGAATTGTTGAACCATTGAACCACTTTGGTTCAAAGGTGGGTTCAATCAAATAGTTCAAAGGTGGGTTCAATTAAATGGTTCAATGGTTGGTTGAACCAAGAATTTTAATGCTTTGATTCACTCATTTGGTTCATCCATTTGGTTCAACACTTTGGTTCATCTGCTTGGTTCAAAGCGTGGTTCAAAGGAGTAGTTCAAAAGAGCGGTTCAATGCAAAAGTTCAAAGAGGCCTCCCAAAGGACAAGTGCCCTTATGGAGGGCACCTGGTCAACAAAAGAACCCTTCAAAAGGATCATTTCCAAAGAAGCCACAAAGGTAAATTCTTTCATATTTTTGTTTAAGGTAGTCAGAAAAGACTAAGGCATAATTCCTTCAAACTTTTTATTTGAAGGAATTACTTCAGACAAAAAGTTTGAAGGAATTTGGAAAGATTGTGGGAGGAAAGATCGAAGGAGTTTCTCAAAGCCAAAGTGATAAATTCCATAGAATTTTTGTCTGTGGGAAAATTCTATGGACTTTTTGTCGATGGGAAATGTCTATAGACTTTTTGTCCATAGGAATTGTCTGCAGACTTCTTGTCTGTAGGAATTGTTTTGAAAGACTCCAAAGAAGAGGTTGTCGAAGGACCCCAAAGGGAAAGTGACCTTGTGGGGAACTCTCAGCTGCCAACTTAAAGGACACTCCCCCAAGCTGAAGGGTCACCTCCCCTTCAGGAGGATGCAAAATAGGAAAGCTTTAGAAAGACCAAGGAGTGACGCGCCCAAAGACATCAAATTCAAGAACAATGAACTAGCCATTGAAAGCGTATTGATGGTTGCGTGAATGTCAATTTAAAAGCTCATAAAATAGTTGTTGATCATTGTAGATTTAAATCTATGGTCCCAAATGCATTCAAAGGCTTTAAGGCCAGGACTAGCAAAAAGCAACTAAGGAATAGAACAACAAATTGAATCTAGGACCTGATTTAATTAATCAAAAAAGGAGGAATGATGAAGAAGGATTAGATCACAAAGTGGAAATTTAAAGTTTCAAAATTTAAATAGCATGACTTGTTTCTCTGCATCAAGAAAAACAAATGGGTAGATGCCCCTAAATTTCAGCCTATCTTCTTAACAAATTTCAATGTAACATGATGTGTTACTGTTCTTGAGTCCTTCTTGAAGAGGCTATATAAGGGACTCTCTTTTATTTTAAATTGATATCTTTTTCTTGACAATTAGAATGAAACTTTGCCCAAATTGAAAGGCATTACTGAAACTTTGAGCTCAGATTGTTAATCATATTTTGTTATTGGAATAAGAAAGCAAGTGATTTTTTAGACTTTGTGCTATGATATCTTTGTTGTTGAGGAAACTATTCTTATGTATTTTTACTTAATATATCTTTTGTTCCTTTAATTCAACAAGCAAAATTAGTGAAAGTAGTCAGGAAGGTGTCTTGAATTCAAATGTGGAGAGACTTTGTGCCCCCATAATTTCCTTTAGTGTGTTTTCTTTTTGTTTCTATGTAAAGGACCTTGGGACGACTTTGTGCCCTCATTGTCCTTCATATCTAATTCTTGGGCAATTTAGGTGGATAATTTGTGCTACATCTTAATTTGCTAGTTACAATGTCCTTGGTTACATTTTGCTTCTACTACTAGGAGTATTCTTGTGGTTTGCTGAATAGTACTTCTAAAAGAAGAGTGCTTTCTGTCTTTTCCCTTGAGTTTTTCTTTTGATTTGCATGCATCATCTCTGAATAAAGAGAGATGGATGGTTTGTCCTACCCTTGAGTATTATTTTCTATTTTTATATATATATATATATATATATATATATATATATAGAATATCTATAGGGAACCTCCCCTTGATGAGAGGAGAGATCAGTACCCTTTTGATGTGGTGAACCTACACATTTGGATGACTAATCTTCCTACTTTGGCCTGATCAAACCTATTTTTTTTATCAGTACGCTAATCGACAAAATATTCAACCAACAATTTTTGGCAACTCTACTGGGGATATACTTAATTTTGTGCAATTTGGAACCTCAAGTTTCAGATTGAAACATCACTTGTGTCTTACCCATTATCATTATAATCCTTATCCATTATAGACTCTGGTGACTCTATTTCATAGATAACCCATTATACATTTATAGCCTTACCATCTTCTTCCACCTCCATTATTTTATCTAGTCTACAAAACTAGAGCTATTGAGAAAGAGTGCACAGTTTAAAGCCTCAAGCTTCAAACTAAAGCAAGGTCAATTCTTTTCTATTTTTGTTTCACAATCTGGCAGATTCAGGGTATACACAAATCCAAAGGGCTAAAGGTATTGTTGACCCTATATTCGAGTTGGTATAACAAAGTGATTTTGATTTGTTTCCTTCACCATCTCATCTCCAACGAACCAAGATCTTTCTTCCTACTAAATTCATATCTCCATTGCCAGACAAAGTATCTACTTCTACTATTCATAAAGCTTTACCAATAATTACCCCTTTGAGATTTGTTATTCCTCCTTTTCATAATCCTATATGGTAGCTCAAGGCCCCTGGGGTAATGCTTTTGGTCCTCTCAATCATACTTCACCTCTACATGAGCTTCCATGCAGTTTAAGGAAGAACTTTCCCAAATTCTATGGTGATGGGAAAGTTCATCCTGATGAACACATTATAGCCTTCAACATAGGCTATGGCATAATTGGAGTAGAATTTGAAGATCTAGTAGTCATGCTATTTGTAGAAACATTACAAGGTGCTGCTGTAGATTGGTTTTATCATCTACAAGCTTAGTCAATAACTGATTAGAATACCCTCAAAGATAAGTTTGAAGCCATATTCAAACTTGTAGAAGATGCACATGAACTTTTGGCTCAACTTACACAGATGAAGAAAGAGCCTCATGAACCAATAAGATATTTCATAGCCAAATTTGACAAATGGAGGAATAGGATTCTTGTAATTGCTCGACCTACAACTAAGAATCTCAAATGCTTCTTCATTAATTCTCAGTTACCTGTAGTAAGATTTCTTTTGAGATGTGTTGGTTAAATAGATCTTGTTGTAGCTCAACTTTTGGCCACTGAAGTAAAGATGATCTCATCTTAGTAGGGAAGATAAGAAGATATCCAAATAGAAATAGATCCTCATCATCTTCTAAATATTTATCTACAAGCACCACAGATCAAATGGTGTAAAAATTGGCAAATGAGTTGCTTGCTCTCAAAAAGCAAATAACACAAAGAATGTCTTTTGATCCATCATATAGAGATATGCCAAGAAGGACATTTCCAAATCATTCATATCAGGGTAATACTTCTAAGAATCAAGGGCAGCCAAATCGTCTTCCTCCCCCATAAGGGAAACTAGCCCTTGAAGCTCTTCCAACCAACTTAGCAGTTGGATATTTGGAAACAAAACATGATTTCTCTTTCCAACTTGAGTTTAAACAAGAAAATGACACTGATCTCTTCACAGAGGATCAAGAAGAATTAGCTAGTGACTCCCACATTGGTTTCCTAAACTACTAGGATGAACCTAGAAGCAAAGGAGAAGCTATTGATGAATCATATGTAGTGTTTACCAGGTCCAAGAACCAATCAATCTATTAAGCTGATAAAAAGAAGACAAAGGAGCAACCTCAACTAGTAATTACAATTGCTAAGCATGGAACCAGTCTGCCTTCCTAGTCAAAGGATCTGGTGATCACCCAAAATGTAAGTACATCAATTTCACCTTCACCTTCTACTTTAATTTCATAAACCAGCCCTCTTCCCATCCCTTCTAAAACCCAAAAGGTTGAAATGCTTTCCTCTGTTCTTAGTCTTATTTAGCCATTTGACATAATTGATCATGTCAAGAAGACCAAAATATAGATGTCTAAATTTGAATATTTGCAATCCAATCCTAATCAATTGGATAGGTTGGTCCAATGTGTCAAGAACCAAACCATCCTTGCAAGATAAGAGATTAAGAAAATAATTCTTGATTCCAGAAAGAACATGTCCATTCAAAATAATATTTTCATTACCCCTCTAATTTCTCTTGGGAAAATAAAACCTTTCTATGTTTCCTTATTGATAAATGGTTATTAGCTCAACAATTGCATCATTAATTTTAGGGCATCTAACAATGTCATGCCTACTAAAGTAGCTGAGTCTCTAGGCCTCACACTGACCAAGACATTTGGGAGATGTTTCTCCATGGAGAACAAGTAAGTACCACTATTGGGGCAAATCAAAGATGCCCAACTTGCATTTGTATCCTTTCCAAACAAGAGAATTAGGATGATTGTCTTGGTGGCTAACATCCCAGCATCCTATGGCATTTTGCTAGGATGAAATTTTTGTAAGGATATGGGAGGAGAATTAATCATGGACCTAACTGAAGCAAGAATACCTATCAAAGGTGTAATGAAGATATTGCTCCTCAAAAAGGAGGCAAAATACATGGTCACCCAAATGTCGACCCCTGCAACACAAATTCTATTTGAGTCTTCAAGTAAGGGTAATCATTTCTTGACCATAGAGAATGTTCATGTTTCTATAGATGAAAGTCCTGTAGTTGACAATTTACAAATTGATCCAAACAAGACTTTAAGAGAATTGGTAGGGTGTAGTAAAAATAAGGAAGGATCTTCCATCTCTAATGAAGAGAAATCTGATAGGAGATCAGCCTCTAATGATGCTTAGATCCTGGAATCCAATGGCAGCCATTCTTCCACCAATGATGGAGTCAGGACTATGTTGATATCTCCTCATAGAAATATTCTTCCTTAATGCAATTTACAATTTAGAAACACCAACAACATAGCTGGAAGTGAATCTCTATTGCTTAGATTGAAGATTGCTCAAAATGAAGAGATCAAACTCCTTCACATCAAAGGAGATGTTAAGCTGATAGTTTATCAGGAGTTTGATGTGGACAATCCAATCATGTGTTGGACTAAACTAGAAAAATAACCAATTATGGTAATGGACCATGCTGTTACAAATCAAAATCAAGCAAAAGAACCCTTTGCCAAGAAAGCAAGGAGTTATGGCTTTCAAATTGAAAACCACATCCTACCATGGGGAAAGAAGAAGAAAAGGCCAAGGGGAAGACATAGAAAATTGATTTCTTGGTGGAGAGTTCCATTCACCCATCACTATTTCTAGGGACAAAAGTCTTCTTGCTAGTTTATCAGGATAGAGCACTATTTTCACTGTCTCTAAAATACTTCAATTCTTGAAGTGTCAAATCATTATATCTATACATATGTATATTTGTATAGTTGGTAATTCTATTTTGTTTTGTTTGTTTCCTTTTTTGATGCCTTCCATTTCTAGGTAGCATGACTCCATAGCCCAATGGCATACTTCAAGGCACTGGAGATTTTGGTTTCTACTCCCTTCAATTCTTTTTTATAATTGATAGAAGTTCCCCAACTGGAGCCAGCTGTTGTCCCCCAGAAATATCACTCATTTTTGGGACAACATTTGAACTATTTTGGTCCTACAAACCAGAATTGTCTCTTCCCTTTCTGAAATTTGTCTTGGACATTCAAATTCCTCATTTTTCAAGCTTCTCAAAAATCTACAGACTCTGCAGGATAGAATATATAGACTCAATAGGATTAAATCTGTGGACTCTGTAGGAAAGGAGAATCTATGGAATTTGTAGGAAAAGAAAATCTACAAACTCTATAGGCCAAGTTCAATAGGCTTCACAAGTTGATTTCTAGACTCTTTCAATGTTAAAGAAAACTATGGACTTGGTTTCTATGGACTTTTTAGGCAAGTTCATTTCTACAGGTTTAAAGGCTTCTACAGGTGGGTTCAATCAAAATAATTAGTTTCCAACACTTAGTCATTTTTGGGATTGGTTTAGTGCCTTGGTTCAATCAAAAATCTCCATTAGCAAGAGTTAAGCACTTCATCAAGATTCAAAGTTCAACTGCTTCATGGTTCAGTAGCTTCAAAATAATCATCTAAGCAAAGAAGGCTTGAACCATTGAACCATTAAACCACTTTGGTTCAAAGGCGGGTTCAATCAAATGGTTCAAAGGTGGGTTCAATCAAATGGTTCAATAGTTGGTTCAACCAAGTGTTTCAATGCTTTGGTTCACTCATTTGGTTCATCCATTTAGTTCAACGCTTTGGTTCAAAGCATGGTTCAAAGGAGCAGTTTAATGCAAAAGTTCAAAGAAGCCTCCTGAAGGACAAGTGCCCTTATGAAGGGCACCTGGTCAACAAAAGCACCCTTCGAAAGGGTCATTTCCAAAGAAGTCACAAAGATAAATTCTTTCAGATTTTTGTTTAAGGCAGAAGGAAAAGACTAAGGCATAATTCCTTCAGACTTTTTGTCCAAAGGAATTCCTTCAAACAAAAAGTCTGAAGGAATTTGGAAAGACTGCAGGAGGAAAGCCCAAAGGAGTTTCTCAAAGCCAAAGCGATAATTTATGTGGACTTTTTGTCTGTGGGAAAATTTCATGTAGTTTTTGTCCATGCAAAAATTCTATGGACATTTTGTCCACAAGAATTATTTTGAAAGACTCCAAAGAAGAGGCCACTGAAGGACCTCGAAGGGCAAGTGCCCTTGCGGGGAACTCTCAGCTACCAACTTAAAGGACACTCCCCCAAGCCAAAGGGTCACCTCCCCTTCGAGAGGATGCAAAACAAGAAATCCATAGAAATACTAAGGGGTGACATGCCTAAAGACATTAAATTCAAGAATAATGAACTAGTCGTTGAAAGCGTATTGACGGGTGTGTGAACGTCAATTTCAAAGATCATAAAATAGACATTGATCATTGTAGATTTAAATATATGGTCCCAAATGCATTAAAAGGATTTAAGGCCAAGACCAGTAGAAAGTGACTAAGGAATAGAATAACAAATTGAATCCAGGACTCGATTCAATTAACCAAAAAAGGAGGAATGATGAAGAAGGATCAGATCGCTAGGTGGACATTGAAAGTTGCAAAATTTCAATAGCGTGACTTGTTTCTCTGCATTGAGAAAAAAAATGGGTAGATGCCCCTAAATTTCAGCCTATCTTCTTAACAAATTTCAACACAACATGATATGTTACTTTTATCGAGTCCTTCTTGAAGAGGTTATATAGGGACTCTCTTTTATTGTAAATCGATATCTTTTTTCTAATAATTAGAACAAAACTTTACCCAAATTAAAAGGCATTACTGAGACTTTGAGCTCAGATTGTTGATCATATTTTGTTATTGGAATAAGAAAGCAAGTGAATTTTTAGACTTTGTCCTATGATATCTTTGTTGTTGAGGAAATTATTCTTATGTCTTTTTCCTTAATATATCTTTTGTTCCTTTAATTCAACAAGCAAAATTAGTGAAAGTAGTTAGGAAGGTGTCCTAAAGTCAAATGTGGAGAGACTTTGTGCCCCCATAATTGACTTTAGTGTGTTTTCTTTTTGTTTTTGTGTAAAGGACCTTAGGATGAATTTGTGCCCTCATTGTCCTTCGTATCTCACTCTTGGGCAATTCAGGTGGAGACTTTGTGCTACATCTTAATTTGCTAGTTAGTATGTCCTTGGTTACATTTTGCTTTTACTACTAGGAGTATTCTTGTGGTTTTTTGAATAGTACTTCTAAAAGAAGAGGAGTGCTTTTTGTCATTTCCCTTGAGTTTTTCCTTTGATTTGTACACATCATCTCTAAAGGAGAGATGGATGGTTTGTCCTACCCTTGAGTATTATTTTCTATTTATATATATATATATATATATATATATATATATATATAACATATCTATAGGGAACCTCCCCTTGATGAGAGGAGAGATCAATCCCCTTTTGATGTGGTGAACCTACACATTTGGATGACTAATCTTCTTACTTTGGCTGATCAGACCTATTTTGTTTATCAGTACATTGATTGACAAAATATTCAACCAAAAAATTCAAAAGGGTTAGAGGAAAGGCACCCAAAATGGATATTTTAGGTTTTAGATAAGGTGAAGGTAAAGGTGAGGGTGTTTGGTTTTGATTGAAAGGTTGAGGGGTAGAATGGTATGTCCATGATATGGACACTTTTTTTCTTTTCACCTATCTTTTTATTGGGCCTAAGCTCAGGTAACCATATGGATAGTGTGTATTAAGGGGGGTATTATAATAGATTGTTTCTTTAGTTCCTCCTCACTTTCAAAGGAGAGTAGAGGAGTAGGTAAATGTTGGATGGGTTGAATTGGTGGTTGAGTTGGTAATGGGCTCAAGGGAGGTTCATTTGATAACCGATCATCCTCATCCCATAAGCTATGGACAAGTGTTTGGAGATATTTGCAATTATCTATGTCATGTCTAGGGATCCTATGGTATGAGCAAATTGAATTTTCATTGAACCATGATAGTGTAGGATGTGAAGGGTCAAAAGTTTTGATGGGTGGTAGGGTTAAGGAAGAGGTTTTCAAAAACCTTTGTAGAATGGTTAAATAATATTTGATCAAAGCCATTTAGGGTGTTGGGTTTTTAATTATAAGAGTGGGAGCCATCTTAGGATTAGGCTTCACCATATAAATTGTAGGTGGTAGAAGGGTTTTGGTAGATGGTTTTGGCTGGGATTATTTGGTCATGGTTGA
Source organism: Torreya grandis (assembly GCA_037957365.1). Classification (NCBI taxonomy): domain Eukaryota; kingdom Viridiplantae; phylum Streptophyta; class Pinopsida; order Cupressales; family Taxaceae; genus Torreya; species Torreya grandis. Next base: position 2,042,265 of record JARHVA010000504.1, on the reverse strand, counting down.
TTTGGAGGTTGAATATTTAGAGGTGGAGGGTGAAGGTTTGGTGATAGGTAGGAAGGTAGAGATAGATATGTTAGTTAATAATGATTGAGATTTTTATGATTTGGTGGAGGTAGGTGTAGGTAGAGTAAAAGGAGAAGGTTTATTAGATGGGATAGGTAACAGGGATAGTAGAGGGATAGAGTCCTAAGATGTAAAGTAGGTGGAAAGGAGGTGGTATAGGTTTGATTCAAGGTGGGAGTTTGGTTAGCTCCACATTTTTAGTTGGTTTGGTTTGGGTTTTCTTTGGTGGACTAGAAGGGGTTAAGTCCAACTTAAAATATGGGTGAGCTAGGCTAGGTGTATGGAGTATTCCTAGATTCTTGATAGGTTTGGTTAGAGAGGCATAAGGTGATTTGGAAATTTAAAATAGAGGTGGGTTGGATGGTTCTCCTATTATTTTGGAGGGAAAATTATTTAGTGAAGGTATTGAGGTTATAATGTGTTTGATGGTGGATACAAGTTAAGTTGAAGGTTCAGGGTTGTTTTGGTAAGGGAGCCCAAGATGATGCTAAAAATTGGCTCTATATAGATTGGGTTGAGAAGTAAACTCTAGAATTTGTACTAATCTATAAAAAGGCTTATAAACAGGTTTGATTCCTTGGTAATTGGTTTCAAAAGTTAATCCCATGGGTGGAGGTGTGGGAATGGCTTCTTCACCTATGTTCTTGATAGAAGGTGCCAAGGTTTGGGAGGATGCTTACTCCATGGAAGGTGTAGGTAAGGTGATCTCTTCTTTGGGATGGTCCCTAAAGAGAGAATGGATGGTTCAAGGATAGTTGAGGAAGGTATGATAGCCTCAAATAAATGGATGGACATGGTTGTTTCCTTTGGTTGGGTGTTCAAAGGAGTGGAGGGTAATTCAACCAATTTAATAGGTAGAGTGGGTGAAGATGTGTTTGAAGCAATGGTTTCCTCCTTGGTATTTTTATTAAAGGAGACATGGATAGGTCTATGGTCTCATCGAGTGAAGAAAGAAGGGTGGTTATTTTATCTTTTTGGGTGTCCAAAGGAATAGAGGGTGAGTCCACCACTTCAATGAGTGGAATGGAGGAAGGGGTAGATGAGGTAATGGTCTCCTTAATGATAGGTTCAATAATAATTACATTAACTATATGGACCTCATGATCATGAGATGATTCCAGTTTAATATATCATAGTTGGTAAAAGGGGCATGCTTGGGAAAAGGTTTATGAAAGATGTCAAGGGACTAATTTGGGGGTGAATTGGGATAATCAAACACAATTTCTCCCTTATCAATCATGTTTTGGACAATATTCTTAAATTTGTTACACCTACTAACATCATATCCAATGACATGGTAGAAATAATAAAGATCATTCTCATTGTACCAACCAGGTGTAGGGAAAAAAGAATCAAATTATTGGGGAGGTTTTATTAGAGGAAGTTGTATGATGTTTACTTTGAGTAATCTATCCAAAAATGAAGCATAATACTCCTTTATTGAAGTATATTATTTTGGGGAAACTTGGTTTTGGTTTTGGATTTGGTTTTGTCGGTTGGAAGATTTAGAAGAATTGGTTAGGATGGGTTGGTTGATAGTTAGAGGTGGAGAAGTTTTAAGGACAAATGAGTTGGTGTATGCCTTTGGTTTGGTATTAGGATTATTGGATTGATTGTTTGTTTTGGTTAAGAAAGGCTTATTGGATTTAAAGGTAGAATTTTTGTTCTGTAGTTTTAGTTTTCCCTCATCAATGGCTCAAATTTCCAATTTTTGTGCCATGGTAAAAGCCTCATAAAAAGTTTGGAAAGTTTGAACTTGAAGAGTGGGGGAAATATGTTTGGCACAACCTTGAGATGAGAGTTTAATCAAATTAGGTTGGGGTAAGGAGAAATAAATTTGGTTGATGAGACCTCTCCATCTAGCTATAAAATCAATAATTGATTCATCATCAAAATTTCTAATAGAGTATAGGTAGGTAATAAAGAAATTTTTAGATATATTGACTGAAAAATGATCTAAAAATACTTGGGAAAGTTGAGAAAAGGAAAAGATAGAGTTCTTGGTGAGAGCACTATACCAATCCAAGGTGGGTCTATCTAAAGACATGGGGAAGGTATGAAGGTGAAGAGCATCATCATATGCAATCAAATAACAAGAATGGTGAAAGGATATTAAGTGTTGTTGGGGTTCCTCCTTAATTTGGAACTTGGAAAACTTAGGTAGTTCCCATTGAGGAGGAAAGGATCAGATAGGGATGGATGGATGGATAAGTTCATTTTAGATTTAATCATAAGATAAAAGGTTATGAGCCCTAGAAATAGATGACTCTAGGTTGGTTATTTTTTCCATTAACATTTTAACCAAATCTATTTTAGGTTAGGAGGCTCCATAATTATGTGTTAAGTTTAGTTGAGGTTGGGTACCAAGGTAGAAGGTTGAGAAGATATCACATATTGGTATGTGGTCATTGAAGGTTGGGTAGAAAGTGTTATGTATCCTTGTGGATTAGTAACATATTGGTAAGATGGCATGGGTATTTGTTGAGGGATTGATATGGGTTGCTTTATAGGTATGGATGGGTGGGTAGATGGTTGTGGTTGAGTGGTAACTCTTATGTTAATAGGTGGAAGAGTAGGAGGTATGGAAAGCACCAAATTTTGAAGTGGGGTATAAACTGGTGGATTGGTAGTAATAAGATGAATGGTGGAAATAGGGGTAGAATATACTCCCATGTTGGTTGAGGTATGGGTAACAAGATGTGAGGTTTCCCCTATGTTAGAGGCATAAGTTGTAGGGGGTGGTTGGTTAGTAGTTTGGATGTTGGATTGGGTTTGGGTGGTGGTAGTCGATGGGATATTATTATAATAATATGTTTGGGTGATCAAAGGTTGTGTAGAGGTAACACAAAACATAAGAGGGGGAGGCATACTATAAAGTGGATCCATGGGAAGAACTGAAACAATAGGGTATGGTGAGCTAAGGTATTAAGGTAATGTTGAAAGCACACGGATGTTATCAAGGAAGGTAACAAAATTCACATCACCCTTAACAACTATTAGAGGCATGGTAGGAGGAGAAAAAACATGAAGATAAATCTCAAAATCATATTGATACTCCATGGAAGAAGAGGAGAAGGAAGATTGTGGTTCTTGGTTGTTGGTTTGATTCCTTAATTATTGTCTAGTAAATACCATATGAGGAATAGAAAAGAAATGATAAAATCTCACAACTAAAACACAAAGAAATAAAAAGGAAAATAATCTCAAGGAAATCAAAACATATACTAAAGTGAGTTTAAAAATTAGGATTATTTTTAGATTGCTTTTGGCTTATGCCTTAGAAATTATGGAGAAGAAATTTGGTTTGTAGATTGGGTATTAAAGATAAAATCTAAGGTTGGTTTTAGGTTATGTTTAGGTGCTCAAAATTAAGAATTTGTATTGAACATTAGTACATGGCTTGATATTGGGGCCTACACCCTCACTTCACACACTATAGTGATAAGGGTGTTGGGTGCTTATCCAAGATATACTAAATTTAAAATTTTATACTTAACTAGAGAGATGAGTTGGTTCTCCCCTTGGTAGTGACCTCTAATTAGGATTAATAGGAAAGGGTAAGGTTTACCACTAGGTGATGAAATATTAGTTGGGCCTTATCTTGTTTTGATGTGTTGATTAATTATGTATTTTGGTAAAGTGTGTGATACCAAGAGTGAAACTAAGATTAATTAATTTGATTTTAAGTTACCATATGAACTAAACCAAACAAGCAATCAATATATGCAAGGTTTATTTTAAGCCCAAAAGAAAATTTCTAATTTCATTGTATGGAAAAGAATAAAAGAAGAAAGGGGCATATAGATGATCCTAGGGTCCCATTGGGTATGCCAAAATTTTTCTCTTAATTTCTTCTCATTTCTTAATTTTAGAAGAAGATGAGAAACAAGTAATAAGGTTGTGGTATAAATACCTAGTTGGTGATGCATGCATAATCTAGACAAAGATGAATAATTCCTTTTTATCTTAGAAGGAATAGATTAAAGATAATAAATCACTAACAAAAAGGGTTGTTAGCAAGATAGTTAAGTGGACTACTTAGTGTGAGCTAGATCCAAGAAGCATAAGCTTCTGAGGAGGTTGTAAATCCATTCTTAATAACAATCAAGTTAAAAGAGATAAAATTAAGGTACTTGCATAAAGTAAATGAAATGAAACACAAGAAGAAATTAGAATGCTTGCTAAAAAAATGACTAAATATATAAAAATTGGTTTAATATTCATGATAAAGTGGGTGAAGTTAGGTTCAAAAAATTAGAAAAGGGTCTATGAACAACTACTAGGAACAAAAAATGTTAGGTTTGGTTGGGGTTAAGTGACTAAAACTAACTTATTATTTTATACCATAGTGACAATCAGTGGTTGGGTGAATCATCAGTAGTTCAGCTAACCATTGATGGTTGGGTAACTGTCATCAGTTGGAGGTGACCATTGGCAGTTGTGCTAACCATCAATAGTTGCCTATGGGTTTTGAAGGTTGATAAAATAGAAGTTTTAGAATAGGTGAAAGGTTTGATAATGTTCTTTTTAAGGATATAAAATTTGGGAAACAAGGTAAAAATAAGTTTGATCAGGTCGCGGGTTAGAAATCTAAAATGATAAGATGAAAGTATAAATATACCTGTTACTTGCTAGATGGCTGATGGTTGAAGGCTAGGGAAATTTTGATAGAGTAACATTAATCTGCCTCAAAAACAAATTTGATATAGGTCAAGGTCTCTTTTTCTATTATTGAGTTTTTGAAGGAAGACTAGATTCTATAAAGTTTGAATACCTATATGCAAGAATGCTTTGATGATCTATTTCACCTCTTACTCCCCTCCTTTTATAGGCAAAGAGAGATGGAGGATATAAGGTTCCTTAGAGGGTGAGGTTATTGATTTTAATGTTTGGGAGTTCATTAAAACCACATAAGGTGAAAATATTTAATTGCACCTCTTTATCTCATATATAGTTGGTGATGTATTATAAGGGTGAAGACCTAATCATCGATGGTTAGGCTAACCATCGATGGTTAAGTTGGCCATCAATGATCGATTGTCTAAATGAAAAAAGGGGTCAAGGTGGGTTGAAAGAGGTGGGTTAATGTTTAAGTTAGTAAATCTAGTTAGCTAAGTAGATAACTATACTTAGGGTCTAAAGGTTTGGTCAGTGGGTTGATAAGGGTTAGGTGGTCCCTAAAGACTCCAAAGGAATATTAACTCCTAGTATGGTTTTCTAGTGTCTATAGTGTCCTATCAGAAGTAGATTTTTTGAAGGTGACCCACTATGAGTCAGACAAAGTGATATGGAAAAAATTGAAGAAAATATAATAAGGATATATAAAGGTTAAAATGGAGAAGTTATAGACCCACTAGAGATAGTTTGAAAGTCTGAAGATGAATGAAAATGAAACCATTGCATCTTACCTATTAAAATTTGATGAAGTTGTTAATGTCATTAGTGGATTAGGATAAGAAGTAAAATAATCTACATTTATTCAAAAGTTATTGAGATCACTAAATCCTAAGTTTGATTATAAGGTGTCTACAATAGAAGATATGTAAGATTTGAACAAGCTAGAGATGTATGGGCTTCATGACATCTTGACTGCCTATGAGATGAGAAAAAACAAAATAAGACCTCCCAAGAAGGAATCAAAATTCAAAGCTAAGAAGAATTTAAAAGACAATAAGCTCAAGGATGAGGCATGTTTAGATGTTGTTGATGATGAATTGATATCCATGTTTGTTAAGAAATTGAGGTTTGGATCTAGTAAGTATAAGGGCAATTTGGCTTTCAAATGTTTCAACTATGGTAAGATTGGTCACATTGCATCTAAGTATCCTAATAAGGATAATATTGATCATTATTAATAACATGATGAACATCATAGATATGATAAAAAGGTCTATAATCCTACCAAAAATAAGAAATATTTTAGGAAGTATGAAGGTAGCGAAAAGGTCATTCAAGAACAAGAGAAGCTTCTATACCAAAGAAGATAATAACTCATCTGATGTGAGTGATACAAGCACATTTGATAGTGATGATGATAGTAATGAACATGAACATGACAACATTGAAACCTTATTCATGGCTATATAAATAGATGATGAGGGTTGCTCAAAAGGAAAAGACATTATGGATGATGAAGAATCAAATGAAGAAGAGGTTGAAGTAAATAGTGAGGCAGAATTGGTGAGTTCTCTAGAGGGGTTGAAGTTTCAAATAAAAAATAATCACAAACTAAGATCATTAGTTAAATACTATGAGAAGAAGATTGGTTTGTTTGAGGAGATACTAAGAAACACATACAAGGAGTATGATGAGATCATCAATCATATTGAATCACAGTTGGATATAGTCACTACTAAATTAAAATCTAAAGAGGAATAATGCACTAGGTATAAAACTAAAATGGAATACTTGAAAGATGATTTGGATCAAGAATCTATCAAGTTGAAAACGTTTATGAAGTTTGAAAAGAGAATTGATGTTCTTAATAACATCTTAAGTATTCAAAAGTATACAAGTGATAAGAGAGGTCTTGGTTTGAATAAAATGAAAAGGAGTCAGCTCAAGTCAAGGATAAGGCTAATGAAGACAAGAATGTCAACATGAAAATACCAATTAGACAACCTAATTCTGTGAGGTATGCTAATTCATTCAATGGATATTATTATGCATGCAATTAGTTTCATCATATATTAAGAGAGTATATAAGACCCTCTAAAAATGAATATGCATGGGATTATGAAAGGAATCATTAGTCAATAAGTATGTATGATATTGTTTTCTACACTTTTCATAAAGTGGGACACATTTAAATTTTTTGTCTAAATAGAGTTAGAAGGCCATAAAGTCAAAACAAGAGGTTTGAATCCCATATATTACAATAAAGAAGGAAAATTAATGTGTGGAAACCAAAGAAATTAAAGGTGACTCATGATCAATATACAATCTCAAATAGATTTTTTGCTATAGTAGAGCATAATTCAAATGTGAAATCAATTCAATAATGTTCATTATTAGCTCAGATTGTTGACCACATAGATGATGAAGAGGTTAAGCCAAAGAGAACAATCAAGCTTAAAAAGATCCTTAAGGGTATTTAGTCTTGTGAGAGCATGGAAATCTAGGAATATCTTAAATTTTTACTATTTTAGAGCCCTATGGAAAGGGGTGACTTCATTAGGATTCATGGAGACACTCTTTAGTTAGTAGAAGCATGATGGATGCTTGGTTTGAGGGGGAGATATTCAAGTTGTTCATAAGTTCAAATGTAGTTGTTGACAAGCATATAAGAGTTTTTGAGAGTAAACTCCAAAGAGGGAGAGTGAGTGGTTCTATTTTTTTTATGTATGACCCCTTGACATTAATCTCAAAGGGGGATAAAGTTTAGTAAAGAAGATTGAATAGATTGGGGGAGATGAGAGTGATCAAACTGAAGATTATTTTTCCATCAATGATAAAAGGTGATTTTTTTGAGAAGTGTTGTCATTTATGTGAATATGTGTTTGGTGAAGATGCATGGTGAGTGGTATTTGAGGTATGATCTTGTATGATTGATGTGATAAGGAATCCTTGTGACAAGAGAGAATTTGAAGGTAACCTAATCTCTTTTTTATTAAGAGAGAAGTTTAAGACAACCTAATTATTCTTGTATTATTTGAAGTCAATATTGTTTTAGTGGTGTGACATTGATATCTAATGAGTGTTATTATTTGATTTCATTGAGGTAAGCATGTTTGATTACTAGTTCTTGAGTATAAGGTGTCTTGAGAATCCTATTCTAAACCCTATGAGAAGGTGTGCATAGTAAAATTTGGTGAAGTAAGAAAGCACAAGATTGTGAGAGGTATTTTTGCATTATGTTACCATGTAATTTAAGTTTATATACTTTTATAAGTTTTTCAAGGCTATTTGTCTAGTTTCAAGTGCTTCAGAAGCCTAGTCATGGTACTAGTCATAACATGAAGAGACCTTGTGAGAAGGTATGAGTATGATGAATTGGTGAGATGAGTGTACACATGAATGAGTGATTGTATTAAGTTTATTTATAATTTATTTAAATAATTTAATCTCTCATAAGAGTCCTAAGGCAAGCCTACAAGGGTAAGACCTACAAATCAAGTATGCAACTAGACCACTTTTAGACCCTGCTTGGCCTAATGAGGCATCGTGATCTATTGTCAAGGCATATGAAGGATGTATGGAAATATTTAAGAATTATATATGTTGATTGATTTTTTTAGTGAGGTATATATCACATTGAAAGAATCATGAAGGTTATTTTCAAGGCCTAATATGATTTACAAGTTAAGGTGTAGAGAGCAAAGAGAGAGAGAGAAAGTGTGGCCTAATGAGGAGTCATGATCAATTTTAAAGATTATTTTGCATATGTGAGAATTGAAAGAGGTATTATATGTTTTTCTTAGTATTCTTACAAAGTTTTAGATCATGGTTTACAATAAAATGCATGAAAAATGGTTTTAAGGTCGCTCGAGTATATGGAATGAAGACATGCAAACCCAAGAAGGAATTTTAGGTGTTCATTGGCATGTGTAACATTTATATGGGAAATGATAATTTAAGGATATATGTGTAAGGGTCATATCTAAAAACTATAGGAATTGGTTTTATATTTAAGGTGGAATCCTTTATGAACAATCATTAACATAAAAATTGTGTTAAACCTCTCTAAAACCCTAAAAAGGACTTGATGTGAAAGATATTGTTTAAAATATCCTAGAATGTTATTAAATTACTATATAAACTATTTTAGGTTATATAAAATCTCCCAGGCACCTCCAGGTATGATTTATTTTTCAAGTGTGTGAGTAGATCCTATAATAAAGTGCACATTTCTTAGAGATTTATTGTAGTAATCAGAGTTGACCAAGTTATAGTTTTAAAATGGATGGAGGATTAATATTGAGAATAATTTTTAATGTCCATAAATATTTATAGATATAATATATCCCTAAAGTATGATAAATTGGTCATCCAAGCTAGCTAGTTTCTAATGGCCTAATGATGGAAACATTGAAAAAACTAGGTAGCAGTGAGAAGATTATTAGGAATGTGTTATCATGAAATAATGATGAAAAAGGTGAATGGATATTTATTTTAGAAATTATAATAAATTTTTATTTTTTGGTAAAATTTTTGGAGATTAGTGAATATAGTAAAAATTTGCTAACAAGTTGACTTGTTTGGCTTAGTGAGGTATGTGTACAGTGAGGTCATGAGATTGGTCTAAAAGACTAATAGTTTCCATTTCAATATATTATATGTATAGATTAAAATTATATAATGATATAATAAGATCATATACATGAATTAGAATTCTATGAAATTAATCATACAGGTGTTGAAAGTCATTATCATTATAATTGTGCTTTAAACTAAACTGACAGCTTTGGGTAAGCAAGTTGTAGTAATGATTTTGAGGTTATATGCCCTGAGTTAAAGTATATAATGCACATGGTGTTTTAGTTTTTAAATTTTATGTATTATCAATGGTTTTTATAATATATTATAATTATTTAATGTTTTTGAAATGATAAAGCCAAAATGGCTTGTCTGGTTCTAGGTTGACTATGTGTAGTAAGATTAAGAGATTGGTTTACAAGACCAATATTTGAAATTAGACCTTGTGTTTCTTTTAGAGTGGTCTATAGATGTCAAAAGATATTTTTAAAGTATCATCAATCATGGGAAGTGTTATTTTAGGTGTTAAATATTAATTTGTTCATGATTGGGTTTTGAAATGTTTTAGTCTTTTTGAATGAGATATTTGCATAGACGAGTTTGAGTCCTTTTACCCTGAGTTGTGAAGTATAAATTATATGGTGATGAACATGAGGTTATGTAGTTTCTGTACATGTGATTTATTTATATGGTTATTTAGATATTTTTTTCTTAATCTTCAGTAGTTAAAGATAGACTTTCTATGTATGAGAAGGACTTATTATGAATAGTACAAATTGTGTGCTTCAAGTGGTACTTGGTTCTAAAAAGTGATATGGATCCTAGATGATATTAGTAGAGGTATATTTAATTGTTATATTAGATTTTACTTCCATTTTTTAAGTTTAAAAGTGTTCCAAAGAAGACAAAGTGTAATGTGTCCTAAAGTAGACCTAATAGAATTAGGTCTCCATGAGAACTAATAGTGAAATGAATCCTAATTGAGTTATGTCAAGCCTAAAGGTATCCAATAATAATTTGAATCATGTTAATGAGATTTAATAAGACCTACTCCATGTCTGATCTAATATTTTAATGGTGATTATCTAACTAAGAGGTATATGAACAAGGAATGGTATATATAAGGCAATTTTAGGCCTATTAGTGTGTAGAGGAAAAGCAAATGAAATAATATATTCGTAAGTATAAGGTATTTTATAACATATAAAGATTATATAAACTATGATAAAGATTTGATATAGATTTTGTATATGAGGATCAAGGTCATACGACTTAATCAATCTTGGAGAGACTTAATTGAGTGAAGAAACCTAGAAGGTAGTTTAAGAGGAATAAGAGTGTGAAGAGATGAAGAGGTGGTCATTATCATTTAGTTGAGAAAAAAGGTGTTCTAAAGGTTTTAAAGGTAATCATGTGACTGAATTGGTGTTGAGTCATCTTGGGGGTTGGTGTTTCCTTGTAAGTTGGTGATTGGCTAGTTGGGGTTGGTGATCCATGTGGAGGTGGTACTTCACTAAATTGTGATCTTTTGAATTATAGGACTATAGTCCATTTGTAGGGATCAATGTTTTTTCTTCCCCTTGAGGTTTTCCCACATATATGATTTTTTATCTTATGTAATCTTGTTTGATGCTTATATGGGTGATTGTGTATGCATTGCTTGATATATATGTTGATGTGATGATTCTCAAATGCTAAGAAAGAATTGAAATAAAGTTTTAAGTCACTTATTCACTCACCCATCTCACTAATTGTGATCCCAACATTATGATGCATCCTATAGTAAAAAAACATTAGCTATGAGAGGGATATCCAATGAGAAGATCACACAAGGCATATCACGATCTAAATCAAAGTCTAAAGGACCCAAGCAAAAGCCAGATTATGGCACTATAAAAATCTAGGAAAATTATAAAAGGATTTATATAATTTTAAGACTAAAAGGGATAGAAATAAAAATGCACCTTTAGCTGAGGCCAACATAGTAGATTTAGAGGAAGAGACAACACATGAGGCTTCTTGCCTTAGTAGTAATATATCATGTGACAATGCTTGGGTGTTGGGCTCAGGTGCATCTTTTCACGTCTCCACATAGAGATTGGTTTGTGGGTTATAAACCATGTAGTGGAGATTCTATTTATATGGGTGATTATCATCTATTAGAGATTGTGGGAAGAGGGGATATAAGGATCAGACTACATGATGATAGAATTATAATGTTGAAGGATGTACATCATGTTCTTATATTATAGAAAAATCTAATGTCCATCAAAATTATGGATGAGATAAGGTATTATTGTACCTTTGGGAATGGTAAATGTATAATTTCCAAAGGATCTCTAATGGTGGCATAAGGATAATCTTATGTCTCCTTATATCATCTATGTGAAGATTCAACAACAATTACTATAGTAGTACCAACATTAAATATTGATTAGGGTGATGTGATGCTAGATAGAAGTAATCCCTATAAGAGAGTTAATTTTAAAGCACAAGTTGAAGTGTAGGATTGATTTGAAATAAAGTAAGTATAGTTCTATACAACCAAAAATAATGGTTGTATGATGTGGTATAACCACATGTTTTTAACTAAGAAATTATATATGATAAGAAAATACATGCAAAAGAGGAGGCATAATAACATGAAAGTGTACCCTATTGAAGTAATAAAAGGAAAAGATGAAGAAGATAAAGTGAGACCTAGTATTCAAAAAAGGAGAAGGCTATATGTTTGGAAATTTGGTAGAGCATGATGTATTTTGGATGCATTATTAAGGGTCAAAAACTTATTAGGTGCATTGATGCACTAAGTAACACAATGACTTACCTGGAGCTATGATTGGTCCACTTATGCCATGTTTGGGCATGTTTGATAGCTAGAGAGTATTAGAAGTATTGTATTGACTTCTACATCATATTATTTCTTGACTACTATCAAGAGTACTGCTTACACTTGTTTCTATTTATATTTGGAACACCTTGATTCCTACATGGTGATCTTTCTAAAAGAGATAGAGTAGCTAGAGGGATATAAGGATGAAGACTATAAAATTTGAAGTATACGTGTGGATGGGAGTATAGTGTTACCTTCATGGAGAGCCAAATTTTTTTAGTAGAAGTTGATTCTATATGTGTTGATGACATGTTGGATGTAGGCCCCAACATAATCACTAGTGTGATGGCTCCTCAATGACAATGACATTATGAAGGTGGTATGAAGATAAAACCAATGATGGAGATACATAAGGATAAGAAAACAAGGAGTTACATTACTTATTGTAGTGTGATATGTCTTCTTAATAATGTATTATAATGGAGGAAAATATATTTTTTTATCCTATGTATTTAATTCATTATTATTAGTAATCCTTGTGATGCCATAGTGAGCACTAGACTCAATACTTCTAAGCAGTAGGAGTTATGGGTGGTTCATGATAAAATCCCAATAGGAGGATTGGCCTATGTGTGGATAAGTGTAGAATCACTTTAGGTGTTGAAATATACTATGGAGGAGTATATGTTGAAAAATACAACTAGGATAGAGAATTTTTATTGGTATAATGAAACTTATATTAGGTTTATGTCAGGGTAGTAGAGGGCATGGTTGGCAACTAGATAGAAGAATACATAGGTGTGGTAAATCCTATGTATATTGACTTCAAGTGGTATAATGTTAGTATGTGAAGTCATTTTTCACATGAGACTATTCATGAGTCACTATTCATGGCCACTATTCATGTGATGATGTGGTAGTTACTATTCACAATAGTGAATTCACAATGACTATGTTAATGAGGTAGAAGTGTGAGATGGCAGTGACTATACCTATGAAGTGGCACTTTGTTGATGTGGCATGGTCTAAATAAAATATTTTATTGATTAAAATATTAGGAGAGATAAATTGGGAACCATATCTTTATGGGTGACATTTGGAATCATGTGGGGTAGAGTTTATCCTTGAACATATGCATGTGAAGTCAAAAGTTGAGGAATATTTTAACTCATGTGGATGGACATGGGAAAGTGGTTATAAGGATCACTATTATATATTATAGGCACATTAAATTTGGGTTATACCATTTTGGATCATAAGGAGAAGGTCAAAGTGCATCATGACTATGCCTTGCGATGTTGGACCTTGCACATGTGATGGACAATGTTACTTATTGATGAATAGTGAGGCCATATGGAGGTTGGAACTTTTTCCCTCTATATCTTGGTTTTAACCTTTATTCTCTTCTCTATTTTGTATTATATATATTTATTACTCTCCCCTCATGTATGAAAAGTGTGTAAGATTAGTAGAAAGAATGCAAGTGTATGAAGCTTGTGAGAATGTGTAGAATCTTGTCAAAATAAGCTTGTAATTAGTGTGTTGAAAAAAATTGCATAGATTGAATGCTTGAGTGAAAGCGTAAGAGGAGTGTGTTTTGACTAATCTTTGTTGGATAGGATGATATTCTAAAGTTAGTAATAAGATTGGATGCTACCATTTACCCATGGTTTTTCCTTGCACTTAGCAAGGTTTCCATTTAATATACTTGTGTAATGTGTTATATTGTTTTTCATCGATCTTATATCTATTTTATTCCATATTGTATTTAATTTAACGTGATATTTTGGATATTATTTCCTAACATGAGTTGATCCACTTGAGGGAGTTATAATACATGAGATTTAATATTTAAGGTGCAAGAGTTTAAGAAATATTATGCTAGATCTATTAAGGGATTTTATTATTGATGGTGACACTTTTTTGAAACAAGGATAAGATATTCATAATCTTAAATGATGTGAAAAAATGTGTTTATTTATATGAATAAAATAAATTGAAAATATTTAAGGTAGAGTGGAGTATATCCTTATTGAGTACTAAAAAAAACACACTGGATAGGAAATTTATTAAGGCTATTGAAATGGTAAAAAATTAGAACAAATGTTTTTTCATAAAATATACATGTTTTAAACAAGAAAACCATATAATGTACCTATTCACATTCATTTTATGATTTATGAACTAAGTGTCTAATACTATGTAGGTTTATTTTATCATGTATACTTATCAACATATTTAACCCAAAAATAGATTGTGGTATCCTATACTTGGTGTTACTAGGGTTAAAAATATAGAAATGATAATTCACAAGGGTGATAATTAGATATAAAATGGACCAATTAAATTATAAACTTAGATATACATATATGCTAAATTCATTATGCTAAGAATAGGCTAAATATATAAATTACAACTAAATAATACATGGAAATGAAAAAGAAGTAATATCCTTAGTTGGTTTTTTTGCTAACACATTATTAGATCTAAGATTGGTATAAATTAGTCTACAATAAAATTTTGGAACACTCATTAGATTCTATATTTGATGCTTCTAGAGCTCTAGACACTAACATTAGCATGGGATGGTTGTATCGACACTACTATCTAGGTTTGATGTAAGTGTGATGTATGTAATACCAAATGGAAAAGGATTAGACCACCTAGATGATTTTAGGTTTATATTCACCTTCACTCTAGTGTATTAAAATATGGGTCATAGACTATCACTCATCATGAAATTATAAAACCCTTATTCTTCATATTTAATATGACCCTGAGGAAAAATAGGTTTGTGGGGACATATTTTTGATCTGACCTCATAGATCCCATGCCAGTGAGCACTACCTAAATATATAATACTCTAAATAGGGACTCATAGTGATGTAGTTCTCCCCTATGTGTTGGTTTCTATGTGAATCATGCAATATGTGTAAATAAAGTATAATAGTAACCTACATTTTGAATTAGTAAATAAATTTTTGGGGATTTTCTTTTAGTAATTCAAACCTGTATATGTGTTGTACCTATTAATGGTATTGAAATATGTAATCTTTATTAAATTGAATTATTCATAGAGTGATTTTGATAAGTTGCCTTGGTCTCTTTTGGTCTCTTGTTAGGTAGGTGAGGAATGAATAAGGGTTGATCTTGTATTTAATCTATCCCTTTAGATAATTAAATATCATTAAATCACTTAAGTTTAATATTAGGATACATTTAATTTTCAAAATAGATGACTTTAAGAAATGAGACACTTGCATTAGGTTAGGAAATTAACATCTATGCTAGTGTCTATCCTATACATTAGTGTCTAGAGAGTAACAAAGTAGGTACAAGTTTAGAACTTGTAGAGATGGAAGATAAGTATATTTTAATAGTTTTGGACAAGATAGAAGACCTGGGTCATCAACATAATATTGGTCAGACTAGGAGATATAGTCTAAGGGGAATAAGATATAGTAGGTACAAGACTTACAAAAGCAAAAAAGGTCTAGAACTGAAAGGAACAACAAAGTTTTGAGTTTTTATAGTTTACAATACTAAATTTATATATAATCTATAAATATCATATATATTTACCACCCCCAAATCTAGTAATTAAATTTATAATTCAAAGGAAAGGAATGTGTATTTAGGTGTGTATATCACAATTTATTTTTATGTGTTCCCAACTTGAGTGATTTATTGGTGATTGACCTACAACTAAGAACATGTTATAGTATATAATTAGTGCATATAATTTTTAATTGAAAACTTGAAATACATTTAAATTTAAAGAGAAAGTTTTAGGAGTACACATGTGTGTCAATGTAGTTGCCTTGCCTATTGGCAAGTTGATTTGAAAAAGATGTATAATTGTAAGGATTTGAAACAAAGATTAGGACAAATATAAATAAAAATTGAAAGTGAATATATCCAAGGAGATATAAAAAAATATAGAGAAACATTAGAAAGCACATACCCCCAACATTATAGAAAAAGTGAGTTTTCATATGGTAGTTTAGATTAGCTCAACTATGTAACCCAATGATACATATAACCCACTAAGTATGAGTGAACCAAGTCACCCACACTGTTAAACTAATGAGTTTGGATGATACTATCAACTCCAACTTGAAAACTTGGAAATATTTAGTGATTTGACCACCTCAATCATACAAAAAGGTGAACCAACTATTGTAGTATATTGTCTCAATATAGTTCATAAAAGTCCAACAGTGGGTAGTTAAAGTCCATGAGAATGTTATAAAATATGAAAATAGTTTGGATTTTACAATATTATTAACACATTGTATAACATATTCAAGTTATATATGTCTCATTCTAAAACTATGTATAACAATGGTACCAATGTATAGAACTCTATCACAACTATGAATTTTAATCACATAATTGTGTGATTTAGCTAATTCAAAAATTATGTAAGTGTAGATAACATGATTCCAAATAATTCCCACTATATATAGATAAATATAAAAACTAATATAAGTACCAATTTGGATAATATGTTTCCAAAACATGGCCACACTATAATCTAGATATGTTGAATATTAAATAGGTGTGGATAACATGTTTCCAAAGCATTCCCCCACTGAATCTAAAAATTGTGAATGTGTGGAATCCATGCCCATATGACATGCCACACTAAATCTAAAAACTAATTTAAGGACCATATATTGAATGAGTGTGGAGAACATGCTTCTAAAATATTCTCCCACTAAATCTAAAAATTGATATAATTACCATATATTGAATGAGTGTGGATAACATGCTTCCAAAGCATGATACCATTGAATCTAAAAAGTGATATAAGTATCATATAATGAAGGATAATGGATAAGATGCTTCAAAGTCATGCCTCCACTAAATTTTGAAACTATTCCAAGTGTGGAGAACATGCCTCTATGACATGCCCCCACTAATATGTCTCCCCTTTGAGGTGAAATAAATATAAGATCTAGTAGTTACCTCAACCCAAAAGGATAAGACAATTGTATAATTTATGAATACAACCATGTATCATATATAAGGAACATGTCTATATAGATATAAAAATGAAGAAAATAAAATTGATTTGATCTCATGAATTCCTAAGATGCATGATAAGGATCATGGAAA
Organism: Torreya grandis; assembly: GCA_037957365.1. NCBI lineage: Eukaryota > Viridiplantae > Streptophyta > Pinopsida > Cupressales > Taxaceae > Torreya > Torreya grandis. Next base: position 2,025,056 of record JARHVA010000504.1, on the reverse strand, counting down.
TGTCTAGATAGTAATAATATAGGTTCAACAAGAAAATGAACACACACATAAGAGAACTCAAAATCAATTCAAAATGAAATGGTCTAAGGAGATCCAAAATAAGGGGTATGTTAAAATATTGTACAATTTAAGGGACATGACTTATAAAATCAAGGACAAAATATTCAAATATCCATACAATAAATAATAACATGCAAATGTCAATAAAAGCATACATAGACATAGGGGCTACAAACAAAGGATCATATTCATATGATTGAATAATGAATATGATAAAAAGTCAAGACACTAAAGGAAGTGAATAAAATAAATCATACACAACCAACATAAAAATGTCATAGGTGCCCATGGATCTAATGTTTTTGGAAAAAATGTCGAGTGTATAGCATATCAATTACCTTGTGTAAGATATAATCATGGATAAAACCATGTGTAAGTACATATGTAATATGAAACATCATAATTAAATTTGATCATTGAACCATATAATTTATGTGTATGAAGAACAAAGAAGTGGATTCCCCCAATGTTTGCATGACAAGAGTAGACGGAAGGCCCAACATCCAAAATAAGAATAGATCATGTATCTATGTATGCCTGTATCACACTCAAGTAGAATTGTGACACACATGTATATGTAGGAGTAACTAATTATTCTATTCATCAACATGGAACTAACACATATATGCCAATAAGCTAATAGAACATGTAGGTGCCAAAAGTTTTTTTGGATTTTAGAATGGTTTTTTATTGTTTAGGTATTTTTGGAATATTTCTTAAGTAATGTATTTATGCAAGTGCATAATTTCATTATTATTTTTAAAGGATTTCCTTCAAGTGTAACAAGGTGTTATACACTTTTTCCTAGATTTTATATGACTTTAAACTAGCCAAACCAATTTTGTTTGAACTTTTTGTCATTTTCTACATTGGTATTCTTTTGATTTTATATTAGTACCAGGTCACCCACATCAAAGTCTCATGGCTTATACTTTTTTATATGCTCATTTTACATGATCTTGATAAGCATGTAGGTGATTAGTAGCCTATATGTATTTGACACTCAACTTATCTAATTAATGCAATATTTTTTTATGGAATTCATTATCATTTTTGATGTCTTTAAGAGAAACCCATAAATAAGGTATCTTAAGTTCAATAGGTAATCTAGCCTATTTACCATAGTTTAAAGAGTAAGGTGTGGCCCTAGTAGGTGTGCATACACTAGTTTGGTATGACCATAGATAATATACCATCTATTGGTGCCAATCATTGTTGTATCATTCAACTATTTTGCCAAGTATTTTGAGAATTATCTTATTTATTACCTCTACTTGGCCATGCCCTATGGGTAATAAGGTGTATAAAAGGTATGCTTAATATTGTATTTACTAAAAAAAAATTACCATCTTATTTTTAAATTATGTTCCATTATCATAAATAATATTTGAAGGTATGCCAAAATGAGAAATAATGTTGGTCATTAAAAATTTACATATTTCATCACTTATGGTAAACTCAAGTGGAATTTCTTCCACCCATTTTGTAAAGTATTATGTATTTGCAATGATAAATTTATGTCTACAAGTAGATACTAGATTTACATTTCCTATTAAACCAAATCCAAATAAGGAAAAAGGCCATGGTGAAGTAATCAGTTATAACTCATGAGATGACTCATGATACAAATTACTATATTTTTGTCATTATATACATAGTTTTGCATATTCCATACATTCTTGTTCCATTGTAGGCCAATAATAACCTTGGCATAATAGTTTTTGAGACATGGCACATCTGTTAAAATTCCCACCACACTCTCTTCATGTATTTACAAGAGTTTAGTGTAGGACTAATATTTATTTAATCATCAAAGAAATTGTCCATCAAAACCTCATTTGAATAAATCATTCTCAATAATAATATTTTGAAATATGTCACTTTGTAATTTTTTATCATTTCATTCAAAATTGTCTAGTAGATAGGATCAATAAAGAAAATTATAAATATCATTTTACCATTCTATGTTTATATGACTATGACTAATAAAAAGAACAACCAAGGAATTCATTTTATTGAAATTAATGGAAGGACTTCATAGATGTCATATTTTAAAGTTTATATGATCATCATAAAAATCATAAAGGATGTCATGCTTAGTATGGAATCTACATGGTGGTTATATTTATGTGGAATATTATTGATAATAAATGAGTCAAATTTCTCTTTGATTTTATCTACCATTTATTTATATGGAAGAAGATGCACTTATTTGGTTGGGTAATGATTAGTAAATTGATTAAAAACTAAGTAAGAATCTACAAATACTTGGATGTTTCTTATATCAAGTTTATGTCTTATGGATAATATGATGATCAAGGCCTCATATTCAACTATATTTTTGGTGCTAGAAAAGGATAATTTGTATTAAAAAGTCATGTATTCACCCTTGGGGGTAAAAAATACAATACTAGAATCCACCCATGTTCTACATTTTGATCAATCAAATAATATTATCCATGGATTTTAAGATATATTAAATGATTCAATCTCATCTTAGAAAGCTTCAATAAGTATAAAACATTTTGGTAAAGGATATATCGCTAGTTGGTCATCTATGACTTGTCCTTTTTTAACTTTTGGGCTACAAATTTTAGATCAAACTCTATCATTTGCATCACCCATTTTTCTATGCGGCTAGTTAGGTGTGTTTTATTCATAAGGAACCATAATGGATCTTATTTAATTATAACTTGAACCTCATTATTAAGCAAATAGTGATGTAATTTTTGAGTTAAAAAATCAAGGATAGACATATTTTTTCTATTACTATGTATTTTCATTCCTAATCAACTAACTAGTGTCTGATATAATAGATTGCATGTTCCTTTTTATTATCATCAAATTATGCTAGTAGGGCTCTTAGGGCCTCATGGGTGACTGATATTTAAATAAGTAATGGTATATTTGGGATAAAAGGCATAATTACTAGTGTATTTTATAAATATGATTTGATTTTATCAAAACTTTGTTGACATACATCATACCATATAGATTTTGTATCCTTTTTTAACAAAAAGGTGAAAGGGATTATTTTATCAGCCATCTGGGTAGTGAAACATAAAATAGCCTAAAATTAGACCTACAACATCACAAATAATTGAGATTGGTTGGTGGTGGAATTCATACTATATAATTTACCTTTTTTGGATCAACCTTAATGCCTCACTAATAAATGATTTTTCTTAGGTTTTTTCTCGAAGATACCCTGAAAACACACTTTTTTGGATTTAATTGAATATTGAACTTATGCAAGTGCTCAAATATTTTTCATAAATTAGTAACATGGTCTTTGTGATGTTTATATTTTGAAAGTAAATAATAAATATAATATTTAATAGTTTTGTGTATAAAATCATGAAATATATTAGTCATGGCCCTTCGATATGTGGTTCCTACATTTTTTAATCCAAGAGGCATGAGTTAAAACAAAATGTACCCTAAGGAGTGGTAAATGCAGGTTTTTATTGAACTACAAGGTTAATTTTATTTTGGTTATAACTTGATAATCCATCCATAAATTAAAATGTATCATATCCTATTGTCGAATCTACAATCATGTTGATGTTAGGTAATGGGAAATCATCTTTAGGAAAAGCCTTGTTTAAATCATGGTAATCGATGTGATACCAAATTTCACCATTGGGTTTAATGATAGGAACAATGTTGGATACCTAGTTAGAATGAGAAATTGATCTTATAAAGGCAACATCTAAGATGGTATAAATTTCATCTTTTACTATAAATGCCACCTCAAGATGCATTTTTTAAAATTTTTGTTTTACTAGTTTTACATTTGGGTATAATAATATGTTATGCATTACCACTCATGGATCAATCCCAAGTATTTTTAAATAATCCCATGAAAATATTTCAATAAAATCATGGTGGAATTTTTGATAGGCTTTTCCCTCATAATCTTACATTATGACAATAAGTAAAATTGGGTGAGTCCTTATCTATCCCAAAGTTATACTTGATTGTTACTTCATTTTAAAAATTAGACATCTATGTGATGAATGGTGTGGTAAGAATAACATTTTATGTACCATGTTGGACATTGGTATCACCTCTCTCACCAAATGAATCATGAATAAAGGTGGCATGAGAAAATATATTCTTATGATAGAAGGAAAGGATATCCTCATATGCCCCCAAGTACTCTAGTAATGATTCATCATTACAAAACTCATCTAGTGTTAATTTTTCTTGGGAATCATCTTCATAGATTAGATTATAGTTGACTGATTTGAGCTTGGTTGTGGAGATATGCATATATTCCACTGTGCAATTTGTAAAACAAATTATACTACGAGAGATATGTTTGTGTCTTGTAGATTTTTCTGAAAAAAATCCAAACCTTGATGGTTTGTATTATTTTAAGAAGAAATAGGATGAGATATGCCTTGCTCATTTTTACCTAACCCTTACCCTTTGTATCATATTTTATCGAGAACCAAAATTAGGATTATAGAGTTACAGTGTAATATTATTGAGTTATTGTATCATTACACAATATTTTAAAGCATTAGTATTCATTGAACATCTGTAATTAAATATTTGATGGCTAAATTTTAATCATGCATGAAATGTAGAGGTAAACACATATATTTCATGATCCAAGGTTGTCCTGAAATAATGTTATAGTTAAATTCATTTAGTATAACTTGGCACAAAGTGGGCAATGTATGGGGAACCCTAGTAATATTCAATGTTATTTTACCCAATACTTGTCTCAAAATATTATCAAATCCCTTGATGCTCATATTATATGGTTATAATTCTTAAGGTCTAATGCTAATTAAGGAGAGAAAGGTTATGTTATGAATGTTGAGTCTTGAACCATTATCCAAAAGAACTCATTTTATGATTTTGTTACAAATACACATATGGATGTAGAGTGGAAAATAGATATTTATAATATTTTGAGTGGGTAAATACTAGTTTTAAATGGATATATTTTGTTTTGTCCATTTTATGGAAATTAAGATAGAGGTCAGATATGGTGGTTAGACATTACAAGGGAGTAGGGTCATACACAATGCATCCAAAAGGATATCTTTGTAATGGATTAAATGGTGAGAAGTAATAAGAGTGAGGTTTTTCCCATACTATCCTTGTGATAGGTAGTAACATGACCTAGGAAATATGATTGTTTCATACACTCCTTTTGTCACTTTGTAGTGATATCTAAAATCTCATTGTAAACATTATAAAAAGGAGTATGTAGGAATACACATTTTGAATATCTTACAGAATCAATGGATTTAACTAGGAATGAGATATAATAGGTAATAACCATTATAAATTATTAGAACATGAAATAATTTATAAATATGTCCATGGAAAACATGATTTCATGATTATATTAATTAGGGATTAGCAACAAAAAAATTAGAAAACCTAAATTGACCTAAGGTTTGATGTTCAAATATTGGGTTCACTAATTTTTTACCCCTAAATTATATTGAGGAACCCTACACTTAGTGTTATTAGAGTTAAGAATATCTAAATGGCAATTCACAAGGTTAATAATCATATCTACAGTAGGCCAAATAAATGTTAAACTATGATATACACATACTAAATTTGTTATGTTGAGAATAGAGTAAATGTTGAAAGTAAAAAAAAAGCTATGTATAAAAATGACAAAGAAGTAATATACTTGGTTGGTTTTGATGCTAACACAATACTAGATTTAGGATAGGAAAAAATTAGTCTAGAAGGATATTCTAGAATAGTCATCAGATTCTAGATTTGATGTTTCTAGAGATCTGGACACTAACGTAAACTTGGGATGGTTAAATCAATGTTATTTTCTAGGTTTGACACAAGTGTCCTATATAGAATACCTACTATAAAATGATGTAATCACTTGGATGATTATGGGTTTGTCTTCAACTTGAATTTGGTGTATTTTGATCTAGATCATGGATAACCCCTCCTTGTAAAATTGTAAAATCCTAGTACTACATCTTCATTGTGACTTTGAGGAAAAAATGGGTTAAGGGGCACGTGGTGTCAATTTAAACCTAAATACCCATCTATTAGTGAGTGATAGCTACATATATAGTACTCTAAAGATGGCCACAAACTAATTTCATTCTCCCTTAAGTGTTGGATTTTGTGTGAGTCGTGTAATATGTGTAAAGTAAGTGAAATAGTGACCTAGATTTTAACTTGGAAAATTGGGCTCTTGGTCTTCTCTTTTAGTACTTTAGACCTGTATATGTATTGTAAAAATTATTGATATATAAATAACAAATATTTTTTTAATTTAATGCTTGATAGAGTGATTTTGATAAGTTTCCTTGGTCTATTTTGGTATTTCTCAAGGTTTCATAGGTGAGGAATGAATGAGGGTTGATATTGTATTTATATCAATCCATTTGGATAATTAAATAACATTAAATAACTTAGGCTGACCATTAGGATATGTTTCATTTGAAAAATATATGACTTTACGGAATTAGACATTTATGTCAAGTCAAGACACATCGATGCTAGTGTCTATCCCAAACATTAGTGTATGGGGAGCATGAAAGTAGGCACTTGTTCAAAATTTGTGAAGATGGGTGATAAATATATTTTAATCATTATAGACAAGATATAAGACCTAGATCATCAATGTAAGATTAGTTGGACTAAGAGATATAGACTAATATTCACAATATAGAGTAGATGTGAGACTTGTGACAGTATGAAAGGTACAAAATTGAGAGGAACAACCAAGGTTTGAGTTTTACACATCTACAATATTAGGGTGATATATAATACATAAATATCATCTACACAATCCTTGTAGAAATTATGTTTTCTAAGTGGAATATTTTATGTAATTTAGCTATTTATCAATCTACACATGACTTATGTTTTTGGTGTGTACTGCAATGTGATTTTTTATTATAGTATAAAATTAAACTACCTTCCTAGATAAGATATTATTAGAGTTATGGAAGGATCCTATTTATTATCCTCTCATAATCATTTAGATAAGAATGATAGTGGAAATATAATTATTCCAAAGAGTGATGTAATTGTGGACTATGGTCTAGATTTTAAAATATGTGATTAATATAAAATTATTTGTCCAAAGTAATGTTATAGTTGTATACATTGTATGTGAACTATAATATCTAGTTTACATTTTTGATTGAGTTTTTATGAGATAGAAGCTTACCTAGGGTCTGAATGGTTGGTTGCATTTAATAGTGCTTTTAATTGCATGTGTTATCAGATCATTTTTGTGCTTGAAACATCATTCTATACCTCTTCATGAAGGTAAGGGCCACTCCTAATGGGTAGGTATATGAGAGAACATCAATTTTTGGTCAGAGGTAAAGCACCCACATGAATATCTCATTGTCTACAATTGGACTTGAATTAATCCTAATGTATATTAATCACTATTTCCATTAATTTTTAGAGATATATTATCAATTCCCTACCATAGTATTAAACCTTTTTATTACTATATTTAGTTTATTTAAATAATAATGGATATTTGTATACTTGTATGTTCATTATTTAATGTGTTTTACTCTTAGCAATGGTTGTATATCACATATATAAACATTTTAACATAATGATGTACTAGTTATTCAACATGATGTACCTTTAGAAATTTGACCATATGTATTGATAGGCATTATCACAACTTTTACACCATTAAGTCTCATTTGGGTTAATTTAATTATTGGTGTTATTATATGGATCAATGAAATAATTATGAATAATGAAACTACTATTTAATTAAATTTTTTTTCAAAATAATATTATTGTAAAATCTCTTTTGAAATGGTGTAAAAAAATATAATATGTACATAATTTAGTACTTTATCACATGGATATCATTTAATTTATTTTTTTACTTTTAAAAAATGTGAAAATTTTAAGACAAACACTAATGGGGATCTAACATGTAGTATCAAAGAATAGGTTTAAATGCTCAAACATTATGAGTCCAATAACACTAACCTAACTCTCCTTATTACAGTAGGAGAAAATTGTGCATTTAATGACTAATATTGAAGGAATTTCAAATTAGGATCAACAACTTGGTCCAAACATGTTAGTAGTAAAATAAGTAGCTAAGATTGATCAAATCCTTGTGGTACTAACTTAGGCATGGGACAAATTAACATCCATTTAAACATGAGATAGATGGGTATGATGAGGAATAAAATAAATATGAATAAAAAATTAATCTATTATAAAAACAAGATTAAGAACATGCAGAATAACATTAATCTTCAACAGCACAAGTGTATATAGAACTTGTGCATGACATGAAAAATGTAAATCCACCTAAATTTTAAGGAACAATGCTTGATGATGGAGTTACAAGGTGTCTCACTAAGATGGAAAAATATTTCAAAATTATAAATTATTCAGAGGTGACTAAATTAGTATGGGGATCATACCAACTCATAAGTGAAGCAATAACTTGGTGGACCAAGAAGAAATTAGAAATGTGTACTAACTCCATGATAACTTATGAATAATTTGTAAAATTATTCAAGGAATGTTGGCTTAAAAAACCATAATTTGATTTTAAAAAACTAATTTATTTTCATAATTTTAAGTAAGGGTATTTAATAATGATAGAGTATTGGGAATTTTCTAACAAATAATCTAAAATATGTTCCCCAATACCATAAATATGAATGTTTCATGATTAAAAAGTTTATAATGGGTTTGATGCCAAAAATTGGATTTGCATGGACCCAGTTACATGGATCAAATCTTTTATAAATTAGTCTAGTAAGAGAATAAAACAAAATCAATTTTAGAAGTTAAAGAGAAGTATCAAAATAATTTTGGTGGTTCGAATCCCTATTTAAAAAATGAATATGAGAAGTGTAGTGGGGATTCCAGAAATAAATTCAATACTAATAAGAATTATAGGTTTAACAATGCCTCATGGGAAAGGAAACAATGAAATGGTTTCAAATATTCTACAAAAGGAGGGAACCCACCTAAAATAAAAGGACCACTAATTAAGAATCCAAGAATCCTTACTCATCATCTTCCCAACATGGAACATTTCAATAGTAGATACATGTAACACTTTATAATCATCAAGATGAATTTCAATTTTATCCAATAGAGGTCATGTACTTTATTTTTACATTATATTTATATTTTAATTTATATTGGAGATACTAAGTTTTTCAATTTTGAATTTCCTAATAAACTACCTAGAAAATCTAGTGATATAGAAAATGTATGGAATGTGTAGTATTGACATCAATATAGGTTAAATGTAGATAAGTGTTTGTACAAGTGAAGGTGGAATTACTCAATTTCAACAACATATTATACTTATTTACAACTTTGATAGGGTCATATTATGTGATCTTTGGGGTGAATTGGCTTTGGAAGCATAAGATAATTTTAATTTGATTAGATAATAAGGTATAATGTTTAGAATATTTGGAAAATTGAACATATATAAGGAGATAAAATGAGCTCAAAATAAGTAAAATTTCAACCATCCAATCAAGGAAGGCCCAATGAAAGGGTTTCTAGGTTTTGGTTAAAATAGATGAGATAAAAGAACATAAAAAACCAACCATAGAGGACTATCCATTTCAGAAATAATTTTATAATGTATTTCCAAAAGATCTATCTAGATTACCTCCCAAAAGAGAGTTGGACTTCACAATGTGGTATGGACACTATGAGTTCATAGTTTTTCTTTTTGTACTAACTAATGCATTAAAAACATTATTAAACCTTATGAACATTGTGTTTAGATACTATATATATTGTTTTTTACTCATTTTCTTAGACCATGTTTTGATAATATCCAAGAATTTAGAGGAGAATTTATAACACTTAAGACTAGTTCTATAACATTGTAAAATCATAAGATATTTGAAAAACTTTGAGCTATTTATTTCAAAATAAAGTGGAATATTTGGGGCATATCATTTAATTCAAATGGATATCTATTAGTAACTTAGATAAAACCCTATTTAAAATATTATAGATTGATCTAAAACTCCTTCACACCTAGACTAACATTGGAATGATCTAAGGTGTGGGTCACCAAAACTCAGACCAAACCTCTAGTTTTGATGAGGCTAACTCCTATGATGTATCAATTTTCTCACTTCTAGTAAAATATTATTTACTTTTTGGGATGAAAATGGGAAGATAGATACTAAAAGGGAAATATAATTCTACTATTGGTGATACACCTATATTTCTAGTTCATCTACTCTATTTGAGCTCCTAAAATACTGATAAGACAATCAAATAACTTAATCTACAACTCCAAATGACTCCTATGCACCATTATTTCATATAGATGTTTCATCATATGATTAAATAATGAGGTAAATGATGGAATAGGACTAATTTAATGAACTAACCAATCAACTATATCCACTATTAGCTCAATCAAATGACATCAAACATTGAACATGACCTACATAAGTTAGCATATTAGTAGAAAGGTGAGATTAGGACTTGAAAAGGGATAAAATATTACCACATGTGTAAATAAATGAACATAAACACACTATACCATAATATGTAAATCTGAAAAATAGTCATTTTATTATCTCAAAAGGTTACAAAGCTCAATCTTGGTAGAGTTTAGTCATGCTCAAGAGAGGGATCCTGAAAGTTAGCTTCAAATCATGAATATATAGAAGTGTAGAATAGAGAAAGTAAATAGACTGGTGTACAAGATAGAATAAAATTTTAACTCCACTTCATTTTAAGTCAAAATTGAGTATAAATTTATAATAATAGTCCTTAATAAACTCCTTTTGTTGAAAATCTTGCATGATATTCCTTTTGGCATTGGAGAGAGATGTTGGGTCCTTATTGAGTTGTTGAAGATTATTTACATGATTTATATGCCAAAAATTCATTTTTTGATCCACTTTGAACTTATTTTAAGACATGTGAAAGTCATTTCTTTCATGAAAATCAAGAAATATACATGATGTTAGTTAATTAGTTAACTAAAGTGACTGGTACTTTAGGACTAGCTACCCCCACTTTAGCCCTTACTTGCATGAAATATCACTTTAAGGATGAATATGCATGATATATCCTATTGAATAATATATAAGTGGCATGTAAACTCTATGTGAACTCGATTATCCATTCAATGCTAATTTTCTCTTGCTTGATTGATCAAATAGGCTTACTAGGCTAATTAGGCATAATAGCCTACTTATTGCTCTTAAAATACATTATAACTTGAAATAAAACCATGAAAACTAAAAATAAAATGAGTATTATACCTATAAAAACTCCTCACACCATGACATAGGTGTTCTTGATGAGGAAACTCTTGTAACTTAGTCAACATGGTTGATTAGGTCAATTTTGCCTCATTTTCCTATAAAGTGGTTTTTTTGAAGGAGTTAGTAGGGGCATTTCCTATAATTTTTTTAACCAACTAATGATTTTAGGATGAAGAAAAAGTATCAGATTCAATGTTCATGGATTTGATTTCATGTAAACTACCTTTTACCTCATTTTTATCCAAAAAACTTGATTTATGCCCTTATCCATAAAGTTTTGTACAAAAAAATTGGAATTTATGGGATCATCTCTAATTTTAATTCATGTTTGAATAGGTTTTATCTTTATCCATGAAATTATGATGTTAATAAAATAAAGTTTTATCAAAATTGGTCATTATGAATGTTTGGGAGGGTTTTGGAGTTAAACCTTATTAACAATGGTTCATGAAGAAAAGACCTCCAAATACAAATTTATTACCATGAATTTTTATTATACAGACCCCCTAAACATACCTAAAAATATTGGGTTCCCATGCAAAAGGTATGAGAAGATAGCCATGTGAATAAATTTATCTATAGGGTTTTGTTTGCATTATAGACTACTTACACTCTTAGTGATTGTTCATAAAGCGCATCCCCAAAAACAACCTAAATTTTTCATTAATTATAATTTTATATGGGTCTTAAAATCATACTAGGATAATTTGGCCAAACTCTTCACATCATGAAAGAAACGAGCATTTGATCAGGTGGATTGAATGGGTGTCTAGAACTATAGAATTTAAATTTACTCCTTGTATAGAATCTGAATCCTCCACTAATTATATCTAATTTAAAATATCATAATGCTACTTTTTACATGTCATCAAATCATTTTTTATGTTTCATCTTTCTTGATAGGTCTATAAATACCTTTTGGAGATATAGGCATGCTTGCTTGATTTAGCCCTCAAGGGCATGGTTTGAATTTTAATTAGAGTGTTAACACCCTTTAAAGGTTTTATGAATATTTAAAAACATCCTTCCATGCTTATCAAACACTTTATTTAACTTGAAACCCTTAACCACACCTTAAACTCTTCAAGAGGCTTTCTTGCACCAAAAGTGACTATCAAAAGACTTGTTGATGAATATGCTAAAATATTATGGTTATACACTTATAATTTGACCTTTTCAATAGAATTTATAGTTATAAAAACTTATGGGGACCTCTTCCACCAATTTTGAAGCTTAGATCATGCATATTTATGCCTATAGGTGGATTTTCTTGATATTTAGTAGTAGGTTGCCTACTTGTTTGGTCTTAGGATTGAGTTTTTTCCCTTTTTCCATTTTATTTATCTCAAACATGATTAATGTGATTTTAAATGATCATATAATTCCCCTTATAATTATTTCATGCTCCAATTATTATTATTTAACCTCTATCTCTCTTATCTCAAACCTTAACTCATATGAAGCCTGCTTAGCTTATACCAACAATCTAGTAGGTGTGTGTTTTGAGGTGAATAAGTGTATTATGACATCTCATAATGACTTTGTGTTTAATATGTACACTTAAACAACTTTAAAAAATTGACTCTAATGCTCCCTCTTGGTTCCAAACTCCTCAAAACATGTTCCCAAGTCTCATACACAATCCTAATCTATACCATTTGCTATGTATCCTCACTTAATGATCAAACATTTCTTTAGTTATCTTGATAATTTTATAATATTGTTAATTTTATCACTTAACTATGCATGATGATTTATACACATGTCCATCTTGTCTTGAGATAATCTTGAGTTTACATTTGCTATGATTGTGAGAAGAACTTGTTATTTAGTATGGTTGTAGGTGCAATTCATGAAGTGTATGGATGTAGGTTAGTGTTTTGAGCCTACCCTATCATGCTATTTATTATTTCACATTATTTTTTCTCTTGAACTACCTTTTAAACATCAATCTTATCTAAATATCAAGATGTATGAATAATCCATACCAACTTGAATATAGGCCTACTTTAAATCATGGATGTAGGTGTTTTAGTAAAGGAATATAAACATTGTCATATTTTTATTGAACCCTATATCATAAAAAAAATTTATAATATTTCAAAATGATCCTTAAAACATAGACTAGACATTAACTTCACTTAATCCTTAAAGCATACCTAAACAACGAAACTTCATCATGGATAGTTATGCTTGAACCCTCCTTATATGTGACTGTAAGTGATAAAATATTAACCTTAGATGTGTGGTTTTCTTATATTTCACCTCTTTCAAGATATCTTAGTATCATTCCATTTGGTGAACTCTTATCCTTGTTCATGATCAAGAAAACAACTATATACCACTATATTCCTATCTTCTCTTGCTAATATGAAGGTAACTTTCCCTTAAGTGATTATAGGTGTAGGTCTAGGGTGTATGACTATTTTTATACTAGTGTTTGGAACACTTCTCATGCTTATTAGATCCACCTCACTTGATGATTTGCCTTTATGAACCCTAAATACTTCATGAAAACTCTATTAGACCATTTTTACCCAAGGAAACTCCTTACAACTATGTTTGACAGCTATTTATATACCTTTTTAGTACTTAGGGGCCCCTTCATGACATATCTATCTCATATATCACATTTTTTTCTCATGAATCATCAATAATTATGAGTTTTAAACAAAAAAAAGGAAATTTCCCTTATGCTTGTTAAGCTTGAAGATAAACCTGAGTTTTTATAGAATGTAGGTGAGGGTTTGAGGATTTTAAGGTTATGAGGGTTTGTAACCTTTTTCCCCCTCAAAATTCCATCAATTTAATACATTATTTTTGGAAAACTATTATACCTTCTTCACATGTTCACTACCACAATAATTGTTGAAATAGCCTTTTCTTTCTATATGTACCTAAATGTATCAATGTAATGTCCTTTTCATAGAAAATAGTAGCTTGGAGATGCTTTAGAATCATTGAAACTACACAAAGTGTTGAATAACATATTTATCATAATGATCTCTTCAAACTTAATAACCTCTCTTAAAGCATTCAAAACCTTGATGTATACTTAAAGTGCCATTCATCTACTTGACTATGTTTTTGACTTTGACTATAGACATGTATGGATTAGTGTTGTGAAGTGATAGTGTTATTGGATTTATGACTCAACAAGGTGTTATATGAGTTGATCCATATCATAATGATGTATTTATAATAAGCTCTCTCATTAAAGTGGTCCATACTACCTTAAAGGTCTCTATTTGGCACATACACCTACATTGTTGTAGAACATATTTCGGGCTACTTGTAGGTGAATTTATTCTTCTTAAGCCACCTTTGAATGATTAACACATCCTTATTGAACTTCATATGCAAACTAAAAAATCTTCATGCTTTTTAAGACCCTTGATGGTCAATTAGGCCTAATATCCTATAAGAGTCTTAAAACCTGAAAAGTAGGCCTTCCTTGAGATAGGGAAAGCCTATAATTGGTTTAAAGGACACCTAAGGATACCTTTATTTTGATACTTTATGATTATATCAATCCTAAGTTAATACCTTAAGCCTTGAACTAATTTCCAATATTAGACCATGTATTGTTATGATGATGACAACCCTTAGAGGTGATTATTTCTTTAAAATCCAACTATAGATGGATATATGATGTCATATTATATGAAAGGAGATTGAATTAGGCCTCGAAAGGGTCATCAAACATTAACTAGGTCATTGGTTCTCTCCATTGCATGCTTGATGAGGTTATTTGTATAAACCATTACGATGAGATTCTCCTATTGAAAGTAGCTACTAAGGGGGGGTGAATCAATAGACAAAAATACCCATTCAATTCCAAAACCATTCCATCATACATCAAATTGATCTGACAACCTTTAAATGAAAGTACATACATCCAAAACATAAATCAAGAGCATAGATCACATGAATACATCATATACATGGGAGACCCTCATGGTGGATTAAACCCAATGAACCTTATAAGATGGATTATAGTCCTATAATAATAATATCCAATTTATACCAAATGTAACTGATCAAGGGACTACCATCCATATTTAGTGAGACTACAGTCTCACAAGGTGATACAACACATGTCTAGTTGAGCAACAACAACTATACCTTTAGCAAGTTTTACCTTACGAGGAGGCTATAAACCCTTATATTTTGTTAAACCAAAACAAGATATAATAACATATACATATATGATCTGATGTTTTATACTCTTTATGATTTAATTCTCTTTCTTGGACTTCCTCTTCACCCTTTAATCTCTCTCAAATAGTCTCTATGGCTTACTTGCTCAACTTGCCTCTTCTTGGCTCATTAGGTCTAATGACTGATGTATTCAAATTCATCACCTTGATCATATAATAATGTATGATATTTTTCAATCTTTTATGGTCCTCAATTACTTTAACATTTTCTTTCAAAGTTTATCTCCTTTGCTTGGCTTCACATACCCATAATTAGCACAAATAGGCCAATTAGGCCTTGTTCTTATGCCACTCCTCTTGGTCTAACCATCTTGGTCAGCCAAGATGATTCACACAATTTTATTATAATTTTAATACATATCCACACACTTTACATAGGTGAGAGACATGCTTCATAGGTTAACCATTACCTTATTATCCCAAATCCTCCATTACACCTTAATAAGACCTAAAGCAAATATGCCTACTCACCCACACATTAGAACTTGGAATCCTTGGTATAACTTAATACTATAATAATGATTAAAAAACATAAATATTTTTACCAATATACCCTTTATAACTCCAAAAAAATTATTCACCACTTGGGACACCATCTCACACCTTGAACCTAGTAATTAGGTTTCCTCACTCTTTAGGCAACATACACAAAAAAAACAATCATACACTTATAAATTATACTATAAATTTTCTCACCTAATAATATGAAAAAATAATATTTATGGAACTTAAATACCTATAAAAAACCTCCATCTGATTTAGACATTCGAACATAGGCCAATAATCTTCAATAATATCTCTACTAAAAGACTATGAAGAGAAACTAGTGCACCCAAAAAAATATCTTGACAAACTAAGATAGAAATATGTCTTGTCATATAAAAAAGTATAATAAAACCAATAATAAATATTATTAAATACTTCACCAACCTAATTATGTGATTTTTAAACAATAACTCAAGGCAAAACACCTCCAAACCATACCTGCAACAAGACCACTTAGACTAGTCAAACATAAACAAATTTCAGTCAAGAACTCTTGACTATTTACCTCAATTTGAGAAATTTAATGACATATAATAATAATTAATTGTTTTTTTTATGTCTCTATATCAATATCCAATATATATCATTCTTTTTATATCAACATTCATTGGTCTTACAGACCAATTCCTCATACTACTCTCACATTGTACATATATAACTAGATAATTCCTCTTGTATTTCTCATATCTACACATTAAATAGTTTATTTAGATTTTAAAAAATATATTATACTAATTAAATATAAAAACACATCAATATATTCATTATATTCAACAAATATTATCAAGGAACCTTAAACACTTCACTTCCCTTAGCATGCATGTAGCAGTCATCTTGTCTCAAAACATAGTCATGATGAACATGCCTCCTAACACTTTTAGAGTCACTTAATTGGAATAAAAATTTATTAATGTGATCCATAAACAACCTTAAATAAACTTAAAACACTAATCCATATATTTATAGTGGAAAATATGAAATATATGGATCAACCACTGGAACATACACCTTCATAATTTTCACTCACATAGACTGATCAACTTTTTAAAAAATTATTGCTTATGTAAGTGCACAAAAATCACTTTAAAATTAAGTAAAAATGATAAATATGTCTCAAATAAATACCCAAATCCATTTTAATCATCCCTAAACACCTGAAACCAATCCCTAAATATATTCTCACTCTGACTAGATTTTTGTCACTACTTTCACTATTTGCAGATTTAGTGACTAGAAAAATTTTATGCTCAAAATTATTAAAAAATAAGATTAAAGTTTAATAAAAATCCATTTATATCAATAATAATTCTTTAAATTCAACCTCCAATAGATTTCATGTGTTGTCTCAGTCAACTAGGCCTGTACCACTAAAAACTTTAGAAACAAGATTCTTTCTATACCTTTTACTCATTTCCCTAACACACCACTTAAACATGGAGGTACCTAGAAGAGTAATTTATAACTTCAAATATTAAATTTTTTTCAACCAATCCATTCTATTCCATATCCAACAAGATTTATCTAATCAGGTCACTATAAGGGTTTCTAGGAGGGTTTTGACTAGTTTACATTCTTAACAAATGTTCATAAAGCTATATCTCTCAATCCATTTAAAATTAATTATAAATAATTATTATTTAAATGTTAAACCTCTCAAAAAATTATTATGTCACCATACAAACTTTACTTGTGCCAATAAGCATTACAACTTTCTTATTGAGATAGGAAACCTTCAACCTATATGTACAAGTGTCCTTCTAACTTACTATCTAGCTTTATCTTCATCCTCAAGACCTAAGACTTAGTAAAATAACTTTACCAAAATTTTAATACATCAATACATGATTAAAATATATATTCCATATTGAAATATTACTTTGAATCACCAATTAAAACTCACTAGGTCACTATGCACACTAGGTGTAGGATTGCAAGTCAAACCTTAAATAAGAAAACACATTGAAACAATTTCAAAATATTATCACCACTTTAGGAAAAAAATCATCAAACTTCATTCCATACTCATAATCTACCCTCCATGTTCTCCCTAGTTGGAACCTGCTCAACACACTAGGCTACCAAGCCTATACCACCAAGCATATGCCAATCACACTTTGTCTTATCTCATTGACTTGTAAAAATAATGAACATGATATACATAACATGACAAAACTAAAAAATTATTAAATTATCTCATTTTCATCCAAACTTATCTTACACACCTTCATGCTCAACCTCACCACCATCATGACATCACCACTTTGTCATTACCTTTTAACATCAATGCATATGATATCATACTTTGACATCAATGAAAACATACCTATAACAATCTCCCCATTTTTCATTAATGGAAACCTCTTCTTCTCCTTCTCCCACTTTTCCAATAATGACAAAGTGTGGATATGCTCCTCTTAGGCTTACCAACATAGTACTTTGATCCTATGACCTCCCCTCTTAAAAATTTCCCCCTTAGCCATTCATGAAGAATAAAAAAATTATCAAAACTCATGACTTGGTTTGAACAAGTGATCATATCAACCTTATTGAATTCTCAATTATAGTATACATCTTATAAAATTCTCCCCCTCACATCATGCATAGTTATATCAAGCAATTCAAGCTAATTGAGTTAGCTCCCCTTAACCCTATGCTCCATATGGAAAGAGTCATCTTCTAAAAGTTTATTTTAGGTCTACAAAAAAATATTCAAGTCCTACACACATATAGTCAATATCCTAATTGAAAAACAAATATATATCATGGATACCTATTCAATTTGGATCCAATCCTTCTTTCTTAGATCTTATACCTTCAAGTATCTTTCTTTTTAAGACCCTTAAGCCATCAAGGCTCCTACCTCTACAAGATACCCTCTTGGATAATACATAGTCAATACAAGGTCTGAAAGACCTAATACACTATAGCATACCTCTATAATCCATCTTGTAAGCATGACAAAATGTTTCCAAACATATAAATAATCTTATTATATCATCTTCTTCTTATGGAGCAACTCATATTCATGATCAAGTAACTCTGCCAATAACAATCTTCAATATTTGATATATAAACTCAGATTCCTACATATGATGACTTAGATATTATAATCCTTTGACTATTAAACCATTTTAAATCAATTATAATATTCCAACATGTTCTTTCAAGACCTTATGATGTCATTTTGATATCAAAGAAACAAGACATCTTCTCAAAACAACATTCAAAGGTACAACTGTAATCTTCCTCATTTAGATCACTAGAATCTAGAAATGCTATAGGAAAACATCATCTAAAAAATATTTTGAGTTCCTTAATTTGTTTAACCATATTGAAACTGGTATTCTTATGCTTATATGAGATCAAAAATACATCACATGACATACGCTCAAGAGCACTTTATGAAAATCTCCTTCAAGTTGTAGGAATTAAGATAAGCTACAAAAATGACATCCTAAAAAAATTATATGAGCATATTAAAGGATATTTAAACATGATGGCATAATTATAATATCACCTTTAGTATTAAAAAAATATGAACAAACTCTCTATACCAAAATCTCATTGGTCTTAAGAGACCAATCTTTGACTTTGATATCTCTACTATGTCTTTGTCTTCTAAGGCACCATCTGAACTCATAAAATGCATCATTAGCATGTATAAAACTAGATTAAACACTAAAAAAACATTTACCTAATGATAAATTATAATCATATATAATTATAAGGCCAATTGTATCAAGAATAACCACCTTTGGGTTTTCAAAACATCAAACCCTCAATTTATTGCCTTCCATCTTTTGAGTTGGATCTTCCTTTTAAGTAAAAAATTGATCATATATAGATCATATATAGGTGTTATAATACACCAAGAAAATATTCAACCATATTCAAAAATTACCTTGATCTTTATAGAGCACCAAAAACTAACCTCATCACATTAGTCTGCCAAGGATAGGAACCTTCAAGCGCAATTAATCTTCAAGTTGACTTTCTTGCACAAGAACACACATTCATATCAACTACAAAGCATGGAAACTCTCTTCATGCAACTAGGAAAATAATCCAATAGTTATATCATATAAATAATATCATTAGTCATGTTATAATCCTCTTTTTCTCAAACTAGGTTCATCATTTCAAATATAGACTGCAAGCTTTGACTTTGACATGAATTTATTGCACCTATACAAATGGTAAAGCTTTATAATTACCTTAGAATATTATAAACTAAGTCCTATTAAAATTTTATTATTAAATAACCTTTATTTTAATTCATCTATGACTTATACAAGGCATTATTTTCAAACTAATATTATTCACACATTTGAATTTTTAAATCCCAACAATCAAATTTTCATACAAAATTGGATAAGTATGAAAATAGAGAAATATGAATAGAAGGCCAACTTTGAACCACCATAAATTTTTATAGGATTCATATCAAGACCTAAAATTTGAAACATATGAACTAGGCACAAAATTGATCAAATCAATATGACCATTTTATTATGACTCCTCCACATGTGTGAATGCTAACATCATTAATATGCTTGCTCAGGAATATATATCAAGGAGATAAATCAAACCTAGATCTTCACAATACTTCTATTAAATAATTATTTTGACTTATACAAGTTCCCTAAGAACTATTAACACCTTATATGACTTACCATATCCTCCATGACCTATAAGACCCATACTAATATCATACACTCACAAAACATCCTCTTGACTTCTTTGTCTATGGAAACAAGACATCAACACTCCATGATGTCATGTGAAATAAATAACTCTTCCATTGGATCTTGTCAACTCAAAATATAAACATGAAAAAATTATTATACCTTTGATACTTCATGAAGATTTAGATAGACCTTAATTATATCTCATACTCCAAACTACTAATACTTTTTTCTTTCATGTTAGTTGATCAAGAGACCAACTTCAATAAGCACTATTATTCAACTTAGGTTTGATCTTGGATTTACCTTTTGAAAAGTCTTTCTTTGACCTTGATAGTGCCATCATGTAGAACTATATGTAGACTTCAAATATGATCTTCACAAACTTATCAATCTTTGTAAACAAGATGAATATTGTCTTCAACATACCTCAAGTTAATTTAGGATCACCTGTAGAATGTTAAGCCTCCTCTAAATGTGTGGTTTTGATACCGATTGTTAAAAGTATCTACTTAGAGTGGGGATGTGAATCAATAGACAAAAATTAACATTAAATTATAAAACCATTCCATCATACATCAACTTGATCTAGCAATATATACATGAAAGTACATACATCCAAAATATGAATTAAGAGCATACATCACATGGACACATCATCTATGTGGGAAACACTCATGGGGGATAAAACCCAATAAACCCTACAAGATGGAATAAAATACTATAATAATAGGACCCAATTTATACCAGCTACAACTAATCAAGGAAATACCATCCCTTTTTAGTGAGAATATAATCCCACAAGGTGTTACAACACCTATCTAGCTGAGCAACAACAACAACTAGACCTTTAGCAAGTTTCATCTTGAAAGGATGTTATAACCCCCTAGATGTTGAGAAACCAAAAATAAATATAATAACATCTCAAAATATAATATTATGTCTTCTACACGTGATGATGGACTTCTCTTGCTTGAACTTCTTCACGCTTTAATCTCTCTCAAACAACCTCTAGGGCTTGCTCTCTCAACTTGCCACTTCTAGGCTCATTACCTATAATGACTTGTGCATTGACCATCATCACCTTGGTTAGATAATAAATTATAATATTCTTCAATCTCTTATTTTTCTCAATGACCTATACATTTTACTTAAAATTTTATCTCCTTTTCATGGCTCCACACACCCACAACTAGCATAAAAAGGCCAATTAGGCCTTGTACTTATATCACTCCTCTTGGTCTAACCCATTTTGTATGCCAAGATGTTCCACATAATTATTTTATTATTTTAATATTTCTCCACATAGGTTACATGGATTAGACACATTATTCATAGGTTTTCCATTACCTTATTATCCCAAATCCTTCATTAGGCCTTAGTGAGACCTAAAGTAATTAGGCCTACTCACCCACATGTTATAACTTGGACACCTTAGTCCACATTAATCCTATAAAAAATATTAAAACACATCAATTATATTAAAAATATACACTTTATCACTCTAAAAAATTTCCATGCCACTTGGAACACCATCTCACACCTTGAACCTAGCAATTAGGTCTCCTCGCTCTTTAAGCAACATACACATAAAACATAGTCATAGACTTATGAAGTATACTATATATTTTATCACATAATAATATGAAAAAATAATATCTATAGAACCTAAAATACCTAAAAAACACCTTTATTTTCTTTATACATTCCAACACAGGCCAATAAGCTTCAAGAACATCTCTACTAAAAGACTACTCAAAGCAACCAATGCACCAAAATAATTATCTTGACAAAATGAGATATAAATATGTCTTATAATCTCAAAAAAGATTAAAAAAAACACTAAAAAATATTATTAAATAATTTACCAACCTTATTATTTTCTTTAGAAACAATAACACAAGTCAAAGTAACTCTAAACCATACCTGTAACAGGACCACTCAGATTGGTCAAACATAGTCAAAGTTCATTTAAGAAATCTTGAATATTTACATCAATTTGATAAATTTAATGACATATAATACTAATTCATGTTTACTCTAAGTTATCTATATAAACCTCCAATATTTATTATTCGTTTTCTATCACCATTCATTAGTATTACAGACCAATTCCTTAGACTATTCTCATAGTATACATATAGAGCTAGGCAAGTCTTCTTAGATTTCTCATATCAACACCTAAAGTAGTTTATATAGATTCCAAAAATATTTATTATATTAAATATGTCACAAAACACATCAATATATTCATTATATGCAACAATTCTTATCAAAGAACCTCAAACACTTCACTTCCCTCACCATGCCTATAGCAGTCATCTTTACTCAGAACATAGTCATGGTAAACATGACTCCTAACACATGTATATTCACTTAATTTACCTAAAAATGTATTCATGATATCCTTAAACAAAATTATATAAAATTAAATCACTAAACTATATATTTATAGTGTAAAATATGAAACATATGGATCAATTACTGGAACATACACCTTCATAATTTTCACTCACACAGACTGATCAACTTGAGAGTACTTTATTTCTTATGTAAGGGAACCAACATAAATTTAAAATTAAGGTAACATGAGGAATAGGTATAAAAAAATACCCCAATCCATTAGACTCATCTCTAAACACATAGAAGCCATCCCTAAATAGATTCTCGCTCTGATTAGCTTTTTGTCACTATTTTCACTTTTTATAGATTTAATGACTAGCCAACTTTTATGATCAAAATGATTAATACAAAATATGAAAATTTCCAAACCAATTACATATATATCAATAATTAGTCTTGAACTTCAACCTCTAATATCTTGCATGTGTTGACTTAGTCAACTCTACCTATACCACTAAAAGCTTTAAAAATAAGCTTCTTTATGTACCTTATGCTCACTACCCTAACACACCAGTACCATTTTGAGGTGCTTTGAAGAGTACCCTACACCTCCAATAGTCAAACTTGGTCAACCAATTCATTCTGATCTATATCTAATGAGCTTTCTCCAATCAGGTCATTATAAGGATTTTTAATAGGGTTTTGACTAGTTTACATTATTAACCAATGTTCATAAATATTTTTCCCTAAATCCAATAAAAATACTTATAAATAATTTTTAGGTAAATGTGCCACCTCTCCCAAAAGTCTCAGGTCACCATGGAAACTCTACATGTGCCAATGAGTATTAAAACTTTCATCTTGAGCTAGTAAACCTTCAATTTGCATGTACAAGTGTCCTTCTAACATACTATACAGCTTTTTCTTCATCCTTAGCACATAAAACATGGTTAAATTTTTTTAAAAACCTTTTAACACCTCAATCCATGCTTACAAGATCCATGCCATCTTAAAATCTCTCTTTGACTCACCAATTAGACCTCACTAGGTTACTATGCACACTAGGTCTAGGACTACAAGTTAAACCTTGAATAAGAAACCACCTTGAAACCACTAAAAAATATCTCACCACCTTAGTAACAAGTCATTAAAATTCATTCCATATTACTTATCTTCCCTCCATGTTCTCCCTAGTCTCAACTTGCTCAACACACTAGGTTACCAAGCCTATGCCACCAAGCAAGGCTACCATGCCTATGCCAATCACACTTTGTCTCCTCTATTTAACTTGTATCACTAATCAACATGATAGACACAACATTAGAAACCTCAAAAATTTATTACCTTATCTCATATGCATCCAGACATACCTTTGACACCTTCATGCTCAACCTCATCATCATCATGCCATTACCTTTTGACATCAATGCATATGATATCATCCTTTGACATCAATTAAAACATACCTCCAACACCTCCATATCATTATTTTTCTATGTTATTCATGGAAAACATAACTATGTTATTCTCTTGTTGTAGGTAAATATCCATGAAATGATGCCAAATCATAAGGTTTATACACCTACCTTCACTCTCATGATGGATTTCACCTCTTAATTCCTCATAACATGGATTACTTTATCTCACTAGACCTTCAAGAAGGTTTCTCTCACCTTGAATTTTAATCACATTTATGACCACACTTTCCTATATTATTACCTATTTTAGGCTTCATCCATTGACTGTATCTTATGTTTGCTTAACCTACAAACTCTCTTTTTCATTCTTTTGATGGTCTCAATCAATCCTTATCTCTTTTGATGATGAAACCATGGAATGAAGATGGGTGTAAGGGTGGTGGGGTGATAAAATATGATAGAATCACATGAATAGAGGGTGAAAGGAGCAAAAAACATAGTGATATGATAGTGATATGGGGGTGAGTGAGATGGAGGTGGAAAGGAGCATTGTAAGAGCATGTCAAGACAAATTGAAGGATTATATGAAATAATGGACCTATCCTTAACCATATAAATCAATTTTAAGGCCATTATAGGAGGATAAGATGATAAAATTGAAACCTATTACTTTGCTAAAACCTTAAAAGATGCTACGAAACCTTAAACATTGTTAAGCTATCCCTTTTGAGATGCTTTGAGAGCACATGAATGGTATTATTAGATATTAAACCTTATGAAACTTTGATAAAATTTATTTAAGGACATGATAACATGATGGAAAACCTACAAACAAATTTTCTTGAAATCTTGATGTTGCCTTCTCTTCCCATGATCATACAATTCTCTTTTGAAGCTAATAGACTATGTATTTACACTTCTCTTGTCAAATATCCTTTGTTTGACCATAAAATATGTTAAAAGGACTTATATAATGTCATTTGAAGGTATATTATGTTCCTAATAATCTCCACAAACTAGAATTTTCTTGAAATGATGCCTTGGTGAGGAGAAATTAAGGAAATCTGATTGCCTTCATGAATGTTGAAATATAAAATTTGGATTAACTTAAAATGGATAATTCATGAGGGATAAGATACCAATTATATAACCAATCACTCCATTAGGAATTCCTCTGAGTCTAATTTCTTTGACCAAAATTTTAGACCTTAACCTTCTCTCTCCAATCTATACCATCATCAAACCTACAAGATTATATATATGTGCAAAGGAGGAAAGAGACTAGTTTTTAGATTGTATGGCCTCAAATTTACATTAAACTCTTATATAAACTTTTTCATGACATTTTTCTTCAATTTCAATCTTCATCTATATAGAATTAAGTACAGATCCATACTTTGCTTTGTAAAATGAATGAAAATAGCTTCTTTTTGGCCTTTTACTCTAAACTAGGACCTACACCACCAATTTTAGAAATTAATAGAACATAAACAAATATTTTTCATGTGATAATACCAAAATCAACCGTTACACACTTAATTTAGACAAAATTGGCATGCGAAAGTCAAATTGGACCCTTTTTTGGCTTAAAACACAACGAATGAACTTTTTAGCTTATAAAACTTTGGACTAAGGAAAATATCACATAAATTAATGTTTTTAAATGTAATTTTAATGTTTTAATGACATTTTAAACACAATTTTAATCATTTTAAAACCAAAAACTTCCTTTTTAGGCCAAAATACTTATTTTTAGACTAGTTTGAATGGGCTACACAATCCCAAGATTTTTTTTTATTGTAGGGATTGGTATTTGTCCTTGGAAAGATAAATTACCAACATTTATTTGAATCATAGGCATTAACCAAACTGATGGTCAAAATAACTCACCAAATTTCATATGAGAATGGCAAACTGAAGCATAACAACTTTTACTTGATGACTCTCTTGATTCGCAAATAGACTCATTTAGAATTTGTAACACCTTTCGATTGAGAAAATAATTAAAAAAAAGGAAAAAAAAACTAAACTAATAAGAAATGACAATTAACCTAAATAAAATTGGAAAACAAGACAAGAACAATAGAAATGAAGTAGACTATTGCTTATGCTATTCATTTATTGAATCATGACAAACCTAGAACAACTAACCTGAAGTAAGAATCTTTCCTCCAAGATCAAATAGAAAGATATTTTGTGCACCATAGAACCTTAAAGCATGATTTGATCCTTTTTATTTCTTATTCTTATAAATAGGATCACTTTTATGTTCATGTTTTCTATAAATGGCATTTGGGCCTCCTAATTCTATTCTTAAGTACATGGATTGAAGATATGGATCCAAGACCCAATCATGCTATTCCTAAATTATTATTTCTTGCATCAATAATGTTAATTATACCTCATTCATAGGCTAATATTGATTTGTCACATTCTCATTCAATGATTGTATTGGCAAATCAATTGATATGCTTTGTTTGGTGTCTTCATTATGCTCCATTTGAGATGGTGGCTTGTTAAGATCTTCAACTTCTTGATAGGTGTTTAGAAATGGATACAATGTGTCATTAATCTCTTCTTAATGAAAATTTGTAATAGTATCCTTTATATAACATTCCTCAATCTTCATATGGAGGGGAGATGAACTATAAAATTTTACACAAAATGCCTCCAAGTCATCCCAAAAGGCCATTTCATCATGATCAACTCAAAGGACATGAAATTCATTTGCATATTTACCATTTAAAACCTATTGATCACATATTTACAACCTTTTGGTGGAGTCATATGAATATTATTGATCTACTGCACTTATTTCAACTTCATGTTTAGTAAAGAATAGCATCTCATCTATCCACTCGAACTCCATCTCATCTTACCTTGGCATCTCCATAATATCATTGCTTTCTTGAAGCTCCAAAACATTGGTGGACTCCTCAAATGAATAATCAACTAGATATCTTATTTTATCATCTAAATATACCATCTTAAGCTCTTAATTTTCACTCTAAAACTCATGGTACAACTTTTACCAATGATCATCAACCTCAGGACTGTTTTCCATCTCAACAATGGCTCTATGTGAGTGTTATTCATGTATGCCTTATAGAGAAAGATTTTTTTTATACTTCATATTTATCAGTTGTTGCAAGTTCTTGAGAAACCTCTTGCAACTCATCTTATTTGGCATCATGAAAGATTGCATCATGTTTGTCCTTGCCAAGTGGTGTACCAATCATGATTTCTTCTTCTTTATCACTCAATTCACCTTTATTTTATATCTCTTTAGTTGAATATTATTCACATTCCTCACAAAGGAGAGGTTATTTCTCTAAGAGTGGCATGGTAAACCCCTTAAAATACTCAAGAAGATGAGAAATATCCAAATAAGTTACCATATATACCTTATTTTGCTCATGGAGCTAATCTTCTTGGATCATCTTCACCTCCTCTCTTTGTTTCATGTTTCTTGGATGTCTTTTCATAAAGGAAAGGACTTGAACCTTTGAGGAGGAAGGAATGGAGGTTGAATGAATTCTTACTTTCTCTTGACTTAAGAATCTTGGCTTATGCATAATTTTTATTATTTCTCCATGGAATTTCGTACCTAATTCCAAGTCATGAACTTGGGTTTAGAAACCTCTACTTATATACTTGTTTCAGCTATGGTTGTGAAAAAAATATTTTTTTGTTGTGTTTCCTTTTCAGCTACCATTGAATACTAAAGGTGTTGATTTGTAATCTCAACCTACTTGGCTAAATTAGCCTTAAAATCATGGACCAACTAATTAGATATATCTCCCTAAAAAACTAAAAATGAAGGCTCCTATATGATCTGTTATGTACCTTAAAAATTATACTCCTTAAAACATACTTATTAAACCTTTTGAGGCCTATCTTAGATATGCTTCCATGTAGGAAAGCTAGGTAAGGTCTAATTTGACTATTGAGGGATGTGATAAATATTTGGTTGACATTCATGAAGGGTAAAGGCCAAATATATGAGAACATAATGCTAACTATGATGACCCTAAATTTTCTCATAGACCACCAACCTCTATTCAATGCTTATAATTAGACCACCTATGTTTAGAATATCAATACTAAACTTTGAATGTCCTTAACTTATAAAAGATGCACATACCTCTTTAGCCTACTATAAATTAGCTCTCATATTCTAAATTTCATGCTTGGAGATCTCATTTCCATAGATCTTCATAGTGTATATGTTTAACATTTATTTATCATAGCCAAACAAAGTTAGCATGAATCTTGAGATGGATTGCTTCAAGACTTGTTTGGGTTGATCAAGAAGATAAAATTATTCATGAGATTTGTTATAGGACTGGTACAAGCTTTTAGATTAATGATAATTATTTGAATATAATTGGTGAGTCTCATTATAATGCTAATATGGATCATGATAGGATGAATATGGGTCATGAGGATCATATTAGAACTATTTATAAGGAGAAGAATGATATATTTCTTCTCTATAGGCTACCATAGCCTAAAAAATCATGAAGATAACTAAAATTATGAACAAAATATTTGCCTTTTACCTTGAGATAAATACCATAGGAGTACTCAAAATTGGCTTTAAAGATGAATATGCTATAAATTTATACTCTAATGGCTAAATTTGTGTCTCATTAGGCATTCCATAATTGTTAAAAACCCAAACAACACCCTGCTTGAATGCTGATAGATTGGTCTAAAACTCCTTCACATCTAGACTAACATTGGAATGATCTAAGGTGTGGGACACCTAAACTCAGACTAGACCTCTATTTTTGATGAGGCTAGCTTCTATGATGTATCACTTTGCTCATTTCTACTAAAACCTACTATACCTTTTGGTATGAAAATGGGAAGAGAAATACTAAAAGATAAATTTAATTCTACTATTGGTGATACACCTATATTGTTGCTTCATTCACTCTATTTGATCTCCTAAAACATTGATAAGATAATCAAATAACTATATATACAACTCCAAATGACTCATATATGTCATTATTTAATATATAGGTTTTATTAGATGATTAAAACATTAGGGAACAATGTAATAAGCTTGATAAAAGGCACTAAATAGTCAATTATGTCCACTATTAGCTCAATCAAATGACATCAAACACTGAGCATGACCTAGATAAGTTAGCATACTAGTAGTTAAGTGAGATCAAGACCTGAAAAGGGAGAAAATGCTACCACATGTTCAAATAAACCAACATAAACTGTCATGTCCCCTTTTTCGTGGACATTGACAGGCTTGATGATTAGCCTATTATGCGACCTTCGTAGGCTGATTGGATGGATAGAGGGTCATGATGGAGATTGGCTTGGCTTTGATTTACAGAATTCCTATAGTTGGCTCTCATTCAGGTTATTTCAGACACATTGGGCCTGAGCTCCTATTATTTAGAGATATTTGACATATAGCGGAGCACCCTTGTTTTGATATGGTCATGTGCAGAATCACTCCCTGATTCACCAGCTTCAGACGGTTCGAGGATCCGACATGTATTGAGGGAGATATTAATATTTGATTGATTTAATCAAATATTAATTATTTGGTCTAATTTTAAATTAGATATTAATTAATTATTAATTAATTAATTATTTGGTCTAATTTTAAATTAGATATTAATTAATTATTAATTATTAATTAATTGGTCTAATTTTAAGATCCAAGTTCTAATTTGAGGAATTCTAATTTTAGAAGCCCAAGTTCTAATTTGAGGAATTCTAATTTTAGAACCCCAAGTTCTAATTTGAGGAAATCTAATTTTAGCAAGCACACCTTTGGAAGGGTATAAGAGTTTCTCATGGGAGAGAGTTTGTATGTATGAATTGATTATTGAAATTGGAGAAATTCTTCTGTGAAGACTGAGCCAAGGGTTCCAGGATTCCATTTGCAGTGGAGAACGTCAACTCTTCATTGTGTGCGATTCAGAGGTTGTGAAAGATCAGCCGATCTATTGCCAAATTGAGAGATAGCTTCATCCAGAAGTTATCACAGAGGTACAGATTTGAGAGATAGCTTCATCCAGAAGTTATCACAGAATTTCAGGGTTGAGAGATAACTTCACACAGAAGTTATTACAGGTATTTATCTTTATTTAGTTTTTGATCCAATAAATTATACAGATAGAGGTATTCTGTATTAGAATAGTATATCTTCAGATCAGGTGGTTCAACAATCAGGGGTTAAGAACAGACTGGTTGGCGGCCGTACTAAGTCCGTACAGGTCCGTACAGATTCTCGCAGATACCGACATCGACAGACAGAGATCCCCAGTGACCGACTTCGGCCGTCTGAGGACCGACGTCGGCAGATAAGGACCTACAGAGACCGACGTCGGCAGTATATCGACCGACGCCAGTGACTGTGTGTATCGACACATCAGGCCGAGACTTCTAGAATTGCAAGTTTATTCCCAGTTTGCATAATTTCAAGGTTTTAAGACCATATCTGTAATATTCTTTGATTTGCATAAGAAAGGACATCTATTGTAATCAGCTGGATGAATGATAAGATCTGTGATTTGTTTATGCATGTTTGAATCTATTTTGAAAATTTTATCTTGTTCAGAGCTTTATATGTTTCTATATTACCTGATTGAAGGGGATATTACAGTTGTTCAGAGCTTTTGTAGGAGAAAAAAAGAGCCCCTAAGTAAGGGACATCACAGTGGTATCAGAGCTTTGGTCTTTGGTATCATAGTTTTGTGTCTTTCATATATCCCTATTTGGAGGGGATATTACAGTGGTATCAGAGCTAATGTCTTGCCATCCTGTTGGGTAGTTTGGGTAGGTTGAATCAGTGAAGTATCCATGATGACTTTGAGTACTCAGAAACAGTGGGACAAGGATATGAAGAAGCTGAAACAAAGTTTGAACCAGTTGGTTGAAACCCAGAGGAGGATGAATGAAACTCTTTCAGATCCTACATTTGAAGACAAATTATTACGGTATATGGCATCCATTCGTAAAAGGTCCACATCACAAAACAGAACGAAGGAGAAACAAGAGGTCTCAACAGTGGTTGAGGGCAGCGCTACACCAATTGTTAGACATGTGGATGAGATTAATCATGGGGATTTAGACTCTCAGTTAGTTGCAGAGGACGTGGGAGCGGGAGATTGTGATGATGAGATAGTTTCAGCAGCAGTTTCTTCAGAGTTAGATGAAGATGAGTCCGATGCTTACACTCAGAGTGTAGAGGTGTACTCAGATGTTAGTACACTGAGTGTTGATGATCTCTCAGATATGGCAGAGATTGTAGCAGAGTCCCAGGATCTGATTATTGCAGATGATACTCAGGAGAATATAGTGGACAGTTTTGAGGACTTAGTTTCACCAGCCATTTCTCTCGGTAAGGAGGAGTTAGACAGTGATGCTATAGTTGTTGATACTCTGTATGTTGATATGAGCTATGGAGTTGATTCACAGAGTATGGATGGTAGTACTCTAGAGATCAGTGATTTTGAGTCTACTCTTTTGGACCATGCATCAGAGGAGGATTGTAGAAGACAGTCTAGCCAGTGCCACCATGTGTCTAGTCAGCTGAGAGTTAGTGAGCGAGACATTGCTACTGCTTGCAAGCATTTCGATGATGCTCGTCAGTTGTTAGCAGTTTATGGATGGGGTTCTCCTACTAGCATCGAGCAGGGAGGTAGTTATTTGTCCTTGACAGAGATCCTCTCTTTATGGGAGGCTATCCAGATTCTGAGATAGGATTATATGCAGTTGGTCGCCAACAGAGATTATCTTATGGAGTGGGGTAGCACAGCATATGATGCATTGTTGGTCGAGGAAGATAAGGTGAGTGAGCTTACTCAGCAGCTAGAGGTGACTTCTGAGATTCTTGAGACTACGCAGTTAGCTTATGAGGAGTCACAATTTCATTTGGCTGAGATGGCCATGGAGTTAGAGCATTTACGGTCTTCACCAGCCCCAGACTCAGAGGTTAGTACATTGAGTGTTGTTGGTGAGTACGTTCCTATAGTTGTAGCTGAGGAACATGTTGTTGAGGCTGACACACTGGTTCAGGATTTGGGAGTACCTGGTTCTGATGAGTTTGGGATACCTCTCCAGATTGCTTCTTCTCACACAGATGACAGTGTGGTCCAGTTGATTGTGCCACCTTTACAGAGAGATCAGTTGTGGTGTGTGGGGGAGTACGTTGATGCTTCCACATATAATTTTTACTGCACGGAGTCATTCATGGAGTATTTGCTGGATAGTGCAGGGGTTCATCGGGATTTGCATAGGGTGACAGAAGGTGTTCTCATCCAAGGTACTAGTGCTATTAGCAGATTGGGTGGGGAGATTATAGGGATCTTATCTACTATGCTACCTCACAAGGATTTTGAGGTGGGGTATGCTCATTATTGTTCTTTTGACCCAGAGAGAGAAGATTTGATTTCACACAGGTGTAGATCAGCTCCAGTTTCTTACCATCCATTATGGGATGGATTGGCACCATCTCTTGCAGATGGAATTGGCAGTTTGAGTTGTCCATTCTACTTGGGTTATGATGCTTCAAGAGTTTGGTTCTCATGTGTTCTTGACTATGGCAGTTGTGCTCTTAGAGTTTGGTTGAGTTGCATTCGCCAATTTGATTATGGGTTCCTCTTTGTTCTACTTCTGTTGATGTTGCAGGTACTTGCATTGATTCACAACAGTGCAGAACATAACTACATTTGGGATCCAGGTGGATCGAGTGGTTCATTGTTCCGAGATTGCTTGGGGACAAGCAATTTTTGGAGGGGCGGATTGTCATGTCCCCTTTTTCGTGGACATTGACAGGCTTGATGATTAGCCTATTATGCGACCTTCGTAGGCTGATTGGATGGATAGAGGGTCATGATGGAGATTGGCTTGGCTTTGATTTACAGAATTCCTATAGTTGGCTCTCATTCAGGTTATTTCAGACACATTGGGCCTGAGCTCCTATTATTTAGAGATATTTGACATACAGCGGAGCACCCTTGTTTTGATATGGTCATGTGCAAAATCACTCCCTGATTCACCAGCTTCAGACGGTTCGAGGATCCGACATGTATTGAGGGGGATATTAATATTTGATTGATTTAATCAAATATTAATTATTTGGTCTAATTTTAAATTAGATATTAATTAATTATTAATTAATTAATTATTTGGTCTAATTTTAAATTAGATATTAATTAATTATTAATTATTAATTAATTGGTCTAATTTTAAGATCCAAGTTCTAATTTGAGGAATTCTAATTTTAGAAGCCCAAGTTCTAATTTGAGGAATTCTAATTTTAGAACCCCAAGTTCTAATTTGAGGAAATCTAATTTTAGCAAGCCCACCTTTGGAAGGGTATAAGAGTTTCTCATGGGAGAGAGTTTGTATGTATGAATTGATTATTGAAATTGGAGAAATTCTTCTGTGAAGACTGAGCCAAGGGTTCCAGGATTCCATTTGCAGTGGAGAATGTCAACTCTTCATTGTGTGCGATTCAGAGGTTGTGAAAGATCAGCCGATCTATTGCCAAATTGAGAGATAGCTTCATCCAGAAGTTATCACAGAGGTACAGATTTGAGAGATAGCTTCATCCAGAAGTTATCACAGAATTTCAGGGTTGAGAGATAACTTCACACAGAAGTTATTACAGGTATTTATCTTTATTTAGTTTTTGATCCAATAAATTATACAGATAGAGGTATTCTGTATTAGAATAGTATATCTTTAGATCAGGTGGTTCAACAATCAGGGGTTAAGAACAGACTGGTTGGCGGCCGTACTAAGTCCGTACAGGTCCATACAGATTCTCGTAGATACCGACATCGGCAGACAGAGATCCCCAGTGACCGACTTCGGCCGTCTGAGGACCGACGTCGGTAGATAAGGACCTATAGAGACCGATGTCGGTAGTATATCGACCGATGCCGGTGACTGTGTGTATCGACACAGCAGGCCGAGACTTCTAGAATTGCAAGTTTATTCCCAGTTTGCATAATTTCAAGGTTTTAAGACCATATCTGTAATATTCTTTGATTTGCATAAGAAAGGACATCTATTGTAATCAGCTGGATGAATGATAAGATCTGTGATTTGTTTATGCATGTTTGAATCTATTCTGAAAATTGTATCTTGTTCAGAGCTTTATATGTTTCTATATTACCTGATTGAAGGGGATATTACAGTTGTTCAGAGCTTTTGTAGGAGAAAAAAAGAGCCCCTAAGTAAGGGACATCACATAAACACACTATACTAAAATATGAAAATCTAAAAAGAGTCATTTTATTATCTCATAAGGTTAAAAATCTTAATCCTGGTAGAGTTAGCCATGCCCAAGAGAGGGATCTTGAAAGTTAGCTTAAAACCCTAAATATATAAAAGTGTAGAATAGATCAATCCAATATATTATAGTAAAATATAGAATATAAGGTCAAATATACTTCATTTTAATTCAAACTTGAGTATAAATTTATAACAATAGTCCTTAATAAATATCCTTTTGTTAAAAATCTTGCATGATCTTCCTTTTGGCATTGAAAAGAGATGGTGGGTCCTTATTGAGTTGTTGAAGCTTATTTTCATGATTTATATGCCAAAAATTGGTTTTTGACTCCACTTTGAACTGATTTTAATACAAATTAAAGTTATTTCTTGAATTAAAATCAAGAAATATACATGATGTTAATCAATTAGTCAACTAGAGTGACTACCACTTTAAGACTAGTTAGCCCCACTTTAACCCTTCCTTGCATGAAATAGCACTTGAATGCTAAATTTTCATGATATATCCTATTTAAATAAACATAAGTGGCATTTAATCTCCTTGTCAACTCCTTGATTATCCATTCAATGCCAATTTTCTCTTGCTTATTTGATCAAATAGGCCTACTAGGCCAATTAGGCCTAGTAACCTACTTATTGCACTTGAAGTCAATTTAACCTATAATAAAACCATGAAATATAAAACTTCAATGATTATTATACCTATAAAAACTCCTCATAGAATGAGATAGGTGTTCTTGATGAAGAAACTCTTGTAACTAAGTCAAGATGGTTGACTAGGTCAATTTTGCCTCATTTTCATATAGACTAGTTGTTTTTAAGGAGATGCTAGGGGAACATCAAGGTAGATTCATAATAAAATTATGATTTTAGTATGAATTAAAAATATCAATTTTCAACATCCATGGATTTTATTTCATGTATATTACCTTGTACCTCATTTTTCATGTTTTTCTCCAAAAAACTTGATTTATGACCTAATACGTATATGTTTTTACAAAAAATTGGAATTTATGGGATAATATCTTATTTTAATTCATTTTTTTATATTTTTAAGGATTATCCATGATGTTTTTATGGAAAGAAAATTAATGTTTCTCAAAACTAGTCACTATGAGGGTTTGGGAGTTAAACCTTAATTATGATGGTTATTGAAGCAAAAACCTCCAAATATAAAATTATTTACATGAGTTTTTAGTATAAATACCCCCTCAACATCCCTAAATATATTGGGTTACCATGAAAAATTTATAATAAGATATCCACGCGAAGAAATTTACCTGTAGGGTTTTGCTTGCATTCTAGAATGCTTATGCTCTTAACAATTATTCATAAAGCACAGCCCCCCAACCAACCTAAATTTTTAATTAATTATAAATTTATATGGTTCATAATATCCTTATAAGATATTTTTGACAAACTCTTCACGTGGTGAAAGATATGAGCATTTGATCAGGTGGCTTAAATGGCTATCTGGAATTATATAATTCAAATTTCCTCCTTGGACTGAATCTAAATCCTCCATTAATTATACCTAATTTAAAACATCATAATGGGAAATTTTTAATGTCATAAAATCATTTTTTATGTGACATCTTTATTGATAGGTTAAAAAATGCCTCTTGGAGCTATAGGCCTGCTTACTTGATTTAGTCCTCTAGGGCATGGTTTGCATATGAATTGGAGTTTTAACAATCTTGAAAGGTATTATTAAAATTTAAAAACATCCTTCCATGATTATAAAACACTTTATTGAAACCCTAAAACACACCTTAAAATCCTCAAGAGGCTTACTTGCACCAAAAGTGACTATCAAAGGACATGCTAATGATTGTCCTAAAACAATAAGGTTATCCACTTGTCATTTTACCTTCTTGACAACATTGATAATTATAAAAAATTATTAAGACCTATTACACCAATTTTCAATCTCATATCATGCATATTTCTACCTACAAGTGGATTTTATTGACATTTAGTAATAGGTTACTTGCCTATTTGGTCTTAGGACTGAGTTTTTCCCTTTTTACCTTTTGTTGATCCCAAACATGATGAATAGGATTTTAAATTATTATATAATTCCCCTTGAAATTATTTCATTCTCCATTGATTAGTTTTCAACCTCTATCTCTCCTATGTCAAACCTTAACTCTTAAGAAGCCTTCTTAGCTTGTACCAATAGTCTAATAAGTATGTGTTTTGAGGTGAAGAAGTTTATTATGACATATCATCATGACTTGGTGCTTAACATATCCCATTAAACCACTTGAAAAAATTTAATCTCATGCCCCCTCTTGATCCCAAACTCCTCAAAATATGTTCTCAAATCTCATACATAGTCTTATTTCATACCATTTATTATGTACCCTCACTTTATGCTCAGACATTTCTTTAGTTCTCTTGATAATTTTGGGAGATTATTCATTTTATCACTTAACTATGCATGAGGATGTATACATACATCCATCTTATCTTGAGAGAATATTGAGTTTACATTTGTTATGATTGTGAGAATAACTTTGTTTAGTATGGTTATAGGTGCAATTCATGAAGTAGATGGATGTAGGTTAGTTTTTGGATCCTCCCCTATCATGTTCTTGATTAATTCACATTATTTATTCTCTTCAACCACCTTTTAAACATCAATCTTCTCTAAATACCATTGTGTTTAAAAAATCCTTAGCAACTTGAATATAGGCCTGATTTAAAGCATGGTTGTAGGTTTTCTAGAAAAGGAATATGGATAGTGTCATCTCTGTATTAAACCCTATACTAGAAAAAAAACTTTATACTATTTAAAATTCTCCTCAAAACATAGACCAGACATTAATTTCACTTAATCCTTGAAGCTTACTTGAATATTAAAACTCCATCATGGACTATCATGCCTGAACACTCCTTCTATGTGATTGTAGGTGATAGAGTGTTGACCTTAGCTATGTGACTATCTTGGATTTCACCTCTTTCAATACCTCTTAGTCTCATTCCATCTGGTGAAATCTTGGCCTCGTTCATGATCAAGAAAAAAACTATATACCATTATGTTCCTATCTTATCTTACCAACATGAAGGTAAATTTCCCTTAAGTGGCTGTAGATGTCAATCTAGGATGAATGACTATTTTGAGAAAAGTGTTTGGAACACTTCTCATTTTTATTACATACACCTCACTTTATTATTTGCCCTTATGAACCCTCAATACCTCATAAAAACTCTATTAGACCATTTTTACCCAAAGAAACTCTTTACACTTGTGTTTGGTGGCTATGTATGGCTATAGGTATGTATTATTGACTTTGACTATACCTTTATAGTACTTAGGGGCCCATTCATGACCTCTCTATCTCATATATCACATATTTTTCTCATGAAGCATTAAGAATTATGAGTTTTCAACAAAAAGAATGAAGCTTCCCTTATTCATGTTGATCTTGAAGATAAACCTAAGTCTTTATGGGCTATAGGTGAGGGTTTGAGGATTTGAAAGTTATGAGGGTTTGGCACATTTTTTCCCCTCAAAATTCATCAACTGAAAAGTTTATTTTTATAAAACTGTTGTGCCTTCTTCACATGTTCACTACCACTATCATTATTGAAACATCCTTTTCTTTCTATGTGTACCTAACTATAGTAATGTAATGTCCTTTGTATGAATAATGGTAGGGTTAGGTATGCTTTATAAGTCTTGACACTACACAAAGTGTTTAAAAATATCTTTATTATAATGATCTCTTAAAACTTAACTACCTCTCTTGAAGTGTTCAAAACCTTTATGTATATTTAAAGTGTCATTCATCTGCTTGACTATGTTTTTGACTTTGAATGTAGACATGTACAGATTAGTGTTGTGGAGTGATGGTGTTATGGGAGTTATGACTGAACAAGGTGCTATATGAGTTGATCCATATAATATTTATGTCTTTATAATCAACTCTCTTCCTAAAATGGTCCATACTCCCTTAAAGGTCTCTATTTGGCACATACACCTACTTGGTTATAGGTTGTCTTTAGGGATACCTATAGGTGCATTTCTTCCTCTTAAGCCACCTTTGAAGACTTAACACATCATTATTTAATTCCATATGGAAACTAAATATTCCTAATTATTTATAAGACCCTTGATGGTCAATTAGATCTAATATCCTAGAAGAGTCTTCAAACTTGTAAAGTAGGCCTTCCTTGAGATAGGATAGGCCTACAGGTGGTCTCAAGGACACCTGATGCTACATCTATTTTGATAATTTATGATTAGATAAATCTTAAGTTAAGACCTTAAGCCTTAAATTTATTTCCAAAATCAGACCATGTATTTTTATGATGATGTCAACTCTTGGAGGTGAATGTGTCCTTCAAATCCAACTGTAGGTAGATATATGATGTCATCTTGTATGGAAGGAGACTGAATTAGGCCTTGGGGGGGTCATCAAATATGATCTAGGTCATTTATTCTCTCCATTTTATGCTTTATGAGGTCATTTTTATAGACCATTATGATGATACCCTCTTTGTAAATATTTATCTATGTTCTTCATGGAAAAAATAACTATGTTCTTTCCTTATAGGTTTATATCCATGAAATGATGCCAAATCTCAAGGTTTACACACCTAACTTCACTTTGATGGTTTATTTTATCTATTAATTCCTCATACCATGGATTTATTGATCTCACTATACCTTAAAGAAGGTATCTCTCACCTTGACTCTTCATAGCACCTTTATGACCACACTTGACTATATTATTACCTATTATAGACTTCATCCTTTGACTATATCTTATGTTTTCTTGACCTATCAAATCTCTTTCTCATGATTTTTATGGTCTCAATCAACCCTTCAATTTCTCGATGATGAAACCATGGAATGGATATGGGTGGAAAGTTGGTGGGGTGACAAAATATGATGGAATCAAAAGAATGGAGGGTGAAAGGAGCACAAAACATAGTAAAAATATAGTGATATGGGGGTGAGTGAGATGTAGGTGGAAAAGAGTAATTTAAGAGCATGTCAAGACAAATTTAAGTATCATATGAGAGCATGTACCTACCCTTAACCATATACATAAATTTTGATGCCATTGGAGGAGGATAAGACGATAAAATTCAAACCTAGTACTTTAGTAAAACCTTAAAAGATGCTAATAAACCTTAAACATTGATAAAATAGATATTTTGAGATGCTTTGAGAGTATATGAATGGTATTATTGGATATGAAACCTTATTAAAATTTTACAAACTTTATTGGAGGACATGATAATATGATGGAGACCTTACAAACAAACTTTCTTAAAATCTTGATGTTGCCTTCTCTTCCCCTAACTATACAATTCTCTTTCAAAGCTCATAGACTATAGATTTGTACTTATATTTTCAAATATCCTTTATATTTACATCACATATGTGAAAATTACTTGGATAATTTCATGGCAAGATATATTAGTTTATTTATAAACTCTATGAACTATAATTTTCTTGAAATGATGCCTTGGTGAGGAGAAATTGAGGAAAATCAATTGCCTTTATAGATGCAAAACTGCATAATTTAGCCTAACTTAAAATGGATTATTCATGAGGGAGAAGATAAAAATTCTAAAATTAATTTATCCATAAATAATCCTTGGGTCTACTTTCTTTGCCCAAAATTTCAGACTTGAGCCTTCTTTATCCAATCCATACCATAATCAAACCTGCAAGCCTGTATCTATGTGTAAAAGAGGAAAGAGACTATAGGAGAAATTTTTTGATATTTTATGGCCTCAAATTGACATGAAAATATTATATAAAATTTTTCATGACCTTATTCTCCAATTTTAGGCTTCATCTATATGGAATTCCATACAGATCCATACTTTTCCCTGTAAAATGAATGAAAATAACTTCTTTTTGGCCTTTTATACTAAACTAAGACTTCACCACAAATTTTATAAGGTAATAGAATATCCATGATTATTTTTATTGTTTTAATACCAAAATTAACCTCTTAAAAACTTTATTTATCCAAAATTGGCATGTGGGAGTCAAATTGGACCTTTTTGGCTTAAAACACATTAAATAAACTTTTTAGCTTATGAAACTTTGGACTAAGATAAATGTCACATAAATGAATTTTTTTAAAGCTAATTTTAATGTTTTAATTACCTTTTAAACATAATTTAATAATTTTAAGACCAAAAACCTTCCTTTTTAGGCCAATATACTTAGTTTTAGACCAGTTTAAATAGGCTCAAAAGTACTAAGAAAAGTTTTGGATGGTAGGGGTTGGTAT
This sequence comes from Torreya grandis, assembly GCA_037957365.1. NCBI lineage: Eukaryota > Viridiplantae > Streptophyta > Pinopsida > Cupressales > Taxaceae > Torreya > Torreya grandis. The sequence continues at coordinate 1,983,973 of JARHVA010000504.1, read as the reverse complement.
TTAGCCTTGATATGAAAAATTACAAACAATATCATTAGATAAAAACAATTTATAAATCCATCTTGGAATGGATAGTTCCAAAAATTTAAATGGGTTACACACTTTTATGGGTTTAGAAGGATATTACCTAAAATATTTACCCAATTTTTCCAAGATAACTAATCCCATAACCTCTTTTAAACTAAAGACTTATGAAACAAATTATGCTTCACATGATTTATAATTAGCAACCAAATTATAGAGGAAATATATTTTAAGGAAACTATTTTAAATATATATTGACAATTAGGGGTTGAAGTATATCTTCGCACAACATATTGTAAATGTTTGTCAAACATGATGGCTCAGTTTATGTTAGACTATAAATTTGATATGAGATATATAAGAGGAAAATATAATATATTTATATATGATATTATCCATATAAGGTACATAAAAACTATGGCTAAAAATATAATTACCTTTTGAGAGTAGGATCGAAAATTATCTCTAGGGAATAAATTCTATAAACTGATCAAGAAAACCCTAGAAAACAATCCTCAAGATCATAGATATGAAGGAATTTAGTTTAAGAGGGATGGAATTATTTTAATAAACACACCCCACTTTGGATTTTTTATGGACAAGTAGGGACCCCTTTGTTTTTAAAATTCGTTTTCATCATATGGTTGTACATTCATGTTAGCCTATCTCATTATTTGTGGAAATTTGGGAAATTTTGGCATTAAAGCACCTTTGCTACATCTATTTTACTCTTACAACCCATTTTAATTAGAATTATTTTTTTAAACTAATGTATTAACTAAAATGTGTGAGCTTACTATGTATGACATATATTTATATCTACTTATTTAGATTTAATTATTTGGATTTATTTATTCAAATTCATTATTTAGGCTTACTCATTTGACATTATGAACATTTTGGTCTTTAAGAAATTATTGGTTAACAACTTTGTGTCAGTAATATATTATTTATATTCTTTCAATCAAGAATTTTCTTTTTGGAAGTTGTATTATGGGAACATTTTTGTCTTCAAGAACTTTCTCTTTGGCAATTTTCATTTGAAGACCTTCAATCAGGAAATTTATCTTTGGTAACTTTCTTCGATGAATCTGATCGAATGACAATCTCTCTGAATAAAATTTATGTATTTAGAGACTTTTATTTAGGAAATTTCTCTTCAACAAATTTCTCTAATAAATCTTCCCAAATGATAATCTTCCTAAAGAATATTTAGGTATTTGGAGTCTCCCACTTAGAACTCTTGGCTCACCAAATCAAATAATTCAACCCAAATGAAAACATCAACACTAGAATAAACCACATATTGAAAAGATTCAAAATCAATAGCATCATGGCACCCACCAAATGATAATCTTACATGGCATGCCCACTAAGCCAATTTGGTCAAGTTCAAATTAAATGAAGGTGTTAATATTGTAGATTTTGGTGATTAATGGTGCATGAATTAAACATGAATGCTAATGGGATATGACATTGAGATACTAACTAAATCCACATCCATTGATTATTATAAATATTTATTATATATTTCCTTATGCATATTCAAATCCCTAGCCATGTTAAAACAAGATATAATTCATGTAACAAATTTCCATGACACCATTACTAAGAGCTTTAACACTACCAACACTTAGATTGAACAATGGTATCCATATAGAGCATATAGGGGAGCCCAGGTTCTATCCATAGTCTCCATTAAGGATTCAATATAATACATGGATATAGATTTTGATGCAAAGTATTTGATGGTATCTGTGATAATTAATTAGCTTTGTCAGAGGTTTTAGAGAGCATAGACCCATTCACTGAAGAGGAAGGAATATCTACATAAGAGAAACAAGTTGTAGCTAAAATATTTCCCTTCAAATAGAAAAAAATCCATTACATAGGTGTCAAACATGATCATGCCATGAACTAACTTATTATGAGATTTGTTATTCAAAGGGAGGATTGCAGATGGTGGGTTCTTACACTACATCCATAACAACACCATCTTCACCTACATATTAGGTGAATAATTATAAAGGTACTTATGCCTACCCATCCTAGATGCTATATTTGATTTGAATAGTGTAGCTAGTTAGAAGAAGAGAAACAATGTAGAATAAGTAGTGAATAAATGGCTCCTACCAGGTGAGACCTTCTATTTCAAATAAGCCACCAAGAATATTGTACACATTACCAGATTATGGATGGGAACTTGCATTGGTATGGCACTACAAAACCATTTATTTAAACACCCTATCATCCACTTTTTTCATTTAGAGTGGGTATTACTGCTCAACCTATTGATCACCTTAGAATGCACCTTTGCATTGGGGGAGATTATCAGTACTCACCTATAGGAATTGATGTTACACAAGGAAAGGAGGCCCCAAAGTGGTAATTTTTATATGATCTCATACCTTTTAGATATGGTTATGGGGACTATCTATATATACAATGGGGTTTTATGGGATCCAAACCTTGAATATATCAAAAATAGAATCTATGACATAGACTCAGTCATCCATATTTATACGTATATGAGGATCATATGTAGAATTGTATAGGATTTGTATCCTCAATTATAAAAGGAATTTAATTGTGAACCTCTGTCAAAAAAATCTAAGAACATCACCAATACACTCATATCCTTGGGTGATTATTAGTTGTACCTAGACTATACGATTATAATGGTCATTGGACACAAGGTTAACCCTCTTTGCCTCCCCAAATATGTCCTAGATAAAGTATATAAGTAGGAGATTGTATATCACCTATGGAATGGGATAGATGAAGACTTGACTAAGAACAAGAAGATCACCTTACATGACTCCCATCTCATAATTGGGAGTATGTGCTACATATACCACAAACACTTTAGAGAGGCATATGGTTCTAGGAAAGATTATGCACTGGATAATTTGCACCATAGGGCTTGGAACCCTCATGGGAGAGTGAAATAATGATTTCACAATCTAGGAATTCCCTATAAGTGAGCATTTTGATCAAAATTTCTTATTTCTTAACATGAAACATGATGCAAGTGTCAATGAAAGGGCTAGGACTATTGGTGTGAGTGAGGAATTACTCAAGGTAATCCAAGTAGATCCTTTCCTCACATTTGGAAAATAAAAATTCATAATCCCACCACCATATGGATGGAACTCATCATAGTTTTGGAGAATAAAACCCTTACAAAAACCAAAAAATAAAATATAGGACCCCTAAAATCTACCTAATGTGATGACAAACATAGAGAAAGAGTAAGGTAGAGGGGAAACATAAGTTATTTTAATATAAATGGAAGAGGAAAGTCCTCAAGTTTAGGTTTAATTGAGGAAACTAAAATAAGAAAAAAATAGAAGAATTAATTTTAGCATATGACAACACTATTAGGATATAAGAGGAGATCATTTGTCTAGCATCCTATGATGAAAAATACCTTGCACCACTTGTGTATTTCTAGTAACCACAACATCTATCATGAATCTCCTTCTTCATACCTACCAAGTGGTTACTCCTCAAGTAAAGAAGAAAATAATTTGTTATAAAATAAAATATAAGGTGGGAAGGCCTCAGACTTAATCCATAGAGGGACCAAGTGAGTAGGCACAATATTTAACTAAAGTAAATCCAAGGGATGAAGTACATAAGGAAGAACTATAGAAAGATAAGGTCTCAAGCTTACAAGGAATGAAAGGAAAGGAAACCCTTTGGGGTGACCACTTAGGTAAGAATGCTTCCACTGCTTGCCTTGGCCACTCTCCTATTATTTAATTATTGAGAATAATTCTTGTTGTTGAATTTTGGCATTAATGTCAAGGTTCTTAATAAAGGTGTTCATGAGGTTATTGAAGTATGTTATTATTTTATATCATCATTAATACGTATGATACTATTTGAGGAGCATGAAAGTAATGTGATCAAGATATAGAATCATCAAGGAGTGTTTCAAGGTTAGTTGTCAAGTTTCAAGTGCTTGAGAAGCCTAGTCATGACACTAGTCACATACTAAAGAGATATGGTGAGAAGGCTTGAGCATGATGGCCTAGTTATATGGATGCATAGAGGCATAAGAGGTTATATAAGGTTGTTTGAGAATGCATATGAGGCATTGGGTCACTCAAGAGAGTTATAAAGTGATTGTACATGGGTAATATCTTAGGTCTAAATTTACAAATTGACTAGTTTAGACCTTACCTAACCAAATGAGTTGTTGAGATCTTGGACAATGGTTAGAAGGTCAGTTTTAAGACCTAATTTAACTTGTAGGCCAAGGCCTAGAGAGTAGAGAGAGACCATGGAAAATGAGGTATGATTTTCATATTTTAAGATAAGAATGAGCATGCAAGCATTGTTAGTGGTGTGATAAGTTTTCCTAGGTGTGTTGACCAAGTTATATGTCAAATTTTTCAATAAAAGTCATAAAAAGTGGCTTTTAGGTTTCTCAAGTAAACATAATGAAGGGTTATAAACTTAAGAAGGAATTTCAAGTTCTCATTAACATATGTAACCTATGCATGGGAACCTAAGATATTCATTGTATATGGGGAAGGGCCTATCTCAAATTTACAAGAATTGGTTTTTAAAATAAGAGGCTAAGCTTTATGATTTATCATTAAGACTAGAAGATGGTTTAAACCCTCAAAAAACCCTAAAAGTGACCTAATATAAAATATATTATTATAAAGTACTTATAATGGATTTTAATGGATATTTAAGTGATTGGAGGTTGTATTCAACTCTCTCAAGATCCTCTATGTGTGATTGGTTTGTTAGGTGAATGAGTGGACCTTATAAGAAAGGCCTTATTTCTTGGAGATTTATTGTAGAAGTCAGATTTGACCAAGTTAAAATATGAAAATCATTGGATGGAGAAGCTTGAGACTTGTATTTTATGTCCATGGTGGTGTCTAAGCAGGTTAAAGTAATTAGGTATGCTAAACTAGTCATACAAGTTGACCAACTGCTAACATGCATAATGATGAAAATAGTGAGAAACCCAACCAAAAGATAGAAGGTGTTTAGGGATGTGATATCATGGATTAGGGATGAATCCAAGTAAATAATATGTTTTTTAATACCTTTAATACATATTCATGTTGGATACATGTTTTGGATATTAGTAAATATGATGCAAATGTTACTCATAAGTTGACTTGTCTACTTTAGATAAGACAGTGAGGTACAAGACTATGAGATTGGTCTGTAAGACCACTATTGCCATTTGACCATATATATATATATATATATATATATATATATATATATATATATATATATATATATATATATATATATGGTATAATTACCTCATAAGATCATCTACATGCATTTAAATTCTCTAAATTTGGTTATATGATCATTTTAGGTCATTGTTTCCCTAATTGTTGTTGTACCCAACATCCCCCTTTTCTTCTTGAAGAAATGAGGACCCATTTTTCTTGGATTTTGGCCTTGTTTATTGAGCCTTATTCTATTTTATCTATGAAATTTCCATTAAAAAATTCAATTATTTTATAAAACAAAGCATGGTATTATACATTTTTATGGACTAACCTTATTAATGCCTTTTTTGAGAGATTTTTTGACTATGCAATTTTTTTAGGACTTAGTTTTATTTGGAGGAATTATATTTAGGATTTGGTTCTCAAAAATTTTGCTCAAGCCTTCTTCTCAGAATTTTTTGTCTTTAGAAATTTTTGTCAAGACTTATTCATTAGGAATTTATTCTTTGGGAATTTTTTTTAGACATTTTGTCTGATGGATTTTTCTCTTTAGGTTTTTTGTTCAAACTTTATCCACAAAAAACTTATTTCAATTGTTTGCTCTTCAAAAAATTTATTTGGAGTATTTGTTTAGACATTTTGTCCAAATAAATGTTCTGAATGACTTATATTTTATCATAAATTTGGTTTGTGGAGTTTTTATTTGAAACTTCTATTTGATAGATTTGGTCTTTGGGTTTTTTATATCAAAGAAATCATTCTAAATAGTCATCATCAGAGATTTTGCTCTTTAGACTTTGTGTTCAAAATATTTTGTTCAAACATTTTGTCTGATGGATTTTTAGTCTTCAAGATTTTATGCAAGATTTGTGTTCAAAATATTTTTTTGAATGTTTCATAGGCTCGATCACAACACAAAATCCAAATCCTAATTCTTAACTATTGAAATCCCACTATACTTAGCCAATAAATAAAAATTCTTTCCAATACTCACCAATGCTACCCACCAACTAAACTAATGAGATTTGAACTATGCAAAAAATAAAAAAACATGTGAATGTTAGGAATTTAGAATGAATTAACTATAATTTAATGTTAAATTTACATACATGATGTGCAACCATCAAAGTATTCGTTGCTTTCAAACAAAATCAAACTCGATTATTATCCTATGAAAGGAAAGCCCTAACTACCTATGAGATTATCAAAAGTAAGCAAGTGACTAAGTAGAGAGGATATTTTTTTCACACAACATGTAAACTAATTAAAGCACTACATGTAATTTGAATGAAATCTTCATCTAAGGCAATCAAGGGAGCATTTTTACCATCACCATTTTCTATTATAAATTTGACTAAATTCATGGACATAGTTGGTGATGCCACCATTTTTAATAATAGTTATGGGAAGTATTATGAATTATGGGATGTTATCAATTTGATCAACATATTTTAAATAGATGTAAATCTATCTTATATGGAATTATAGTTCATTAGATACTTTCTCTCACTCAAGAGATAAGCATTGCATTCAGTTATGGCCAAACTTGAGGTGATGCCTTGTATCATCTTTCTATGAGACTTATTCTTCATAGTGAAGGTTACAGAAGATGTGTTCTTGTACCAGATGGCTATGGCATGCATATCTAGAGATAAATTTTAGAAGTATTTATCATTACCAATTTTAGATGCATATTTTGACAAACATAGGCTAGTTTCATGGAACCAAGAGAATTCAATGGATAAGGTGTTGTGTTAATGGATTCTCCCTAGAGAAACCATGACATATAAAGGTAATAATTCCACCCTTATCAAAAAATTGAGGATGGAAGTGAATATTGGGATGGTGCTTCTTAATAGGCTCTATGATATGTCTAGAATACATTTCCTTAATTTGGATTGGGTACCATTATTACATATGATGATGACCAGTAATTAAACATTTACTTTGGGTGAAAGTATAAGATTCCATTTGAGAGAAAAGGTTATACAAAAGTTCAAGTGGCCCACTCTAGTGGGCCACTTACACATGATGTCTTATCTTTTAGATGTTGTAATGGGCATAGTATATAAAGTCCTTGGTAAGCTTTAGAGCCTGGCCACCAACTATGTCAAGAATTGCATTTATGATTATTTATAATTTATGAACATTTATGCATATAATAAGAACATGGTCAGGATTATTAAGGATGTTTATCCTTAGTTATGGAAATAAATCAATGAAGACACTATTTATAATGGGTGACTATCTTTGTATCTTGACTACATGATGGTCATGATTGCCATACATAAGGTCCATCCCCTATGCCTCCTAATTTAACAATTTTGCTAATATTGGGGTTTTATTCCTAATTTAGTTAAAGGGTTTGAGTAATAAAAATTTTCCATAATTATGCCATAATTAACCTACTAATTTGTTAATTTTTATTATTATTTAGACTTTCTAAAAATAACAAGTGAATAGAGAGATATCAAACTTATCTTAAAATTGTGTGGATCCGACTAAGATAAATGCTGATATTGACTATGTGGGACTAGGAGAATGTCACAAACTAAGAATTGAAGTTATTTTTATTATTAAATAGGAGTGTTTTCACCAGATAAGAGTGGTACTGGTGCTATAGTCCACCTCTACCATTGTTGTCCTAAGGATTTGAGCTTTCTGGGTTTTATTCACTAGGTATGTGTAACCCTATCTCTAAAGATTCAATAGCCAAAAGTTTATAGAGATCCTTATAGATCATATTTTCTCTTTAAACCATATCTTCCATTATACTTTGACCAAATTCAAAGAAGAGGGGGGTTTAGTGTGTGTAATATGCATTGGACATGCTTCACACCCCATGTGTGGGCTTGCTTCCTACATACCAATACTCTGAAGAGGGATCAAGACATTTGTAGTTATCCCTTTGAAAGTGCTTGGTGTAATTATGATATGAGAATGTAATTAAATACTAAATTAGGTTTGCTTGAGATGACTAGGGACTAGTGTAATGATTTTAATAAGTTGAAAATAGTATTGGATGGTTGTATTTAGAGAATAGGTAAATGTGCTTGAATAGTCTTATTTGTATTCTTGCTTGCTTTGTGATATTTTCCAACTCTTTCCAAATGATATTTGAATGGGATTTCATAGGGATATAATGGTAATGGATTAAATTTGCTCATATTAGGATGAAAAGGATAAGGATGGGAAACTAGAAGGAATTGACCATTAGGGCCAAAAATAATCTTAGACAATAGCATCAAAAGCAGACAGGAGTGGCATTGGTGCTATAGTACTAGTGTGGCACTATTGTCTTGAGTAGACATGATCATGGGGGATGGATTGGTCATGAAAATAGTGTCTTGGCTTAGCTAGGATCAAGTTTGGAAGGTTATGAATGATTGAGAATTAGTTAAAACAATCCTAAGAGGGTCATGAGAGAAAGCCAAAGGGACCTATGGGTTGGGTGTCATTAGTCATGCTCAAGTTACCAATTTTTACCTTTTATATGACTACATTTACCAACCCTTTATTCTAGTGATGCATTAAAGTGAAATACTAAGATAAAAAAAAAATATAAAGTGTATCTGAACATACCTATAAGGGTGAAGCTCATGAAGCTTGTGTGATGTTGGGTGTGCATAGAGAGAGCACACTTTGAAGTGTGAATATATAAAAGAAAATAAAGAGTAGATCAATTCTTACTAGATACATTATATCTAAATTAGGAATACACAAATCTAGGTAAGAGAGAGGAAGAGAAAGAAATGAATATACCTCTTCAGGTACGTGGACCAATATAAACTATTAAATGTGGATCCCATTTCAATCCTAAAGTAAAAATAAAATTATCAAGACAATTTTAACATGAAATATTTAATTTCACAAATGATTGGATATATTTTTTAGTGTGTTAACTACTTCCCCCATTTTTGGAATGTTTTGTGGAGAAGTGGGTGTGACCTAAGGTGTTGAGAGAATCAAGGGATTATGTGGTTGTAACCTCCCTTATTTTTGCCTTATTTTATGGGGATATGGTTATCTCTATGGTTATGGTGCATTTTTTAAGGGATTTTGAAAGGTATAAATAGGGGTGAGGGGTAACACATTATTCATTATGTTTTACATCTCATGTTGGAGCTCTGTATGCTCTCTTCGGTTGGTGTGATTGAGTTTTGAGGTGTAACTTAGCATCTCAAGGATTTTGGTGTGAATTTGGGTTGGAAAAATTTATATCTATGAGAGGTTTTTTGTTTAGAGTTGTCTTATACTCTTGTTTATAATATTATAGATAGCTTCTTGGTGGATGTAGCCCACATTAGGTGAGCCATGTTATATCAATGTTATGTGAGTATTTGCTTAGATCTGAATTTTCTTTCATATGTCTCTACTATTGTGATTTTGAGGAATGAATTGTGTGTTTCATATTATTGCATAATTAATCACTTATTCATAAAAAAACCTATTGTGATGCTAAGTGATGATGGCTAATATTGAGTAATGTTGGATGATGTTGTACCAAGAGTAATATCATGAATAGAGCTGAGTGCTCAATTCCTTAGAAATGGCTCAAGAATGCAAAGGATGGCCCTTTTTCTCCATTTTTACCTACTAAGTGAAGATAGGTGGTCATGCATGTGTTGATCAATATTTATACTATGTGTCCAATCCCTCTAAATAGGTGGCTCAAGAATATAAAGGCTAGCTAAAACTTTGGCTCCATTGTTGCGTCATGAATTAAGGTTATGAATTGATATCGGTATGAAATGTATGTGGTATGAGATGGATCCTAAAGCCTATGAATGTACTATGATTTGATAAAGTTGGTATGGATAATTGAATGTATGCTATAAACTAGGCCACTCTTGACCACTCTAAAAAATGAAGATTAAGATTATATGAAAGTAACTCTAAAAATGAGAATCTAGCTTATGTGGAAGCCACTCGAGAATTTAGCTTCTCAAGAATATAGAGGGTAAGATTATATGAAAGCCACTCTAAAATGATGCCAACCACCTGTATATAGAACAAGGCATGCAACTACTTATAATGTTGAGATAATGTTGAACTAGGAAGCGAAAAAAACAAATGTGCCACACACATTACCTCCAATCACTAATGTCTCAAACATGGTTTCTAATATGTAAGTTATATTGACTACCATATCTGAAACTAGAAGTGAGAGATATCATGTTGCATATGATACCCCCTATATCTAAATTCTTTGAGAAAAATGGGTACTAATTTTTTTATTCTAAATTGGTCTAGCTATGCAAATCTATAGCTAGACTTACTTTTCTGCCTGCTTCTAGAAATTCTAGTTTTCCCACTATTTAAATAGGAGCACAAAAAATGGATAGTATCACCATTGATTTTGTAGTCTAGCATTAGTGCTATTATCTTGGGCCAAATTTGACTACTATTCTAGATTCTTCACTATTTATTTGGTTTATTCTGATTAGTTTGATGTTTGGTTACTATTTTGAGTGTTTTGACACTATTTTTTGGCTGATAGGAGCTCTGATCTTTGTGACAAAACCCCTATTTATTAAACCCTCTTTTGAGGGTAGGAATGGAGACCCTACAATGACTACCCTAGAAATAAAGAGCCCTATAAGTGTGTTATGCTACAAAATACATGATATAGCAATGATAATTGACAAGATATCTTGAGATATATCATGGTTTATATTGAGATATTGTTATATCAATAGGGGTATGCCTAGATAGATATAATAATGTAAAATCATGTACATTGTATTGAATTGGAACTAGAAGTATTAGTTGTCATGATGGGATGGAGCATGATGTCCATCATGGCATCCAAAAATTAAGATAATGCATGATTTAGATCATGGCATTGCAAACAATCGAAATCAATCAAAAAACAAGCACACAAAATAAGAATCAAGAAGTGTATAAGAGTGGCTAAGGGGCCAAACAAATAAGGGACATCGGCACATATCACTCAAACTATAAATCAAGCATACAAGGCATGTTCAAATGCCACATACACATACATATGAAATAAGCAAATTTATGTGAAATCCATAATCACATAGAAGAGTAAAAGTAAGGGACATTGGCAAACATTACAAGGCACAGACATGAATAAAAGAAAAGGACATTAGCAAATATTATAAGCATACATAAGAAAAAAAGAAGAAATGAGAATTCAAACACATCAAGCTATGCTAATTAAGAAGATAAATCATGTAAAGATTTAAAAATACAAGTACATCTAAGTAATGAAAGCAAGAGTATGAAAGTATGTAAAACATGTGAGTACAATACTAGGCAAATGCAAATAAATACACAAGTGTTAAATACTAGTGAATGTTGATAGAGTCATTTGTGTAAGCTATTAAATAATGTTCATCAACATGATAACTAGAGTGTGTGGTGTAAGAATGACATAACTTGGATGGTGTAGTCATATAGAATATTCCCCCAATGGATATGTATATCAATTTATGTCTCGATGTAGAAGTAGGATGCCCCCTCAATGGGTAGAGTGAAGCAATGAAGGATTTATATGTCACTATACACACTCAAAGGAGATCAAGTAAAGCATGGTAATGTAGATAAATCAGCAAATAATATCATATAATAACAAATGTAAGTCTATCATGGTAGTACCAATGTAAATCATGGATAATGCATATAATACAAATATTTTTGGTGTTTTGACATATTTGAATGTTTTTGTGTTTATTGATATGTTGTATTATTTTTGTATTTTTGATATAAGTTAGGTACAATCAAGCATAAGAAACCATGTAAAGGTAAGCTAGGAAAGGATGATACTAACTAATGAGTCTCATGTGAGACTCCCTATCATGGTGTCTTGTATCAAGGAGAAGAATCATGTGTGATCGAGAAGCACAATGGAGATGCTAAGACTATGGATCTGAAAGCTATATATGTTGTAAATGTTCTAAAGTCTCTAAAGTGGGAATTGACTATGGGGTCCCCTTTTAACTATAAGAAGTGTATGTAACTATAGGGATCTTAGGGACCCATCTAGTAGTATAATAATCTCTTTGAACATGTGTTCTATGTGTAGATGCATGAGATCTCAATGAGACTACCTTGGGTGTGAACATGTAGTTGGAAGCTATCTAGAATTATAAAGCTATGGAGGTGTATGAAAATTTTTTGTTGGCAATGGATACCTCAACTATGTCTAAATATGTACTAGAATAAGAACCAAAATGGTGGAGAAACTATAACTGGTGGAGAAACTAGAACTAGTGACTATGATATAGAAGATAGATCTAAAGTGAGGAGTGGTAACTCATATAGAACTCCACAAACTATAATAACATGATTATTTTGAATTAATTTCACACATTTATTAACTATAGAAGGTAATGCATGAAGTTTTTGAATCCATGCTTGACCAAGTAACATATAATAAACTCCTACATTAAGAATAATAGTGAATGGTGTGGCTACATGTGTTGGACACACTTGTAGAGGAAGTACAATTTAACCCAATTAACTTTATATATTCCCATTGAATCCATTTATAACTATGTCTATTAGTGTAATATCTTTCTCTAAATATCCCAAATGTTGAAATAATGTCATAATGCACATGTTCACACTAGATCTATTCTCTATGAGAATAATATGAATATGATGATTATGAATGTGGGCTCTAATAAAGAGTACAAGATAATCTGTATCATACTCAATAATCTTTTACTCTGAGAAGGAGATGGAAGGTCTAGATAGAACTCTAGAATTATATACACCAATCATGTTGTTTAAAGGATGTGTCTCAACTGAAGGTTCCCTATATGTACCCTATGGTACATGTGCATGATATACATGATGAACCCCTGATGTATCCCTTGTCTCCTATTTGGAATGCTATGGAAAAGGATTTGAAAATATTTTCAATGATTTATTATATGTTGGCTTGGCTTAAGGAGGTTAAATTAAAGTGTCAAGATCAATATGATTGTCATCTATTAAATCCTATATCTTGTGTTTTAAAATGATCCATCTATTTGTTATATGGCCTAGTGCCCTATGAAACTCATAAAATGCATGTTCATCATATCCTCATGGAAGAGGATTTGTTGGGCCAACTTCCCTAATAGGAGGGAGAGATATGATGTTATAATCTAATAACCACCATAAAATTTTAGCTAGATAAACTAGTAGATTAGTAAATATACACTAAGGAGGTACTGATAAAACCACATGCTAAGAGGGATCTTAAGCCACATTAAATATCAATTGATTATGAGTCTTTTTATCATTACCCTTGAACTTGTATGGGAATTTGTTGTTACTTTTGTTGGTTATTTATGAGATACTTGTGTACTTGATTTTACCCATTGAAATTAACTTGACTTCTTTTTCCTTTAGTGTGTGACACAATTCAGTGAAGGAAGAGAATATTTTTAACATAATTAATTCATGCAAAGTTGGTAAGAGACTATGTTTGAAGAGATCTTGTAACTCTTGATCAGCCATGGGGCTAGTCATTTTAGCTAAGATAGTTTTACATTGATGAACATAATCTGTGAGATGCTCATTTGACCTTTATTTCTATTATGTAACTTGGGTGTATGAAAACTTGTCATCAATGTTGATGTTAAAGTGAGCTACAAACATGTCAACTAAAAGATTGAATACACTGGCTGACTGATTTGGTAAACTATAGAGCCATTGTAAAGCATAATCCTTTAGGATATGTGGAATGAGCTTGGTAAGTAGCCAATGATTTAGTATATAGTCAAATAAATCTACATGAAAATCTCTCAAATGTTTCTTTGGATCACCCTTTCCATCATAAAGAGTAAGCTTGGGTTGAACAAAACCTTGTGGCAAGGGTGTCAAATCAATGTGACGTGCCAATGGTGTATGCAGTAGAGCAAAAAAGTCCAAAGCATATGTAGGTCTAGAGGCACCTTGCTCAAGATTGAGCACCTTGGATTGAATATATTTTATCTCTTGCATAAGGGATACCACATTAGGAGATAAAGATAAACTAGTTATAACTAGTGGCATAAAAGAAGTTTGGGTTGATATAGGGGATTATTGAGACATAGTTACCCCTGTAATGTCATTTACAACTAGTTTCTCTATAGTTTAAGAAGATTGACCATTATTTACTCTTTGTTTTTCTTCTTGGAGTATTTTGAGTATGTCATCTTGAATGTCAAGGTGTTTGGTGAAGAGTTATTAAAGTTCCCTTTTATCAGTTTCATCAAAACTGACATATTGGGCCATTATTAAGGTAGGAAAACAATTTGAAATATGTTTAAATTTTTGGTAAAAATTTGTAAGAGGCAAAGTGTTATAAACGGTAAGTATTGAATATAGAAAATGCAAAGGCCTAAAAATAGTGAATTAGAAATTACGCAAAAAGGATACAAAGCTCAAAAACATGTAAGGTGATACCTCAAGAAGTGAATAAGAGTTAGTACATGCAACTAGGGTTTTAATAATGATATTTTTGCAAAATACTATGAAATTTTGAAAATTAAATTAGATTTTTTATTTAAATATATAACTAAAATTTTAGAGAATTATTAAAAAATGATTGAGTGAATAGGACCTAGTATGTGTAACTAGGGTTTTGAGTTTTTTTTTTTTTTGAAATTACTATCGAATTTTGAAGGGATTTTTTGATTTTAATATACTATTAAAAATTCAAAAAATTGTTGGAAAATTATTGGGACCTAGTAGGGCAACTAGGGCTTGAAAGAAAATTATTTTAAAATTTACTACGAAATTTTAAATTTTGAAATGAATTTGTGATTTAAATATTCATGTGAAAAATCAAAAATTTATTGGAAAAATTAGTATGAATTTTACCCTAGGGTTTATAGGGCTTTTATACGTAAATGAAGTAAGTCGAGTTTACCAAATGATTTAACAATTTTGGGAATATTAGGGTTTTATTCCTAATTTAGTTAAATGGTTTGAGTAGTAAAATTAGTTCATAATTATGCCATAATGAATGTACTAATTTGTTAATTCTAATTTTTGTTTAGACTTTCTAAAAATAGCAAGTTAATAGATATAAATCAAACTTAGCTTAAAACTGTGTTGATCTAATTGAGACATAGGCTAATATTGACCATGCACGACTAGTAGACTATCATAAACTAAGATATAAAATTCATTTTCTAATTTGATGAGAGAATTATAACTAGATAGGAGTGGCACCGATGCTATGGTCCACATTTACCATTGTTGTCTTGAGGATCTAAACTTTTTGGGTTTTGTTTGGTAGGTTTATGTGACCCTATCTTTGAAGTTTTAGTAACTAAAAGTCTATAAAGCTCATTATAGAGAATATTTTATCTTCAAACCCTATCTTACATTATACTTTGACCAAATTCAAATAAGAGGGGGGTTTAGTGTGTGTAAGATGCACTAGACATGTTTCATACCCCATGTTGGGGCACACTGCCTACATACCAATACTATGAAGAGGGATCAAGCCATATGTAGTTCTCCCTTTGAAAGTGCTTGGTGTAATTGTGATATGATAATTCAAATAAATGCTAAACTAGGTGTGCTTGAGATGATTAGGGACTAGTGTAATGATTTGAATACGTTAGAAATAGTATTGGATGGTTGTATACAAATAATAGGTAAATGTGATTGAATAGTCTTGCTTATATTCTTTCTTGATTTATGATATTTGAAAACCCTTTTCAAATGATTTTTGAATGGGTATTTATAGGGATCGATTGGTCATGGATTAAATTTGCTCATGTTAGGATGATAAGGATAAGGATGGGAAACTAGAAGGAATTAACTGTTAGGGCTAGAAATGAGCTTGGACAACAACACTAAAAGTAGACAAGAGTGACATTAGCACTATAGTCCTAGTGTGGAACTATTTTCTTGAGTAGATTAGACCTAGGGGGATGGATTGGTCATGAAATGAGTGTCTTAGCTCAGCTAAGATCAAGTATAGAAGGCTACGTATGACTGGGAATTAGTGAAAATAAGTCTAAGAGAGTCATGAGAGCAAGAAAAATGGACCTATGGGTTAGATTTCATTAGCCATGCTTAAGTTACCAATTTTTGCATTTTATATGACTACACATCCCAAAATATGTACCTAATAATTTGGTAGAGCAATAAATTCCTTTCCATCTTTGGTGGATCATTAAGGAGGATGTGACTAAAAATAAGAAAATAACATTCTATGGGTACTATATTGTCATTTATTGGATGTCATACATATAGAGAAAAAACTTTGGAGATGTGGGAAGGAAAATAAAGAGTTATAACTTGCCCATAATGTCACATAGGGATTGGGATCCTCATGGCCACATACAAAGACACATTCAGGGTCTAGGTACCCCCTATCAACATGTTCATTATGAATATGACTATTTATTCATTAATGGATAGAATGATCACCTTGTGTTGGAAAGGGCAAGAGTTACAAGCTTAAAGGAGGATCATTTAAGGGTGATTCTATAGGAACCTTCAATTATAGTGAAGGAATTACATAGTAATTTACCACTCTTTATAGGGTGGACATCCTTATATATCTGGAATAACCAACCTCTAGATTAGACTAATGAATAAGGAGAGCCTTTACAAGAACTTAATTTCAAGTTGAGAGATATTAAGAAGGAACCAAGGGTGAGTCATCCTGATCTTAGGGGAGATCTAGGAGATCTCATTAATCTAAAGTCTTATGATGAGGAAGAACAAGGATAAGATCACCAAACTGCAAGTGAAATATAAACACTTTTAGCTACCCCCCAAGTAAAAGTATCTACATCATCAAGGGTATCCATAGATGAAGCTACTACCTTAACTCAACATGGTTCTTCCCTATAGCCTAAACCCACTATTTGCTATAAGAAGAAGACTAGGACTCCCCTCATAGGTAATCCAAAAATTGAGCAATCACAAATCTTGCCTATAATATCTCAACAAGTAGAAGAGGAAGAAGCAGCAAAACTTGATGAAGAAATATAATTAGAGAGATCCAAGGCACTGAGCCTCATGATCTATAGAGGAAAGGTACAAACCATAGAGGGTACCACAAGTAAAAAGGCTTTGCCTTTAGAGACCACTTCCTTAATTTGTTCCTCTATTCTTATTTTTGGTTTTATACAAATTTCATCTATGTTGAAGACTCCTAGGGTGGAATTTATCACTTTCACCCTTGATGATTCATTAACCTCCTCCTCTCTTTTACATTTTCCTATGCTCACTCCAAAAGTTGATAAGGACTCTTCCACTATCATGTCATCCAACTCCATCATGGCCATTAATAGTATTACTTTTAGCACTACCATAGTTAGATCTTTGAAGATGAAAAGGGAAGCTAGGAAGATTAAAATATCCATGGGCACTACCCAACTCTATGTCTCATCTACCTAGATCAATTTACCCATGCAATCCACCACTTCATCCCAAGAAACCATTTTCATAAGCTTAGTAAAGGGGAATAATGAAAAATAAGTTATCATGGTCCACATACTCCCATAATATGGAGGTTTTCATTTATTTAATATAATTTGGCCTTCCCTACTTGACACAATCCTCAAGGCAACAAAGAAATAGTAACTAATGAAGGATTTTGAGGAAAAGGCTATGGTTAAAACCACATAGGAGATAGACCCCAACTAGATGATAATCCTCCATAGGCCATTGATTTAAAATATAAGTCTTCTCAAATTCCTAGATTCAAAATAACAAAGCTCCCATCCATCACAACTTTGCTTGACAAGCCATCTAGGAGTATCTAAAGGGTAAGAAAGAGGAAGTTGGAGGATGAAGCTAGTAGGGAGATGATTCTTGAGGAAAGGAAAGAATTTTATGCCTTATCCAAGAGATAAAATAGATAGGTGGGCCAATCCCCTTACAATGAATATTTCAAGTCTTTGGCTGAAACACATAAATATGACATGGTGGCAATACATGAAGTCATAGAGCTAGCAAGACAAGAACTGGAGGTAGAATTAGAACAAATAAAATATAGTGCATATCCCAATAGGTATTGAAGTTGAGGTGTGGGAGACATCATCAAACTACTATAATTATGTGGAGGAATTAGAGTTTATGTAGGATGAATTACCCCCCCCCATATTGCTAATACTCACCAATTATTTAATTATTTGAAGTCATACAAGAATAAATTAAATTTATTATATATTTATAAAAATAATTAGACATATAGCCATTTATATCTAATGACACAGTTAAATGCATCTAATATACTCAACATGGTGGTCATTAGAATAGAAGAGGCTAGGGAATGGGTAACAACTACTAGGACATTAATCTCTAAATACCAAAAGCATGAATCACTCATCTTGAAAACTTTTAATGACTTGAAATTGTGAAAAGTGAAGGATGATACAAGAAATTTGATAAATAAGATGAACTTTGATCAGATTATTCAAGAGGATTCAAATAATTTCAATAAAATTTTGTAAGGACTACCATTAGAAGACATTGAAGCCGAGTTGAGCTTTACTAGGAAAAAGGTGACTAAAGGTGAAATAATCAAAATCAAATTCCAAATGATGAAATCATAGCATGTAAATATTCTAGGGTAGGTTGGTAGGGTACAAAAACCCTCTCTTTTAAACTTAGATATAACTAGATAGCAACATGATGTATCACATAAATACTAGCTCGAGATAGAGGAAAATAAGTAGACTAAGATTTCCACTTCCATTTTTATATCTAAAAATACAATTATGACTCCAACTAAAGTTAATACATCCATGAAAATGTTGACACAACCATAAAGGGGTAAGTTTGGTTACATGTACATTATAATAGTACTGTGTATTCTATATTTATAGTTTTCTTATGATTTGACCATATTTAAAAAGTTGTATATTCATTTTGTAAACATACACATGTTGCATGATTTTGTAATGGCTAACTTGAACTATTGACAAGTGTAAGATAACTTTATATGGTTTTGATACCATAGTTATAACTACACCATGTAATGTATTTTGAATGTACTTGGAGGATGAAGTGACCCTTTCCCAAAGTTTATTTAAACACATGTAACCCATATTTTTAAAGGTTTAGAGGATTTCAATATATAATAACATAAGAAATTTCAGTTATCAACTCATGTGTTTATGTATTTTATTTCTAATTTTTGTGCAATTAGGTTTATCTCTTTTGGTTGTATGATTTAATAACTCTTAGTGTGTAAAATATTTGGAGTTCTTTCTTGTTATAATTGATATGATAGTATTATATGTGCAATAGATATTAAAATATTAGTAAATTACATTGATTATTGGTAACTAAGTAGATTGGTTCATATTGTTAAGTGTGTAGAGGTGGTTTCATTTGATGTAGTTTTCTATGTACGTGTAATAGTTGTCTGAGATACCTCACTAAGCTCGAGCCATAATATCCAGATTAAGAGTGTGAAATAGTTTATATGAAAGGAGTAACCTTTGACTGAGGCCTATGAGTTTCCTATATCAATATTATCCTAGATTTCTTGACCATGTTTTATTATGTGTGTGCAATAACTGCTAGCAATAGGCATAGGTTTTGAAATCACTTGTCCACTTAGAAACAAACCAATGAGAGAATTATTGAAGTTATAAGACCTTTTTTTCTCTACCCTTCCCTCATTTTCTTAAATTTTTATACCTACCCACTCTAGATAATAACCATCTAGCTACCAACTCATCTAGATTTTACTTCCTTTTTAGAGACCACCCCTCTATCCATAATATTTTTTAACAACTTACATGCCCTACCTGTTATTCTATCACTTGGTTATTAAGACCTAATACATACAAATCATGCACTATATTGGATTTTATCTCCATTAATATCCTAAAATGTTAGAGGATACCTTATTATGAGACTGATGTGCATAAAACCCACATCAACAACTATGTTTTGAGGTTAGTTGGTAGTTTTGAGTGGGTAACTTGTAGATAAGGGTTTGAGTCCTTTTTTCCAATATGTAATGAAGTTTAATTATCTTAGTGGTTTTTGAGTTATTAAAAGATATATGTATACTATTTTTTCCATGTTTGTTTTACAAAATTTTGTTTTACAAAATTTTGTTTTTGATTTAGTTATTCAAGACAAATTTTTTGGGTATGCACCAGCTTAATTGTGAACAATGTTAATGGCATGATTCAAATGGTGGTTAGAGATAAAAAATGTCATAGACATAATATTATCTTTGTAGGATTATATTTTATTAATATCTGATATGTTCATGACATGTGATAAGTTTTAGAGTGTTCCAAAGAGTTTAAAGGGTAATGTATGCTAATGAGGCTAATTGAATTAGGTCTCCTTAAGGCCTAAAAGAGGTTTTTGGTCTTATATGATATGATTTATCTATTTAAATGTTTGATTAATGTTTAAGACATGTAATAAGTCATATTTTATTGAAAATATAAGTTTAAAAGTGTGTATGGCTGACCAAAAGGTGTATGAGCAAGATCCTAATATAAGAACAAGGCCTAATAGGCCTAATTTGCTTGTTAGAGAATGTGTGTGTTGAAATGAAAGATATAACACTTTGAAGAGATAAAATAGGTCTTGTAGACCATAATAAAGGTGAATATAAACTATCATGAAGATATAATATGGTTACTATATATGAAAATCAAATTCATATAACCTATTCAAGTCAAAAAGAGGATTAGTGGAGCAAAGAAGCCTAGAAGGCGTTTGAGAGGGTTTGAAGATAAAGAAGAGCTAAAGAAGGAGATTGTAATCTCTTGTATGATAAAAAAAGTGTTATAAAGGTGATCAAAAGTTTTAATGTGGTTGAGTTGGTGTTGAGTCATCTAGGGGGTTGGTTCCTCTTTTCAATTTGGTGCTTGCTAAAGCCTAGCTGAGTTGGTGTTTAACTAATTTGGGTTGGTGATCCTAGTGAAGGTGCATCACTAAATATTGATGTTTTTCTTATAGGAATGTAGTTTATTTGAATCATCAGTGGTTTTTCTTCCCCTTGATGGGTTCCCATTAAAATAAGTATTTTATGTGTTATGTTCTTATCTCATGCTCATAGCTCTTAACGTGTTTATAATTCACTATATTATTTTTATAGTTCATGAATGATAAAGTAAAGTTGTAAAAGTTTTGAAAATTGATTCATGCTCTAATCATTGTGATTATAAAAATTGGTATTATATCCTAGTCCTTTGAGGTAAGCCTAAATAGCTTGAAGGTGATCTTGAGAATCATAATAATGTCTTGTGATCAATAGGAATAAGACACCATATATGATGAATAAGTCTATTATGATAGTGTAGAAGGAGAAGCTAAAGTAAACCTTGAAGTTGAGTTCATAAGTACCCTTAATGATTTGAAACATCAAAATAAGACTAACAAGGATCTCATGAGTTTTTTTAGAAGGGCTCAACATAAAGTTCAAGTCAAAGGAAGTTGAGTATGACCAACTAAAGATAAATATAGATTTATTGAAGGTTGAGCATGAGCAACTGATAGATAAAATGAGCAAGTTTGAGAGAGTGTGTGATAAGTAAAAACAAGTCAAGAGTATCAAAATGAAAATAACAATCAGGTAGCCCAATGTAATAAAGTATAAGTCATTATAGAAAAATGATAGGTATATAAATGTTGTTTACTGCATCTATCATAATATAAGACACATTGCAATATTCTAATGCAAAAGAGTTAAAAGGTTCACAATATAAAAAAATACATATGAAGCTCCTAAGATGCATAAGAAGGATTAAACACTAATATGGAAACCAAAGCAAGCTAGGATGGATCATATTGAACTCAAGAATCAAGATGGAATATTTTCTGAGGAACAAAAGACCAAATAGGATTATATAGAAGTTTAGATTGCCTTTCACATTGAAAATGAAAGTATTAAATGGTATATAGATAGTGGTTTCTCAATCCACATGATAGGAGATAGAAATAATTTCATCTCATTAAATAATAATGCTACAAGAACAGTGAGGTTTGGAGACAGCATAATTGTCAATATAATTAGCAAGTGTGTCTTGAGTTTGGATAATGGAAAGACCAAGACACAAAATGTGTTATATGTGGAAGTTTTGAAACATAAGATGCTTATTGGATTTCAAATCTTCAATCAAATACATGCACTAAAATTTTATGATATATGGTGTGAGATAAAGAGAGCCAAATTAAGAAGGATAATTTCCAATTCCAGGAGGATTGAGAACAACCTATATGTATTGAATGAGATAAAGAAGGAAAAATACTTCATGAGAAAGATAGATGAAAGTTGGATATGTAATATAAGGTTAGGTCATTTAAAATTTGACAACTTGGTCAATATTATCTCTAATAAGTCTATAAATAACATTTCTAAGATCATCAAACCTAAAAACATACTTTACAAGGCATGTCAACATAGTAGGCAGACTAGAAGAAGGTTCAAGTCCAAGGAATACTCTACTACAAGACATTTATATTTAATACACATTGATATCTATGGGAATACAAGAATTCAAATCATTGAAGGATATATATACTTCATGTTACTCATTAATGGTTACATAAGAATGACTTGGGTTATATTCTTGAAAGAGAAATTAGAATCTCTTGACAAGTTTAAGGCATTCAAGGATCTAGTTAAGAATGAGAAGAATGGGAAGATCAAGTGCCTAATATCTGATAGAGGAGTGGATTTTTTGTCTAATGAGTTTGATGAATTCTATGAGTTTCATAGAATAAGAATACAATTATCAGTAGCTAGGACACCTTAGCAAAATGGGGTAGTGAAAAGAAAGAGTAGGATAGTTGAAGAGATGGATAGAACTATGATAAATGAATCTATATTATTTTACGGATACTAGAGAGAGGCGTTAAGAAATATTATATACATTTTGAATATAGTATATATAAGGAATAATGACAACAAGAATCCTTATGAACTATGGAAGGGCAAACCTACTAATGTGGAACACTTTAGAGTGTTTGGGAGCAAATGTTTCATCAAAAGAGATGATGAAGACTTGGGAAAGTTTAATTACAGATCTGATAAATGCATATTCTTAGGATACTCATCAATTATTTTAAACTATATTTTTTATAAAATAAGACTACAAATGATATTTTAAAGCACCAATGTGAAGATTGATGAGACAAAGAAAACTCACTCACAGTCAAATAACACATTAGAGAGTCTAGACTTCAATAATGAAGAGGAGACTATAAAGGTTGATGAGGAAGAATACAAAGTTGAAGAGAGATGGGAATCAAAAGGAAACTCAATATAGATTCAAATAGATCATCCTAAATCTCAAATTATTAGCAACAAAAATGCAATTATGCAAACAAAGAGAAGACTGGTAAGTAATTTAAATCAAGATAATGTTGTTTTATTATCCAAGATTGAACCTTAGAGTCTCATAGAAGGAAAAAAAGACAAAATTTGGATAGGTTTTATGAATGAGGAGTTAGAAAAAATAGAGAATAATGAGACTTGGGAACAAGTCCCTAGGCCTAAAGACAAGAATGTCATTAGCATAAAATGGGTGTTTAGAAACAAGTTGAATGAAGATGGAGAAGACACTAGGAATAAGGCTAGATTGGTATGCAAGAGATATGCACAAGTTGAATGCATAGACTTTTAAGATACCTTTGCACTAGTAACAAGATTAGAGGCCATCATATTATTTTTATAATATACAAGATTCAAAAGATTCAAGGTATACTAGATGGATGTCAAATCTACCTTTTTGAATGGGAATTTGGAGGAGGAAGTGTACATTAAGCAACCTAAAGTGTTATCACTATCAGATGATAAAGACTATGTTTTCAAATTGGAAAAGGCTCTCTATGGTCTAAATCAAACTCCTCAAACTTGGTATGTTAGGTTGGGAAATAATTTGTTAGATCAAGGATTCAAAAAATGAGTTGTAGATAGTAATCCATACATTAAAACAAAAGATGACCATCATCTAATAGTAGTTGTATATGTGGATGACATAATATTTGGTGGAAACAATAAGAACATGACAAAGGCCTTTTAAAAGGTAATGAAGAAAGAGATTGAGATGTTCATGATAGGATTATTATCATTCTTTATTGGGTTTTAGATAACTTAATCTAAAAAAGTTATATTCATATCACAATCCAAGTACATTAGAGAGATGTTGAATAATTTTGAGATAGAAGATTATAAGGTAGTTAGTACACTAATGATCATAGGTTGTAAGTTGAGCAAGGACTATGAGTAGTAAAAGGTTAATTAGAAATCATATAAGTCAATGATTAGATGTTTGTTGTACACCACTACCTCTAAACATGACATCATGCAAGAATTAGGTCTTGTGGGAATGTTTCAAGTATATCTAAAGGAGAATCATCTATAATCAGTTTAAAGTATACTCTGGTATCTCAAGGGACTATGGAGTTGGATTTTGGTATCCAAGAAGTAAGGAGTTTAACTTAATAGCCTACATAAATGCAGATTGGGAAGGAAGTATATATGATAGGAAGAATACCAGTGGAGGAGCCTTCTTCCTAGGTGGATGCCAGTCTCATGGATAAATAAGAAGCAACTATCAAAATCATTATTCACTTGTGAGGCTAAGTACATTATAGTAACTTTGTGTTTCACTTAGGTCCTATGGATGAGATAGACCCTAAAAGACTAAAAGGTATAGTATGATGGTCATAGACCTATCTATTATGATAATACAAGTGATATAAATGTCTCAAAGAACTTGTTTATACACTTAAGGACTAAGTGCATTCCCACAAAGTATCATTTTCTAAGACAACAAGTAAGCAAAAAAAATTTCAAAATTGAATATATCTATACACAAGATCAAATTATATATATCTTGACCAAACCATTTCCAAAGGTAACTTTTGAACACCTACAATAGGAACTGGGTGTAATTCTTTCCCCTAGAAATCATTGAAAAAGTCAAGTACATAGGG
Organism: Torreya grandis; assembly: GCA_037957365.1. NCBI lineage: Eukaryota > Viridiplantae > Streptophyta > Pinopsida > Cupressales > Taxaceae > Torreya > Torreya grandis. Next base: position 1,958,843 of record JARHVA010000504.1, on the reverse strand, counting down.
GGGAGATAATAATGATCATTGTCTCTAAGAATAGATGAGTTATTAAAAGAGGGTATACATGGAGATAAGGGGAACATGTTTGTATTTTGTCTCATAAACTCATAAGTTCTGTGTGTTGAGTATTTTGGTTATAAGGAGTGTGAGCCAAAGAATCATAGATATCACTTTATCATTTATTTCAAAAGGGGAGAAAGAACAAAAAGGGGAGATAAGAATGATTAGTAAACAATATGGTTTTGCATTAATGAAAAAGGGGGACATTGTTGAGCATTATTCCTATTTTTGAAATTTGGAATTAATGTTGTCATTGATGTCAAAGGTTCTTAATAACATTGTTCATGAGGTAATTAAAGTATGTTCTTGTTTGATAACATCATTGAGAGGTATGATACTATCTAAGGAGCATGAAAGGCATGTGATAAATTATTAGAATCATTGATGAGTGTTTAAAGGTTAGTTTTCAAGATTCAAGTGCTTGAGAAGACAAGTCATGACACTAGTCATAATATGAAGAGACCTAGTGAGAAGGCTTGAGCATGATGGCCTAGTGAGATGGATGCAAAGAGGCATAAGAAGTTTTATAAGGTTGTTTAAGCATGAATATGAGGCATTAGAGAACTCAATATAGTTTTAAATTTATATTATAGGGGTAAGAACTTAAGTCCAAATCTAAAACTAGACTAGTTATAAACCCTACCTATCCAAATGAGGTGTTGAGAGGTTAGAGAGTGGTTAGAAGATCAGTTTCAAGACCTAATGTAACTTGTAGGTCGAGGATTAGATTAAAAAAATAAAGAGAATATCCAAATGAGGTATGAGCTTTGGAGTTAAATATAATAGTAAGCATGTGAGAATTATCAGTGGTGTGATAGGTTGTCCTGGGTATGTTGACCAAGTCTAAGGTCAAAGTTTGCAAGAAAAAGCATAAAAAATTATTTTTAGGTTTCTCAAGTGCACAAAATAAAATGTTATCAAACCAATAAAGAGTTTTAAGTATTAATTGGCACATGTAACCTCTACATGGGTACCTATATATTCATGGTAGATGTGGAAGGGTCATATCTCAAAGTTCCAAGCATTGGTTTCTATAATAAGGGGTTAAGCTTTATGAATGATCGTTAAGATTAGAAGATGGTTTAAACCTTAAAAAAACCTAAAAGTGACCTAATATGAAATATATTATTATAAAGTGATCATAATGGATTTGAATGGATATTTAATTAATTTTAGGTTTTATTCAATTCTCCTAGGCTCCATCAAGTGTGATTGGTTTGTTAGGTGAGTGAGTGGACCCGATACGAAAGACCTTATTTGTCAAAGATTTCATGTAGTAGTCAGAGTTGACCAAGTAAAAGTATGAAAATAGTTGGATTGATAATATTTAGACTTTTAATTTATGTCCATGGTGGTTTATAATCAGGTTTTATCCCTTAGGTGTGCTAAACTAGTAATACGAGTTGACCAGTCACTATTAGGGCTAATGATGAAAATAATGAGAAACCCAGGTAGAAGTGAGAAGGTGTTTAGGGATATGATATCATGGATTAAAAATGAATAAAATTAAATTAATATGTTTTTTAAGATATATAATAAATGTTAATGTTGTATATATGTTTTAGAGATAAGTAAATATGATGAAAATGTTGCTCATAAGTTGACATGTCTAGTTCATATAAGACAATGAGATACAAGACTATGAGATTGGTATGCAATACCAATATTTAAATTTTAAAATATTATATATCTATATTATAATGGTATAATTAAATAATATGATAATATAAAATCATTTAAAGTCTCTAAATTTGGTTTTACAAGTGTTTTAGGTCATTGTTTCCATCACTGTGTTTTGAGGCTAGTTGGCAATTCTGAGTGGGCAACTTGTAGATAAGGGTTTGATTCATTTTTTACATATGTAATTAATTTTAATGAACTTTATGAATATTTTTTAGGTCTTTAAGGCTCTATTTATATTACTTTTTTCCATGTTTATTTGACAAATTTGTGTTTTTTCTTCATTTGTTCAAGACAAACTTTATGGGTATGCATATGCTTAATTGTGAACAATGATAATGGCATGATTGAAATGGTGTTTGGAGATAAAATTTGTCATGGAACTAATATTATATTGGTAGTTTTATATTTTAGTGACACATTATGTGTTCCTTCTATGTGATAAGTTTGAGAGTGTTTTAAAGAGTTCAAAGGGTAACGTATGGTAATGAAGGCCTAATTGAATTAGGTATCCTTAAGGATTAAAAGAGATTTTTGGTCATATATGATATGAAAAACATATTTTAACTTTTTATTCATGTTTTAGGCATGTAAAAAGGAATATTTATTTAAAATATAAGTGGTAAAGTGTGTATGTCCAACCAAGAGGTATATGAGCAAGAGCCTAGTAGAAAAACAAGGCCTAATATGTCTAATTTGGTTGTTAGAGAATGTGTGTTGAATTAAAAGATATATCACTTTTAAGAGATAAATGATACCTTTTATACCATAATTATGGTTTATATAAACTATAATTAATTAATTTATAATATTGGTATTGTAGATAAAAATGAAGGTCATATGACCTAATCAAGTCAAGAAGGGACCGGTTGAGTGAAGAAGCCTAGAAGGTAGTTTGAGAGAGTTTGAAGATAGAGAAGAGATGGAGAATGAGATAATCATGTATTTTATAAAAAATAATTTTTTTAAGGTTATCAAAGGGTTAAAGGTGGCTGAGTTAGTGTTGATTTATCTAAGGGGTTAGTTCATCCTTGTAAGTTTGTGTTTGTTAAAGCCTAGCTGAGTTGGTGCTTAACTAGTTAGGGTTGGTGATCCAAGTTAATTTGGTGATTTATTAAATCTTTATGTTTATATTATAGGACTATATTCCATTTTCATCATCAATGGGTTTTCTTCCCCTTGAGGGTTTCCCACTCAAATAAGTGTTATATGTGTTGTGCTCTTGTTTGATGCTCATAGCTCTTAATATGTTGATAATTCACTATATAGTTCATGAATGATATAGTAAATTTTTAATTTTTTTGAAGATTGATTCACTCCCCTAGTCAATATGATTCTAACATTCATTACCAGATGTGTCTTCTCTTCCTTTGCTAATTGTCTATTTTTTTCCCTATGTCATCACCTCCATCTAGGCCTCATTTCATTATTATTACTACAACTGATGCTTTAGTCTCCACTTCTATTTCCACTACCAAAAATCATCCCAACACCTAATTTATAACATATTATACTCAATTTAGTTCAAAAATTCCATCCTAAGGAATAATACATACCATAATAGTGGTGGACACCAAAGGAGCTCCAAATATGAAGCCAGTCTACATTGTCCATCCAACACATCTAGGAAATGTAGATTAGTATAAAATAATATGGCCTTGAATTGCCAAGACAAATCTTGATACTAAGCCTATAAAATACACACAAATAAAATTAAATCCACTATAACCATCCAAGTTGACCCTTCTAGACTAGGTCAAAGAATTAGGAGCATCAACTTCTAATAGGTCAGACTTGAAGATCATTGAGTTACCCACTGTGAGCTTACACTTTGATAAGTCAACTCATCATATGTAAAGGGTGAGGAAAAGGAAGATAAAATAAAAAATTGGGCATATATTAATTTTGAAATAAAGATAGGAGATCTACTCTCTTTCAAAGAGATAAGATAGAAATAAGGGTCAAACCCTTTCATTGAGGCCTTTAAGTTCTATATAGATACCCACTCTGGAACATTGATATCCATTCATAATGGAACATAGTAAGCAAGAAAAGATTTGGAATAGGAACTGGATACCCTTAAGGAACAAAAATAACAAGTTATCCACATTCCATCTGAGATGTAACAAGATGTTCAAAATGCAACATTGATGCTATACAAGATACTAGATACTATTCATTCTTTGAGGGTACAACTATATCCCCAAACAACTACAATAATTAAATTTATCAAGCTTCTCAAGCAAGATGAGAATAGGTTGATTTTTTTTGTTATGTATGCTCCCAATAAGGCTTTTATCCATCTCAATTTGATGTTCCCCTAGAGGTAGTAAATGCATTGAATATAGTGGTCATCAAGGCCCAAGAAGCCTAAGAATGGGTAACTACTATTGATGATTTAGTCATGAATATCATCAAGTAAGAGAAGCATGCAATGAAAATTTTGAATGAACTAGAGTTAACACATGCATGAGATAACACTAGGAAGTTCATAGTCATGTCTATTTTTGACCAAATGTTATAGCAAGCCTTAGATAATTTTAATCAAAGTTTACAAAGATTAACTTTAGAATATATTGAGGTAAATTTGAGTTTGGTGAGGAAGAAGACCACTAAAGTAGAAGTCTTTCAAGTAGGCCTCTAAGCTACCAAAGCTAAGAATGTAAGATTTATGGCACACATGAATAGGGTCAATAGATATTTTGTTCTAGACATGTGCTTAATATAGGTGAAACATATTAGTGGATACAAACACTATTAGCAACTATAGGCCAAAAAAAAGTCTACTTTAACACCATCTACTAGTTCATCAACCTAGACTCCACCTTATATTCCAGTTCAAACACCACCTACCACTTTAGTTCTTACTAGTTCATCAAGTGCATCAACTTTAACTACCACTTTATTTATGAATACCACATTAGCTCTAGATAAAACCTCTAGTAAAACACCAAATACCACTTTAGTTCTAACCATAATAAGAAGCAATGCCATGTAGATGCCAAGCAATCCTTAAATATAGGCTAATTTTGTATACAAATTTTTCATGTATTTAGTTGAACTAACTAAAGTTGGTTTACATTCATGTTATAATTAATTGAATTGTTGTTTTCATCATGCACATGTTGCATTAATGTTTTAATCTATGATTTATAACATATAATTTTGCATTCAACTAGAACTTAGGTTCTATTCATTTTTATGTAAACTAAAGTTTTTCTACAATTTTAGGATTAGGGTACCCCTTCCACAAGTCTTTTAATACTTGTCAAACCATATTTAAAAGGGGTGAATTTTTTATCAATATACAAGAATAAATTAGATCATTGATTTCTATGCAACTATGTTTTTTCTCTCTTCTTCCTTTTCTATGTTATTGAAACTTTAGGTTCTTGATCTATATCAACTCAATAATTTTGAATTTTTCAAATTCTATGGATAAATCTAGTTGTTATAATTGATGTATGTTTATCTTAGATGTGTAACAAGTATTGAAGATTAGTAAATTTCATTAATTTGAGTAATTATCTTCAATTGAGTTGTTATTTTGAGGTGTACATAAGTATTTATTTTTGGTATAGTGTTATAATCATGTGTTGTAGATATTATAGATAAATTCTTGGTCTGAGCTATAATCTTTCCACTAAGGGTGTGCAACAATAACTCTAAAGAGAGAAACCTTAAGATAAGCTCACTAAGTTTCCTAGACTACCTAGTTATGTTTTTTTGTAAGTTTTCAGTAGTAAAAAATGATAGACATTAGTCTTGTAAATACTTATCCACGAAATAAATATCCTTGGGAGTGACCTTTTAGGAACACAAAGTCTTGTTTTTTGCCTTAATTTCCTCTCCAATTTTGAGTTTCTTTGATATCTACCCATCATAAATTAATTTTCCACTCATCTAAATCACTTACTATTTTATTTATTTTATATTTCACACATCCATCTATAAACCTGGTTAAATAACTTGTAAGATCTATATGAACTCATAAATGCATCATGTCTATAAATCAATCCTAACTCAAAGAAGATATATCATACCATACACTTTGGATTAGAAATACATTAGATAATTAGGAATATGACTAATATGAGGATCTGCTAGAATTGATTAGGGGATCTCTTATCATAATACATAATGCTAGGTAGTGTTTCAAAGCCTCTAATCAATCATAATTAGGAAATAACCCTAAAGGAGTCATATGTTTCCATATTTCACTAAACTAATAACAAGTAAAGCAAATCTAATCTAGTGTTCACTAAAGCTTGTGTCATAAATTCAAGGTTAGAAACAAAAAAAGTAAACTTGTATAGAAGATATATACTCATGTAAATGTATATATAATCATAATTCATGGAAGGGAAATACAAATGCATATCTATCTACTCTTACAAAGGAGTAATAACATTAGGAATACTTACCCTTGAAGATGAACTTGTCAAGCCTCAATCTCTCCCTTACCAAGTGATTCACAAGAGTTTGTTGTGGTATGTAAGGATGATAAGGATAAAAAATATCTATCCATCAAAACCTATCAATACATTCAAAATAATTCTCCACAAGATAAGATTCACATCTTTAAAGAAATTATGAAACCCTAAGCTTGTCCCTCAAGTAGAATGGTGGATAAGTAAATGCATAATATGTCTTACTTATTCTTATCTTCTCTAAATAATTGAAAAATTAACTTATATATATATATATATATGTATGTATGTATGTATATATATATACATACATATATATATATATACATACATACATACATACATACATACATACATATATATATATATATATTCAAATTTGATCCTAAGCCCTTACAAAAGTTTCAATCAACAAGGTTGACCCAGTCGACCTAGCATAATTTTGGACAAAAATTCACTAGGCTATAGGCTAGGTTGGCCAAGAGTCAACATAGATCCTAAATGAATTGACTCTAAAAAATATATAAGGTTGACCCTTTCAACCTAGGATAACTAACAGTCAAAAGGGGGTCAAGACTAGGAAAAGTGGGACAAAAGGTAGGAACATGATTAGAAAGTGTGAAAGAGAGAAGAAAAAACTTAAGGATAAGGTTTTTAGGACACAAGTGTGTATATAAGTGTAAAAAGTGACAACAATCCTATGAATCACCAATGGTCTACCCGCCCCTTTCCTAGTGTATACATTAAGGCATGCACTCAAAGAGATGAGACTTGATGGGTTCTTATAAGATACAAAGTTTCAGTAATCAATAAAATTTTAAAAATATTATGTGTATACATATACCCCACTTGAATCCCATCATGTGTCACAAGACTGCAACATGGGATGGCAATTTAGAAATAGAACATGAGGACACATAACACTGATGCTAAGTAAAATGTAGTAAGGAGAAAATAACATAAATGAAAGGATAGAATTTAAAAATACATACCTTTACTTAACTTAGTGGTGTATATAAATACGTAGATTAAAAGAGAGATGAAAGAGTCCAATGTGAAAAGCATTAGGTGAACTTGTAGAAGTTAGTGCAAAAAATAGCCAAAAATCAAAAAAATTGGAAGATAGGCATATAGTAGTGAAAATGAGTTAGTAGAGACAAAGATATGAAGGTCTTAAGAGAAATGGAAAATTAGGAATGTTTAAGGCAAGGTTAGAAAATTGAAGGAAAATGAATGATAAATGATTGGAAAAACATATTAAATCACATTGGAAAGCATGGAAAACATAAATGGCAAGAAGGAATGTAGAACATACTAAATCACATTGGGAAGCATGTAAATTATAAATGACAAAAATGAATTTAGAATAGAATAAATCACATTGGGAATCATGTAAAACATGAATGAAAAATTAAATATCAATGCAACAAAACTCTAATAAAGATATGTAAGTGACAAGTAACCCCATGTAAGATAAGCATGTTGAATGAAACATAAAGAAAAACATGAATGACTGAAAATGAAATTTAAGTCAAGATGTAAGACAAACATGAAGAAGTCATACATAAAGAGAAACATGTAAGAATGCCAAGTTTCATATGTAATATAAGTGAAGTCCACAAAAATAAAATAAGAACATAATGGAGAAATGAAAATAAAAAATATCTAAAGGATGAAAACTCAAACTTAGTGCTTGTTCTAAGATACAATATAAGAAAACAAAACCACCTAATTACATGACTATTATTACACTAAGATGGCATGGTAATAAAATGGTGTAAGGGTGTTTGTGAGGAAGGCTTGGTCATATCCAAGGTCTTATAATATAACTCATAAACTATAACCAAGAGTAATAATAAGGTATATGTGATCAAGGATGTGATCAGATAAAAGAAAGATCTAACAAGGGGAATATAAGGAAAATATAATGTAAATAAGGAATTTGAGGCTCCACATGGGTGATGTGAACATACTTAGAAAGAATGAGATGCACTAAGAAATTGAAAAATACTAAGAACTATCAAAACTAAGGACTTAGGACATTTTGACTAATAAACACAAATCTTGGGCCAATAAGTGATGTATATAGATCATCCCATGAAGGCTATATGCATGAAAATTAAAATGGACCTATCTTTCCACAATGTGTTCCCCTTTCCTTAGGAACCCTTACATATCCATTGGTCTATTGTGAAGATTGGGTAATTATGTGAGAAATGAGTTAGCATTACAAGATTTTTTGATTCTCATCTTCTAATCTACTAGCCTACCACACCCCAATGGACCTTATCTCTATCATGAGGCCAATTTTGGAGTTTGAGATTTGACTAGAAAAAGGAGATGTGATTTTAAACACGTCTTTTAGTGTGATTTGACTTCTAGAATTTTTCCTTTTTCCTTTTGGATCAATGTCTTTTGTTTATATTTTATGATTTGGCTTTTAACTTTCTTGATGGGTTTTTTCTATTCCTCCTCCATATGGATTTGGAAAACCAAACATGGGTGTTAAAGAGGAAAACAAAATAAAGGAAACAAGGGAAATAAGGGGATCATGATTGATTTGTCTATGTAATAAGTGATACATTGATGAATATGCTCATTGTTGATCACAAGGAGGAAAAATAATGCTATGAAAGGGATGGATATATGCTATGATAGTCATGTCACTAGAAAAGCCATGATAACCTAAAATAGATCTATCACAAGCACTAATAAAATTAGTAGTCATCCAAAAAAAATTATTTAAATATGTTTTGATGTGGTAATTTGTGAGGAAAGCCAGGTTCTATCTGTATTACACTACAACTCATATTTGAACACCAATGAGGTGAATGATAAATAATGGGGGGAAATCATAAATCTAATAAGGTAGAGGATGATATAAAAATACAAAAAAAAGAGATATATAAGGACAAAAATAAAAACAAATGCCAAATGTAATGTGTAAAAAAACCAAAGAATGTAGAGGAAACCAATGATGCTAGTAAATTATGACTAAAACAAGTAAAGTGCACAAAATAAAGAAACATGAGACAAGAAATAATAAGTAAGATCTATGTTAACATTTATATCAAACATGAACATGTTAAAATACAAGTCTATAAGTCTCAGTAGGTTTCTTGAAGCTGAATTTGGTTATTATTATGCATTGTAGAATAAAAGTGGGAATTGTAATATTCCTAAATGGGTAAGTGGATGTAGGGATGGGCATCACAACATGTGAGGTGGAGTGAGGTAGCATTGAACCATTATAATGATTTTAATTGGCTTGGTAGGTGCATTTAGAGATAATTAAATGTGTTGGTTTGTTATATTTAGGGTTGTTGAATGTGACATATGATGTGTAAGAGAAGTATGAAGAGGGAAAGGAGGTAAAGGAGGACCATGTCTGATATACTTTAGAGTAGGAATTTAAATTAGGTACTCTTTTGGTTCATGTGACCTAAGAGGTTAAGGTTCAATGGATACAATGATATGTTTAAATTTGTTCATGTTAGTTATCCTTTCCTTATTGGTGTAGAAATACGGATCAACTATGGTTGAAATAAAATTAGTGGATGTAGTGTAGGTATGAAATGATTGTTGTTGATCATTAGTTATTTGATGTTGATATGATTTTGGTTCTTGAGATTGAATTGCAGAAGATTTGAGATAGTCTTGATAATGGTGTTTTTTGAGAGTATCAAAATTGAAATGTGGACCAAGCAAAGAAGAAAGAAAAAATCAATGAAGATCACAACAAGACTAATGATAATGACCTATAGTAGCATGCCAAAAACAAAAATTATTAGGATTGTACCACTTTGAAGGAGGTTTGGAAGGATCTAAGCTCATGGGTTTAGAGGGTGGAAATTTATTCTTAAGTTGTTTTACACTCAAGGGAGGGTGGGTTGGGTTAAAATTGGTTGAACTAGATGCTTCATTTTGAGGTTGGAGAGGCTTGGATGAATCCATGTTATGATAAAATTATTGAAAATGTTATTTATTAGTTGTTTAGGGTGTTTCAAATTGAGTCATAATAAAGTATTACCTTTTTTCTTGGTCTAAGGCTTCATCTAAAGTTTTTCGATGAAAAGATTTGAATTTTGTATAGAAGGGGAGATTTAAGAGCAATAACAAATAGTTTTAAAATAGTATCATCATTCATGTTATGGTCCACTTTATGAGTGAGATACTTTCATAATTTGATGAAAGTGTGATAAAATTCATTAAGAATTTACTTGTCATTGATGAAATGGATAAGGTAATTTTTAAGGTCATCATGTTGGAATTCCTTCACTAGAGTATTGATTAAATCCTCTAGTTGTGAGATGGAATTTATAGGAAGTTGGTTGTACCATTAAAGTGCATCACCAACAAAGGTTTTGGCTAAGATCTTGGTAGTAGTAAAGGTGTTAGTTTTGACCCATTCCTTATTGATATTACCAAAATACTTATGAAAGATAGTAGTGTCCTTAGTCCCATTATATGTGATAGTTGGAGAAATATTTCCAATATCTATAGATGCAATGAATGAGGCTAAAGGTTCATTTTTAATATGTTAAAGAATTTTTTTATTCATTGGAGGTTGAGGGATTATATTACCATTGGCATCTCTAAGAAGAGGAGGGAAATTGTTTTGATTTGGTTGAGACATGATGACTTGAGGTGGTTGACTAGTCATGTGTAATAAATGTTATTGTAGTTGCATCATTTGGGAATAATTAGTTATTTGTATGATGTTAATTTTTTGAATTATTTGAGAAAGAATTTGAGTTATGTAAGGCGGGGCATTAGTGTTTTTAGGAAGAGGATTATTAGTTTTAGAGGGAGGATGATTATTTGTAGGTGGACTCCCAACATTAGTGTTAGTTATCTTATGTATGGCAAAACAAGAAGGAAGCTTGGTAAATCAACCATTCTTTCTAGGAGTGTGAATAGTATTATCATCAAAATTTTTGAATAATTGGAAGTCATATAGATTATTAATTTGATTGGTTTGAACCAAGTTACTTTGGGAAGTTATAAGGCTTGGTGATCTTATTATGGGTGTGATAAGAGGATTGTAAACATTGGTTGTAAGAGGTGGAACATAATGTGAGGCTCCAACATATTATGTAGATGGGTTTATGAGTTTATGAATTTTAGGTTTAGAAGGTGTAAAATTTGTGTTATCCCCAGAAAATATCACTCATTTTTGGGACAACATTTGAACTATTTTGGTCCTACAGACCAAAATTGTCTCTTCCCTTTTCAAAATTTGTCTTGGGCATTCAAATTACTCATTTTTAAAGCTTCTCAAAAATATATGGACTCTACAGGCTTGAATCTATGGACTCTATAGGTTTGAATCTATGGACTTTGAAAGATTAAATCTATGGACTCTGCAAGATTGAATCTATGGACTCTGTAGGCTTGAATCTATGGACTCTATAGATCAAATTAAATGGGCTTCACAGGTTGATTTCTATGGACTTTGTAGGAAAGAAGCAAGATTTCAACACTTAGGTGATCTCAAAGTTGGCTCAATGACTAGGTTCAACCAAAAGAGTTCAGGAGCAAGAGTTCAACCGCTTCTAGGTTCAAAGGCTTCTTCAATCAGGTTCAAAGGTTTCTACAAGAAGGTTTTATCAAAGAAACAAGTTTTTGAGGCTTGAATCATTGATCGTTGAACCATTGAACCACTTTGGTTCAAAGGTTCAATGGGTTCAAGGTTGAACATGTTTAACATGTTTGGTTCAACAAGGATCAAAAGGACTTAGCCAAATCAAAGGGATTGAACCATTGAACTATTGAACCAAAGCTTGGTTCAATGCTTTGGTTCATTCAGTTGGTTCATCAAATGGTTCATCTACTTGGTTCAAAGCTTGGTTCATCAGCTTGGTTCAATCAAAGGGATCATCAGCTTGGTTCAAAGCTTGGTTCAAAGCGTGGTTCAAAGCTTGGTTCAATGGTTGGTTCAAAGGAGCGATTCAATGCAAAAGTTTAAGAGAGCCTCCTGAAGGACAAGTGCCCTTGCAGAGGGCACTTCATCACCAAAAACACCCTTCGTAAGGGTCATTTTCAAGGAAGACACAAAGGTAAGTTCCTTCAAAATTTTGTTTAAGGCATCTGAAAGACAAAGGGATTTCCTTCAGGAAAAAGACTAAGGCATAATTCCTTCAAACTTTTTGTCTGAAGGATTTCCTTCAAAAAAAAAGTCTGAAGGAATTCGAGAAAGAAGCTATGGGAGGAAAGCCTGAAGGAATTTCCAAAGACAAAACAATCAAAATAATTTCTGTAGACTTTTTGTCCATGGGAAATATCCATGAACTTTATGTCCATGGGAAATATCTATGGGAATTGTCTGCAGGAAAAGTTTAGAAGGACTCCAAAGAAAAGGCCGCTAAAGGACCCCAAAGGGCAGGTTCCCTTGCAGGGGACTCTTAGCCACCAAATTAAAGGACACTTCCCAAAGTTGAAGGGTCACCTTCCCTTCGAGAGGATGTAAAATAGGAAATCCAAAGGAGGACCAAGGGGTGACACACTTGAAGATGTCAAATTCAAGAACAATGAACTAGCCATTGAAAATGTAGTGATGGGTGTGCAAACATCAATTTCAAGGTTTGTAAAATAGCCATTAATTTTAAAAAGCCTTAAATAAGAGCCAAAGAACTTAGTGACCTACCAAAAGAAGCTCGAGAGCCATCTGAAGACTGCCTGAAGGGTAGATACCCTTGTGGGGGGCTCTTCCCAATCCAAAATGGACCCGAATGCATTCAAAGGCTTTAAGGCCAAGACCAACAGGAAGTGAATAAAGAGTAGAACATCAAATTGAATCAAGGACCCAATTCACTTAACTAGAAAAAGAGGAATGATGAAGAAGGATCAGATCACCAGGTGGACATTGAAAGATGCAAACTTTCAATAGTGTGACTTATTTCTCTACATTGAGAAAAGTAAATGGGTAGATGCCCCTAAATTCTAGCTTGTCTTCTTAACAAATTCCAATGCAACATGATGTGTTACTATTCTTGAGTCCTTCTTGAAGAGGCTATATAAGGGACTCCCTTTTATTGTAAATATATCTTTCTCTAACAATCAAAAATGAGACTCTGCCCAAATTGAAAGGCATTACTGAGACTTTGAGCTCAGATTGTTGATCATATTTTGTTATAGGAATAAGAAAGCAAGTGATTTTTTAGAATTTGTGCTATGATATCTTTATTGTTGGGGAAATTGTTCTTATGTCCTTTTCCTTAATATATATTTTTGTTCCTTTAATTCAATAAGTAGGATTAGTGAAAATAGTGAGGAAGGTGTCCTGAAGTCAACTGCAGAAAGACTTTGTGCCCCCACAATTTATTTTAGTGTGTTTTCTTTTTATTTCTATGTAAAGGACCTTAGGATGACTTTGTGCCCCCATTGTCCTTTGTATCTCACTCTTGGACAATTTAGGTGAAGACTTTGTGCTACATCTTAATTTGTTGGTTACTACGTCCTTGTTTACATTTTGCAATTACTACTAGGAGTATTCTTGTGGTTTGTTGAATAGTAATTTTGAAAGAAGAGGAGTGATTTCTATTAGTTCCCTTGAGATTTTTCCTTTGATTTACACACATCATCTCTAAAGAAAGAGATGGATGGTTTATCCCACCCTTGAGTATTATTTTCTATATATATATATATATATATATATATATATATATATATATATATATATATATATATATATATATATATATATATATATATAGCCTATCTATAGGGAATCTCCCCTTGATGAGAGGAGAGATCAGTCCCCTTTTGATGTGGTGAACCTACACATTTAGATGACTAATTTTCCTACTTTGGCTGATCAAACCTATTTTGTTTATCAGTATGTTGATCGATAAAATATTCAACCAACAGTTTTTGGTGACTCCACTGGGGATATAACCCATTATCATTATAACCCTTATCCATTATAGCCTTTGGTGACTTCATTACTTGTCTTACCCATTATCCATTTATAACCTTACCATCTTCCTCCACCTCTATTATTTTATTTGGTCTACAAAACTAGAGCGGCTAGGAAAGAGTGCATAGTTTAAATCCTCAAGCTTCAAACTAAAGCAAGGTCAATTCTTTTCCATTTTTGTTTCACAATCTGGTAGATTCAAGGTATACACGAAGCCAAAGGGATAAATTTATTGTTGACCCTATATTTGAGTTGGTATAGCAAAGTAATTTTGATCTATTTCCTTCACCATCTAGCCTCCAACAAACCAAGAGCTTTCCTCCTACTAAAGTCAGATCTCCATTGCCAGACGAAGTATCCACTTCTACTATTGATAAAGCTTTGAAAATAATTACCCCTCTGAGATTTGTTATTCCTCCTTTTCATAATCCTATAATGGTAGCTCAATGCCCCTGGGGTAATGCTTTTGGTCCTCTCAATCTTACTCCACCTCTACATGAGCTTCCACACAATTCAACGAATAATTTCCCCAAATTCTATGGTGATGGGAAAGTTCATCCAAATGAACACATTGCAGCCTTCAACATAGCCTATGGCCTAATTGGAGTAGAATTTGAAGATGTAGCAGTCAGGCTATTTGTAGAAACATTACAAGGTGCTACTGTAGATTAGTTTTATTATCTACAGGCTTAGTCAGTGACTGATTAGAATACTCTCAAAGATAAGTTTGAAGCTAGATTCAAACCTGCAAAAGATGCACATGCACTTTTGGCTCAACTTATACATATGAAGAAAGAACCTCATGAACCAATGAGAGATTTCATAGCCAAATTTGACAAACTAAGGAACAAGATCCCTGTAATTGCTCAACCTATAGCTAAGAATCTCAAATGCTTCTTCATTAATTCTTAGTTACCTGAAGTCAATTTTCTTTTGAGACATGCTGGTCAAATAGATCTTGATATAGCTTAGCTTTTTTACACTAAGGTAGAAGATGATCTCATCTTAGTAGGGAAGATAAGAAGAGATCCAAACAAAAATAGATCCTCATCATCTTCTGAATATTCATCTACAGGCACCACTAATCCAATGGTGCAAAAGTTGGCAAATGAACTGCTAACCTTGAAAAGACAAATGGTGCAAGGAATGTCTTCTACTCCTTCATACATAAATATGCCAAGAAGGACATTTCCAAATTAGTCATATCAAGGCAATGTTGTTAGGAATCAAGGGAAACAAAATCATCTTTCTCCCCCACAAGGGAAACTTTCCTTGGAAGCTCCTCCAACTAATTGAACAATGGGATATCTTGAAGCAGAATCAGAGTTCTCTTTCTAGCCTAGATTGAATCAAGAAAATCATGCTGATCTCCTTGAAGAAAATCAAGAAGAATCAGTTGGTGACTCTCACATTAGTTTCCTAAACTACTAGGATGAACCCAAAAGCAAAAGAGAAGCTTTTGATGGATCATATGTAGTGTTTACCAGGTCCAAGAACCAATTAGTCTAGCAAGATGATAAAAAGAAGATAGAGGAGCAACCTCAACTAGCAATTACAATTGCTAAGCATGGAACCACTCTGCCTTTCCAATCAAAAGATTTGGTGATCACCCAAAATGTAAGTACATCAATTTCACCTTCACCTTCTACTTTAATTTCACAAACCAGCCATCCTCCCATCCCTCCTAAAACCCAAAAGGTTGAAATGCTTTCCTCTATTCGTAGTCCAATCCAGCCATTTGACATAATTGGTCATGTCAAGAAAACCAAAATACAAATGTCTAAATTTGAATATTTGTAGGTTAATCCTGATCAGTTAGATAAGTTGGTCCAATGTGTCAAGAACCAAACCGTCCCTGCAAGACAAGAGGTTAAGAAAATAATTCTTGATTCCCCAAAGAACATGCCCATTTCAAATAATATTGTCAGTACCCCTCCAATTTCTCATGGGAAAATAAAACCTTTATATGTTTCCTTATTGATAAATGGTTATCAACTCAATAATTACATCATTGATTTTAGGGCATCTAACAATGTCATGCCTGCTAAAGTAGTTGAGTCTCTAGGTCTCACATTGACCAAGACATTTGGATATGTTTCTACATGGAGAACAAGCAAGTACCACTATTGGGGCAAATCAAAGATGCCCAATTTGCATTTGCAGCCTTTCCAGACAAGAGAATCAAGATGACTATCTTGGTGGCTGATGTCCCAGCATCCTATGGCATTTTGCTTGGATGAAATTTTTGCAAGGACATGGGAGGAGAACTAAGCATGGACCTATATGAGGCAATGATCCCTATCCAAGGCATAATGAAGAGATTACTCCCTGAAAAGGAGGCGAAATATGTGGTCACCCAAACATCAACCCCTACAACACAAATTCTATTTGAGTCTTCAGACAGGGGTAATTATTTCTTAACCATAGAGAATGTTCATATTTATATGGATGAAATTCCTGTAGCTAACAATCTAGGAATTGATCCAAAAAAGACTGCAGGAGAATTGGTAGAGTGCAGTACAAATAAGGAAAGATCTTCCATCTCTAATGAAGATAAATCTGATAAGAGATCAGCTTCTGATAATGCTTGGATTTTAGAATCTAATGGCAGCAATTCTTCCACCAATGATGGAGTCAGGACTACGTTGATATCTCTTTAAGGAGATATTCTTCCCTCATGCAATTTGCAATTCAGAAACATCAACAACATAGCTAGATGTGAATCTTTGTTGCTTAGATTGAAGATTGCCCAAGATGAAGAGATCAAACTCCATATCAAAGGAGATGTTAAGCTAATAGTTTGTCATGAGTTTGATGTGGACAATCCAATCATGTGCTAGACTGAACTAAAAGAACAACCAATTATGGTAATGGACCATGCTACTAAAAATTAAAATTAGGCAAAGTAACCATTTGCCAAGAAAGTAAGGAGTTATGGCTTTCAAATTGAAGACCACATCTTGTCATGGGGCAAAAAGAAGAAAAAGCCAAGATGAAGATGCAAAAAATTAGTTTCCAAATGGAGAGTTCCATTCACTCGTCACCATTTCTGGGGACAAAATGCCTTTTTGTTGGTTTACCAAGATGGCACACTATTTTCACTGCCTCTCAGTAAGCAACATTTGAAGCACTTTAACTCTTGAAGTATCAGATTATTGCATCTATATATATGTATATTTGTATAGTTTTTAATTTTGTTTCCATTTTTGTTTATGCCTTTCATTTCTAGGTAACATGACTCTGTAGCCTAATGGTACACATGAAGACACTAGAGATTCTGGATTCTACTCCCTTCAATTCTCTTTACAATTGATAAAAGTTCCTCAACTAGAGCCAACTATTATCCCCCAAAAATATCACTAATTTTTGGGACAAAATTTGAACTATTTTGGTCCTACAGACCAAAATTATCTCTTCCCTTTTCAAAATTTGTCCAAGGCATTCAAATTCCTCATTTTTCAAGCTTCTCAGAAATCTATGAACTCTACAAGCTTGAATCTACAGACTTTGTAGGCTTGAATCTATGGACTCTGCAGGCTTGAATATATGAACTCTATAGTCTTGAATCTACAAACTCTATAGGCTTGAATCTATAGACTTTGCAGATCAATTTCAATGGGATTCACATGTTGATTTCTACAGACTCTATAGGAAAGAAGCAAGCTTTCAACACTTAGGCAATCTCAAAGTTGGTTTGATGACTAGTTTTAACCAAAAGAGTTCAGCAACAAGAGTTTAACTACTTCTAGGTTCAAAGGCTTCTTCAGTCAGGTTCAAAGGCTTTTACAAGAAGGTTCAATTAATAGAACAAGTTTATGAGGCTTGAAGAATTTAACCATTGAACCATTAAACCACTTTGGTTCAAAGGTTCAACGAGTTTGAGGTTCAACATGTTCAATGCATTTGGTTCAAAAAGGATCAAAAGGACTTAGCCAAATCAAAGGGAATGAACCATTGAACCATTGAACCAAAGCTTGGTTCAATAGTTGGTTCAATGCTTTGGTTCATTTAGTCAATTCATTTAGTCAGTTCATCAAATGGTTCATCTACTTGGTTCAAAGCTTGGTTCATCAACTTGGTTCAATCAAAGGGATCATCGGCTTGGTTTAAATCTTGGTTCAAAGCATGGTTCAAAGCTTGGTTCAATGATTGGTTTAAAGGGGTAGTTCAATGCAAAATTTTAAGAGAGCCTCCCAAAGGACAAGTGCCCTTGCAGAGGGCACTCTGTCAGCAAAAGCACCCTTCAGAAGGATCATTTTCAAGGAAGCCGCAAAGGTAAGTTCCTTCAAAATTTTGTTTAAGGCAGTCGAAAGACAAAGGGATTTCCTTTGAGAAAAAGACTAAGGCATAATTCCTTCAGACTTTTTGTCTGAAGGAATTCCTTTAGACAAAAAGCCCAAAGAAATTTGAGAAAGAAGTTGCAAGAGGAAAGCCTGAAGGAATTTCTAAAGACAAAGCAATCAGAACAATTTTTGTGGACTTTTTGTCTGTGGGAAATATCCATGGATTTTTTTTCCATCAAAAAAGTTTCAAAGGACTCCAAAGAAAAGGCCACTGAAGGACCCCGAAGGATAGGTGCCCTTGTGGGGGACTCTCAATTGCCAAATTAAAGGACACTTCCCAAAGCTGAAGGGTCACCTTCCCTTTGGGAGGATGCAAAATAGGAAAGTTGAAGGACCAAGGGGTGATGCACCCAAAGACGTCAAATTCAAGAACAGTGAACTAGATGTTGAAAATGTAGTGATGGGTGCATGAACGCCAATTTCAAGGTTTTTAAAATAGTTGTTAATTTTGAAAAGCCTTAAAGAAGAGCCAAATAACTTAGAGAACTACCAAAAGAAGCTTGAGAGCCATCCAAAGATTGCCTGAAGGGTAAATACCCTTCTAGGGGGCTCTTCCCGATCCAAAATAGACCCAAATGCATTTAAAGGCTTTAAGGCCAAGACTAGCAGGAAGTGACTAAGGAGTAGAACATCAAATTGAATTAAGGACCTGATTCACTTAACCAAAAAAAGAGGAATGATGAAAAAGGATCAGATCACCAGGTGGACATTGAAAGATGCAAACTTTCAATAGCGTGACTTGTTTCTCTACATTAAGAAAAGAAAATGGGTAGATGCCCCTAAATTCCAACCTATCTTCTTAAAAAATTTCAATGCAATATGATGTGTTACTATTTCTGAGTCCTTCTTGAAGAGGCTATATAAGGGACTCCCTTTTATTGTAAATATATCTCTCTCTGACAATCAGAAACAAAACTCTACCCAAATTGAAAGGCATTACTGAGACTTTGAGCTCAGATTGTTGACCATATTTTATTATTGGAATAAGAAAGCAAGTGATTCATCAGACTTTGTGTTGTGATATCTTTGTTGTTGGTGAAATTGTTCTTATGTCCTTTTCCTTAACATATTTTCTATTCCTTTAATTCAACAAGCAGGATTAGTGAAAATAGTCAGGAAGGTGTCCTAAAGTCAACTATGGAGAGACTTTGTGCCCCCATAATTACTTTTAGTGTGTTTTCTTTTTGTTTCTATGTAAAGGACCTTGGGACAACTTTATGCCCCCATTGTCCTTCATATCTCACTCTTGGGAAATTTAGGTGAAGACTTTGTGCTACATCTCAATTTACTGGTTACTATGTCCTTGTTTACATTTTGCAAATAGTACCAGTGTATTCTTGTGGTTTGTTGAATAGTAATTTTGAAAGAAGAGTGCTTTCTGTCAGTTCCCTTGAGATTTTTCCTTTGATTTAGTTTGCTAATGACATAGTTTTGAATGATACTAAGTTGACACAGTCGACTTAATATGCTAAGGACATAGTTTTGAATTATACTAAGTCAACATAATCAACCTAGTATGTCAAGGAGATAGTTTTGAATGATACTAAGTTGACACAGTTGACTTAGTATGGTAAGGAGATAGTCTTGAATGATACTAAGTCAACATAATTGACTTAGTATGCATGGGAGGAAGAAGGAAAAAAATTTAAATTTAATTTGAAAGTAAGAAATGGAAGTAAAAACATAATCAATTGGGTCAAAGATGATGATCCAATTGAGGCACATAAGACAAAACCTTGCACCAATGTTGGTCAATGAAAGTTTTTGTAATACAATGTATAATTAAGTAAAGAACAAGAAGTCGACATGGCAAGTAAATTCTAACTAAGTGGTCATCTTGAATGTTTTTTGATTATTAGAGTATGATTTTAAGTGTGATAGGAAGTTAGATATAAGAAAAGAACTAGAAATAAATCTAAGGATGATTTCAGGATGTTTAGGCTAAAAAAGTTATGTATTGGTAATGGTGCTCACTTGGTATTGGGGCCTACCCCCTCACATCATAAATCATAATGATAAGGGTGTCAGGTGTTTATAAAATATATACCATTAACCACATATTTATACTTGGCCACAAAACCAAGTCAGCTTCCCCCTTGGTGATGAAATCCAAGTAGGTGGTCCTTGGGTAGACAATTGTTAAAATATGTTTTAAGATTTTTTGATTTGGTAGTGTGTGCATAAAAGAGAAAATAGTGTGACTAAATGGTATATTGAAAAACCACATAATTAGACCATGTGATCTATTCTAAGCATGTAAGTAATAATAAATGAAAGTGTGAGATAATTACTAGCATATAAGTGTTAATTGCAACTTTAAAACATAGTATAATGCCATTTCAAATGATAGTGTATGTAGAGATTAAAAAATAGATTCAATAGTGTTGCTTCTTACTATGGAATCAAGGGTCTAAAAAAGAACTACATCAATAATGTCAACCTAGTTTTCTAGACAAAATATAAAATACAAAACTACATCTATAGGGTTGACCTAGATTGACTATATAGGGGTAGTTTTAAAGACTAAAAACTATGCAAAATTGAACTGTAAAGAATAATAAAAATGATAGAGAAGGATACAAAATAATCTTGGTGGTTTGGAGGATGTAGAGGAAAATGATATTGTTATTGAAGTACCCTAATTTATACTTACAAATTCTACCAATTATATCGATTGGGTTGACCTAGCTTTACAATTTATTATTTGCTAAAAACTAGTAAAATGTACTATGTTGATAGGGTCAACCTAGTATGTTTTTTATAATTTTATAAATGTATAAAGTCAATTGGGTCAACCTAGTAGCTTGATCTGGATGTCTGAAAATGTACAAAGTTGATAGGGTCAACCTAGTAGCCTGATCTAGATGTCTAAAAATGTATAGAGTTAATAAGGTTGAACTAGTAGCCTAATTTGGATATATAAAAGTGTATTGTGTTGATTGAGTTGACCTAGTACTTTTTACCTAATGAAAAATAACTTGCATAGATAGAATAGATTCATCTTGATGGGACTGTGTGTTAAACTTATGCATAGAAGTTAGAACTATGTTAACATTATTGACACAGTATTGTAAATATATAAAAATTAAATGATAAAATAATGAAAAATGTGAGATAAAACCTACAAGGGTTAGATTCACATTGGGTTCACTATATTTTATGCAATCATAAATTCATCATGTATATAAATCAATCTTAACTTGGAGAAGATAGATCATACCATACATTTCTAATTGGGAACACATTAGATAATAAGGAACATGACCAATATGGGGATCCACTAGACCTAATTATGGGATCTCCTATCACAATGCATAATGATAGAGAGGTTTTCGAAGCCTCTAGTCAATCATAATCACACAATAACGCAAGGGGAGTCTTATGTTTCATATCTCATTAAACTATTAAAAAGTAAAGAAAATCTAATCTAGTGCTCACCAAAACTTGTGGCACAAAGTGGGGGTTAGAAATAACAAAAGTAAACATGCATAAAAGACATATGCTCACATCAATGTATACAAAATCCTAATGCATGAAAGATAAGTACAAATTCATATCTATTTACTCTTATAAAGGAAGAACAAAGTTAGGAATACCTACCTTTGAGGATGATATGGATCTTCTCTTGTGGAGAAGTCTTTTGGATGAATTGATAAGTTGTGTAGCCTAGAGATGATTTATCCTTATCATCCTTACATACCATAACAACCTCTTATGAAACACCTTGGCTTGCTCCTAAAATAGAATGGTGGATAAGAAAATGTGAAATATCTCTTACTTATTATTATCTTCTCTAAATAATGGAAATTTTAACTTGTATATGTAGCAAATTTAACCCTAAGCCCTTCTAAAAAATTTGGCTGATAGGGTTGACCTTGTCAAACTAGCATGATTTTAGACAAGAATTCACTATGTCATGTGCTAGGTCAACCAAGAGCTGACCTAAACCCTAAGTAAATTTTATT
Organism: Torreya grandis; assembly: GCA_037957365.1. Taxonomy (NCBI): domain Eukaryota; kingdom Viridiplantae; phylum Streptophyta; class Pinopsida; order Cupressales; family Taxaceae; genus Torreya; species Torreya grandis. Next base: position 1,936,453 of record JARHVA010000504.1, on the reverse strand, counting down.
GAAAACTATACAAGGTTGATAGATTTAACCTAGTATGGTAAATAGACGATAAAATTTGTATAAGGTCAACCTAGTCGACCTAGTATAGTTGACAATAGTGAAAGAGTGTACCAATATCTGTGAATAGCTTTCATGTAATCAATATTGAATCCTATGAGGTAGTGTGAGAGATCCAAAATTCCAAGAAAATAAAAATAATGCATTACCCAATTATTTCAAAAAGTGAATGAGTCGATTGACCTTCCAAAAAGGAAAAGTGGGGTACATATAGAAAAAATTAGGACAACATGAGGAAGCCTCTACTTTTCTTAATAACTAATTAAAATTAAATATAATTATCCTATGGAACATTTATAACTAACCTAAGGAAGCTTAAATAACATATAATGGCCATACAATCATGTAGGCAAAACCTAGTGGGAAAAAGCACTACACTAACACCCCCCTTAAGCATAGCTTAGGTGAGATGAGAATTAGGTATCAACATTGAAATCGTAATGAGGTACCCAAGTACATAGTGATGATCTTGCATAAGAGTAAGAATAAGGTGGAACAACACTAACCCCAATGAGAGCTCACAAATTTACTCTCTATGAAGGGCTCGATTAGAATATCTACAACTTGCTTAGTTGTAGATAGTATCGAAGATCAATGACTTGCTCATTGATAAGATCCCTGATGAAATGTATATGAATTTTTATGTGTTTGGTCCTTTGATGGAGAACTAGATTATTACAAATATGGATAATGCTTTGGTTGTCATAGTAGATTATTGTTGGCTTATGAAACTAGACACCAAACTTAGTGAGAATCCCCTAAAGCCATATTGCTTTAGTGGTGGCATTGACAACCCCTTTGTAATCTACCTCTATGGATGATAAAGTAATTACATGTTGCTTCTTGATTGACCAACTTATAGGACCTAAACCAAGTGAGAAACTATATCCTAAAGTGTAATTTTGACTTTGAATATCTCTATCCCAATATAAATATATGTATCCAAACAAATCAACCTCTATTCATGCTTTGTAGTGTATCCCATAATTGTACAAACCCTAAATGTAGTGAAGAATCCACTTTTTTGTTTTCCAATGTAACTCATGTGGCTCCTACATAAACTAGGAGACCAAACTAACTGCATAAGATATGTCAGGTCTAGTGTGTGTGAGATAGATAAGACTTCCCATGAGTTGTCGATATGGTGTTGCATCAATGAGTGGTGTAGGATAATTAACCTCAAGCTTCACACTAGACAAGAAGGGAGTAAGAGCTGGATTACAATCAACCATGTCAAACCTCACAAGAAAATCAAAAGAATAAATGGATTGTGATAAATTTATCCTAGAATATGACTAAATGATTTCAATATTGAGAAAGTAGTGTAGCAATCCTATATCTATCATTGAAAATCTATTAGAAAGTGTAGTTTTCACTACTAAGATAGATGATCATGAGATCCTTATAATTAGTAAGTCATCCACATAGAGAACTAGGATCAATAGAGAATCATCCTACCACAAGATGTAGATATTCAGATCTGAGTGGCATCTGGTAAACCTGACTGTGAGGAGAAATGAGTCCATCTTGGCATACCATGCCTTAAGGCTTGTTTGAGTTTGTAGATAGATTTATTGAGTCTATAAACTAAGGAGGTATCTTACAAAAATCCTTGTAGTTTCTCCATACATATCTCTTCCTTGAGGTCACCATGTATAAAATCACTCTTTACATTCATTTGGTGAACATCCCACCGATGTGTGGCTGTAATGGATAGAGTGAGTCTTATAGATGTCATCTTGGCTACATGAGCAAATATCTTAGTGTAGTCTATGCTAGGTACCTAAGAAGATCCCTTTGAAACTAGATGATCTTTGTACTTATTAACTGATCCATTTGCACCATACTTGGTTTGATAAACCCATTTGTAACAGACCAATTTTCTTCCTTTGGGAAGAAGGACCAAATCCCATGCTTTATTCTTGATTAGGGAGCTATACTCTTCCTACATAGAAAAATCCCATTATGGAATGCCAGAAGCCTCATGAAGGGTTTACTAAACTAAGGTAATGGCCAAGTAGGCATGTGATGTCCCCTAAAACTATGATCATGTTCACCTTCTATCTGATGGATTTCCAACCGATCTTCCAACACTTTGAAGTGTCTGTCTAGCCCAAATAGGACTAGAATTATATGAGATTGGAGAATTAGGAGGTGAGTCCTCATCATCTATAATGTTAGTGTGAGATGGAGGAGGAGTATCCTCATCATTTATCTCATCACTTAAACTTGAAAAAGAATAAGAGTCATCCCCATCATTAGAAGAATCTTGAGGTGGATCTACATCACTATCAAAAGTGGAATCAATGTCCAATGAGACTTTTGAAGAGTCTGGAGTGCCATGTTTGTGTTCGAGTGGGCCCTCATGAAACTTGAAATTCCTTTCAATGAATAACTCATGAGTTTTAGGATGGAGAAACCTATATCCCTTAACACCCTCTACATACCCCACAAAGATACAAGACTAACTCTGAGGGTCCATTTCTTTGCATTTATTCTTAGGAATCCAAGCCATTAATGGTGATCCAAACACTCGAAAGTGATCTACTATGGGATTGTGACCATCCCAAGATTCAACATGAGTGATTCCCTTTAAGGCTTTGTGTGGAACTCAATTTTGAATGTAGCACACATAGTTGATTGCTTTGGCCCAATACTAAGGAGCAAGAGATTTTGATTGAAGCATGAACTTGGACATTTACTTCAAGGTGTAGTTCTTATGTTTAGCCACACCATTCTATTGAGGAATGAATTGAACTATGTGTTGCATCTGAATCCCCTCTAATGTGCAAAACTACCCAAAACTATTGTTGATATACTCTCCACCATTGTAAGTCTTTAAGATTTTGATGGAACATTCTGACTACTTCTCCAAAAGTTCCTTGAAGTCCTTAAAGTGATCAAAGACCTCAAACTTATTTTTGAGAGAAAGAACCTAGGTGTACCTCAAAAATTCATCAATGACTGTGAGCATGTATCTTGTCCTATTGAATGAAGGCTTTAGAAATGGACCTGTTAAGTCACTATGGAATATTTCTAGCTTCTATTTGGCTCTCCTTGTTTTTCCCTTGTCATATTTCTCTTCTGGATGCTTACCAAGAATGCAACCATTTCATAAGCCATCCAATAATTTAACTTTAGGAAACCCTAAAAATATGTCCTAATGACTAATTTTCTCTAGATAATGGTAGTTTAATCGCCAAATCATTCATACCATAGTTTTCTCACTCTGTCTGCATGAGTAAGGAGTGTAGCTAAGGGCTAATCTAGGGCAAATTATGACAAGGTATACAACCTAGTTTGATGATTGGCCTTCCCATAAGCTACTATAGTGTCACTATGCATCTCTTTGATGACCACTAAATTAGGTGTGAACTCAACTCACTTCCCTACACCTATGTGAGTGATTTGATATACTAACAAAAGATTGGTGGATAGTGAAGGAATACACAAAACATCATTAAAGGTCCTATCACTTACTTTTATAGATCCTTTACCACTGACTTCTATTGAAGTATCATCACCCATGAGAATTAAAGGCATAGAACATGGCTCTATTTATGAAAATAGATCCTCTGAGGAAGCCATGTGATAGGAAGCACCTGAGTCAATAACCCAAGTTGAAGGCTAAGAATCTAATGTAACCAGTGCCTTGCCCTTATTTTTACCCTTTTTTCTATCTTTACCCTTTACAGAATATTTTATTGATGTGTTTTGAGATGAATATTTAGGAACACTAATGTTATTCTTCTCAATAATCTTAGTCAAGGTGGCAATCTTATTTTCATGAACTGAGATTCATCATGCCCAAGTTTCTTACAAAAGTTGCATTTGACTTTCTCCTTCTTAGGTTTCCCACTTGAGGAGGACTCATTTGATTATGCATTTAACTTGGCATCTAATTTTTTATTCTTCTTGTGCTCATGATCAAGTTTAGACTATTTATTCTCCTATTTACCACTGTTAGAAGGCTTCTTCTTGTCCTGATTGATAATCAAGGCATGTGATTTTGAAGACTTCAATGCACCCATTTAAACTAGATTATCTTTTTCCTAAGTTAGATCAGTAACAAACTCATCAAATTATGTCATTTTCCAAGTGGATCCAAGTGCACATTTGGTAACATGAAATGTAGAGATGAAAACTGAATAGTTATGACCTAGTTTTATAAGCATAGTTAGAATCAATTAGTCATCTATTTTCTCAATGCCACATTGATTCAACTATAGTATAAATTATTTGAAATTTGTAAATAAGTCTTGTAGGGTGTCATAGTCACTTGGTCTCAATGTGATGAGCTCATTCTCTATTATAAAAAAACAAAATTAAGCTCTTTATTTATATTATAAAAAAAAATACTATATGATGTCCTGCACTCTAAAAAGCTTGTTTAGGATTGTCCAAATTTTGTTTAGAGTTTTTTAAGATTCAACATGAAACATGAGGTCATGAGACATTGATAGGTATAGAAACCCATACACCTCATCACATCTATTATACCACTTAACCTTTTCTACATCTATAGATGGCTCAATTTCTTCACCCATAGTAATCCAATAGAGTCCTTTACCTCTCAAAGTGAGTTGTATTTTATACTTCCATTATAGATAGTTAAATGGTGTGATTCATTCAATATTTAGATCCATTAGTGAAGATTAAAATGAGACAAAATTATAGAATTGAAATGAAAGAAAAAATAGAAAGCACATAGTACAAGTACTTGAACTATCAAGAATACCCCCTAAAGTTATAATGCACACACACTCAATCTTGGACATCAAAAATAATTGAGAATGCATCTACGAGTAATCAGTGTGATAAAGTATGATAGGGACATTAGGCACAACCAATCATGCATCTAAGAGGAAAGGTACAAAGGTTTAAAGAGAGTTTTAAGCCATTACACCATGTAAAAATGGATGTTACAAAAGTCCCAAAACAATGTCTCTAATGTGTAGATATTGAGAAAATATGCACTTTAAAAAAAATGGCATCTAAAAAGGGGCTACAGATTGAAAGTTATAGCATTTAAAATTTCTTACTCCCACATATTTCTAGACCCTTTCCAAAAATGGAATCCAAGAAAGGAAACAACTTTACTCTATTTCTTCATTACCTTTCACCTAAAATATGATGCCCTCTTGAATGTCATGTGGGTTTTCACATCTACTTTAATTTAAGATTTTGAAACTGATTTACTTCATAATTTTAATGTAGTAAGACTACTCTGAAATCTTGATTGGGTCTTATAGTGTTGATTAGGTTTTGTCAACTACATTACTTCATAAGTAAATGAATAATGAGTAGCCACACTTGGAAAATCCAGTTTGGTCTTCCTTAGTGTAATTCAAGTTCTTCAACCTTCACTACTTCAGACTCTTGCAACTACACTACTTATAAAGTAAATGAGTAATGAGTAATCACCCTTATAAAACCTAGATTGGTCTTCCTTAGTGCATTTTGGGTTCTTCAACCTGCATGACTTATTACTTATAAATCAAGTAATAAGTAGTTGGCCTCCACAAAATTGAATGGGTCTAGCTAGTGTTGATTGGGTTCTTGGAGAAGTAAGACTACCCCAAAAGGCCAAATTACTCTATTAGCAAGTTATCACACTAAAGAAACTTGATTACTTGAATTAGTCACCCACTGAAAACCTGAAATGGTCTTAAAAATAGTCATCAACCTTGAGAAGTCTGATTTGGTCTTGGAGAACAAGTTATTTCTCACCAAAAACTTGATTTGCTCTATGGGCTTAAGTAATTTCTCCCTAAGAACTTGATTTGGTGTATGAAGAGTAAACTAGGGTTTACAGGGGTGATTACTTGGTCTGTATAAGCATTGTACCAGTTGAAAGAAATTGATTTCTAAGAAAATATATGAAGTTTCTCAAAAAACTAAGAATAGCATATTTTAGATCTTAGAAAACCTAGAAAATATATGCTTATATATTTTTAGTCAGAGGCCTTTTGGTAGAGATTTGAAGTAGATTTGGAAAAAAACACCTCCAAGGTCAAAAATGGTGGCCAAACTAGAAGAAAACCAGAAAAGATGAGTGCAGGAGGATCCTACCAAGGAGTCTGATACATGAGACTATCAAGATAGATCTGATACCATGAAAAAGTGTGCCAAGATCTTTGAATAGATTTCACACAATCAATGTTGAACCTTGTGAGGTAGTGTGAGAGCTCCAAAATTCTAAGAGAAGGAAAATAATGCATTACCTAATTATTGTAAAAAGTGAATGATTTGATTGACCTTCAAAAAGGAAAAGTGGGGTACATATAGAGAAATTTAGGGAAACATGAGGAAGCCTATAATTTTCTTAATTAACCAATTAAAATTAAATATAATTAGCATATGAACCCTTTATAACTAACCTAAGGAAACTTAAATAACATAGAATGGCCATATGATTGTGTAGGCAAAACTCATTGGGAAAAATCACTACACTAACAAATAGAAAGGGGTCAAGGTAAGGAAAAGGGGGATAAAAGGTAGGAAAATGACTAGAGAGTGTGCAAGAGAGAAGAAAAAACTTAGGGATAAGGTTTTCAAGAGACAAGTGTGTAAATAAAAAGTGGAAAAAGGGATAACAATCCTGCAAAGCACCAATGATCTACCCACCCTTTTCCTAGTACACCCCTTAATGCATGAACTCAGAGAGATTGATAATTCATGGGTTCCTACAAGATACAAAGTGTTAGTAATCGATAAAAGTTTGAAAATATTATGTGTATACAAGCTCAACCTCTTTTTCCACCAATTGGTTGTTTTAGCCACATACTTTTAACTCGTACCCTAGAGTGGAAATTCATTTCCATAGAGATACTAAAACATTAGAGGCTACATCATTCAAATTCTATGGTCTACATAAAACCCACATCAACAGAAGAAATGTTGTTACTAGAAAGAAGGCACACTTATGTGTTTTATCAATAGTAGAGGTTACTTACTACGTAGAGTTATAGTGTAGACACCTAAGAGGGTAACGAGGTCTAGATCCCAAGATAGCCTTTTTATTTCACCTTTATCAAATCATAGAAGGCCTAGACCAATATTGATCACCATTGAGGTACACTGATCTAGATCACCTTCCCTAGTGAGAAATGTCCCACTCATTAACCATCCTATGGTTCAACCTTGGTTAGTCAGATATGCTATTTTTATTCTTAGAGATCAACACAATTTTCCAAGGAACTTAGAGAAGTATTTTCCTACATTTTCCTCCTCAAGTGGGATAATGGTGAAAGAGCATGTTAAATATTTAAAGTCTATTATAAGATTAATGAATGTTATAGATAACGATGCTACATGATGACATTTTTAATTCACTATACAATATTATAATTATGATTCATATCTAAAATTTTAGGAAAATTCCATCACCTCATGGAATGAATATTAAAATAATTTTATTTCATAGTTTGGTCAAGTTACTAATCTAAGTTTGGTGTACCATCATTTCACCAGCATGAAAAGGGATGCCAATGAATCAATTATAGATTTTAATGAAAGGTTCTAGAATATGTACACTTCATTGAACATGACATAAAAACTATAGGTAGATATAAAACTCAAGATGTATAAGAATTATTTGGATCCCATTACTATAGTATTTTCAAGGAGAGTTATCATTGCCAATATTTTAGCCTTTGTATATGAAGAAGATATCGACCTTGAAAAGTAGCTCAATATTTAGAATTTAGGGGGCTAATATTTAGAAGATATTGAGGTAAGTTTGAGTTAGGCAAGTAAGATGGACACTAAATTTGAAGTATTTCAAGTAGGATTATAAGCTATTAAAGATAAGCATGAAATATTTATGGCATAAGTGAATAGGGTGAACAGACAGTCTCTTCTAGACATGAGAATAATATAGGTGTAACATGCTAGTTGATATAAACACTATGAGGAGCTATAGGAAAAAAAATAAGTCTAATTTGACATAATATACTAGTTAATAAATACAAAATACACCTTATGTGTCAGTTCAAACATCACCTACCACTTCAGTTCTTACTAGTTCATCAAGTGTATAAGCTTCAACTACCACTTAAATTTTGACTACCACTTCAGCTCCAGTTATAACCTCTAGTATAACTTCATCTAACACTTTAGTTCCAACCATGATAATTAGTAGTGCCATGTAGATTCCAAGTAAGCCTTAAATATAGGGTGATTTCATATACAAATTTTCTATCTATTTAGTTGAACTAACTACAGTTGGTTTACTTTCATGTTATAATTAATTGTATTATTTTTTCCTATCATGCACATGTTACATGAGTGTTTTAATATATGAGTTATAACATATAGTTTTGTATTCAACTAGAACTTAGGTTATGTTAATTTTGATGTAAACTAAAGTTTTGATACACTTTAGGATGAGGCAACCCCTTTCCCAAGTCATTGAATACTTTTAAAACCCTCTTTCAAAGGGGTGGAATTTCAATCAATATACAAGAATAAATCAAGTCATTGATTATCATGTAACTGTGTTTGTTCTCTCTTATTCCTTCTCTATGTTATTGAAATTTTAGCTTCTTCATATGTATCAACCTAGTAATCTTGTAGTGTGAAAATGCTACAGATGAATTTGGTTGTTATAATTGATGTATGCTGATATTAGATGTGCAACACCTATTGAAGATTATCAAATTTCATTAATTTGAGTAATTAGATTAAATTTAATTATTAATTTAAGGTGTGTAGGATTATTAAGGACTATTTTATATAATTTGGACTTATCAATAGTCCAAATTTTTGAAAACTATCAGAAATAAATTGGACTGTATCTAGATTAAATTGGACTGTATTGAGATTAAATTGGACTTATTATAAACAACTCATATCTTTTTAATGTATTTTTGATAAGTTCAAATTATCTAAAATGATGATAAATTATTTATTTATTAGTAGTTGAAATCTATCATAAATAAATTGGACTTCATAAAGAATTAATTTGACTTATAACAAATAAATCACATCTATATTATATATTTATAATAAGTCTAAATTATGTGACCATTCAAACTGGTTCATAGACCATGCATTTAGAGATATTATAAGACTTTGTGGTATATTTATTAAGAAAAAATAATTCATACATCAATCATACAATTGGCCAATATGTGATTTAGAACACTTGAGATGATTGGGATGCCACATGTCATTAGTTAATTGGATCATACACTATCTATTTAATTTGATTCAAGTGACGCCCTCATGATCATGAAATTTTATCTCGTATTATCTCACACAATATCTAGTGTCACTTAAAAATCTGAATAACATTTATTTATACACAATTTTTTAAGAAAAAATCTAAACGTGCAAGTGGTGCATTTTGAGGTGTAAACCCCAAAGACCTTTTCACATACATGGGAATGCATAATTGTATTTTGCAAAACACAAAAATTGTAGTGTACTAAATACTCATATGTGTATATTATGAATACATTTTACCAAAGACCATTTTGAAGGATGCAAAAATGTGAAGTGGATATTCCAATAGTCAAATGCTATTAAATAGATACATAATTACCAAAATATTAAATTGTCATAGTAGAAAATATAAAACTCAAATGTTGAAGTGTATTTCTCAAGATCCAAAATGCGAAGTGCCATTAACAATAAATATAAATAAATAAAACAATACAAAATTATACATTATAAAAAAATGGACTAAATTTTAAAAAAAATCTTATTTCTCATTCCAAAATTAAGGAAACACCATTTAAATTTTCTGAATCCTTTTATCACTATTTTTGTTAGTGCCTAATGGGATGATGTATTCAAATAGTCTGTTACAATGCATTTCAAAACATTAGTGAGAAAAAAGTGTATGACCTCTCCAATTTTTATTTGGTTTCCAAGTGTAAATGATACAGTTTATGAGTATGGATAGTAAAGATGTGCCGGTTGGGTTTGTCTTTCATTTCTTGTCCAAGTAGCCTAAACAAATTTATTCTTATTCTACATCTTTTTTCCATACACAAACTAGGATGAACCAAGCTATATTGACCCTTCATTTTATATCCCCATTTTTTTTAATATCTCAATATTACTTTTAGATCTAGCAACCCATACTATGTAGTCCACTCCTATAGAATCTTTAGGTTTGAAAAATAACATATCTTTGATTTCCACATCTTGAGCTGGATCAAATACAATTCTTGTTCTTTTGATTCTTAGACCAACATATGTATCTGTAGATACCACTCCAAAATTAAGGGTGCTATCATGAGCCATTTTGTGTATATCTCTATGTAGGGGTATTTTGTGATGAGTTCTAGGCCCAAAATATTTTGTGCACTCAACTTTATAAGGGAACATGTCTCCTTTCATTATGTCATGGATGTTTTAGAAGTAATATTATAGATCCTTCCACTTACTATTTTTGGTGAAACCAAATTCATTAATTTTTTGTACATACTTATTCAAGTTATATTTAATTTCTTTTTCACTTTTTTTCTACTTCTATCTAATTATTTATAAATAATGGAATCTTGAGACATTTCTCTATTTTTCAAGCCTTTGAATTTTTTTTTGTTGGATTACCTTATAGAACATTTGTCTCACCATTTTATTTTGTTCCCCATAATCTAAGGGGGGGACCAATTTCTATCTCTTATAGAGTTTTTACAATGCATAATGGGTTGGCCTTGATCCATGTGTAGAAGAAGGTATTGACCTTTTGTCAAGCCTACTATTTTATTTCTTCCCTTCAGTTGTTAACTATTAACATACTCTTTGAAATCCACTACCTCTTTAATCAAATATGGCATGAAGTTTCTTGTATTTTCACACATCTTATAAGTGTCCATCATCTTTACCACACTTCATACATCTTTCCTCTTTATACATTTAGATAGGTTTCCAAATGTGCCATCAATGTCCTCATGGGTATGTTTTATAGGTAGAAATCTAACCTCAACATCAAGGAAAACACATTTGTATACAAGGAGAGATAAATATTGCAACACATACCTCTACAAAAAGACATGATTTTGTAAAATTTTTAATGTAACATTAGTTCCATGTAAGGTTCAACATTTTTTAAATATTATTATGGATGGAAGTACCTATTCTTATTGTCCTCACAACATTTGTCTAGTTGAAGGTATATCCTGGAAGGAAGTTTCTTGAAGGCACCAATTTATTGTGATTCTTCTCTATATTTATTACATTTAGAGTAGCATTTTTTATACAAAAGTACATCATGCAATGGATATTTTGAAGATCTAGGTTTATATAGTAAAGATCCATAAGCATCTAGCACTATTGTTTCCATATACTTGAAGCACTTGTTCAATGAGGTGATAGTACAGTTAGACCCTCCAAGAATGTATGGTAAAAAAAATCCCATATCCATCTGCACTATGACCATGTGTTATAATCACTATCACTAACAACTATAATATTCTATTAGTAAATGCTTTATTTTTATCACTATCCTTGACACATGTTTTTTGGCATTTCACCTTATCATGAATGACATTGAGGCATTATTCAGGGTATTTCTCTAACATTTGTATATGTGTGTAATACATTTATTTTGTAGAAAGTATTCGATTTGAGTGCATCATAAATTCTTGATCGATGCACTCTTCTTGATCTATAGAGAGGGACCCAGAGAATTTTTGTTGAGTCAACAAGATGCATGTTTTACACCTAGCAAAGTCATTGGACGTGTCAATGGTCACATCATGAAAATTAGTTCTCCATATGTTATTGAATTTTGGTTGAGATATTATCCCATATTCCATATCTGCTAGTTGTGTATTGATGTGTTGCCTCATAAATTCTTGAGTGAAATATGTTAGAAGATGTCAAACATTTTCTCATGAGCCACCTATATATGCATGTCATGTTACTCATGGAGAAACATCTGCAAAATCATTGACCAATTGGTCCAACAAGTATTTAGCTACCATTGTATTTTTGTGTGGCTTTTGTCAAAATATCCCTGCATGGAATGCATTTCATTCCCCATTTTTGTGACAATTTTTAATTTCAAAAAAGTTACTTCTCTTCAATCCATATATTTTAATCCAAGCTTTCAAACATATCTTTGTACCCTAAAAATCAATGCTAGTTTTGTTTTTATTTTTCTTAAACAAACCAGTAAAAAGGGCATCCAAGACATGTTGCTTCTTACCTATTTGTTGGAATCAATCAAGTTCATCTTTGTAGATTTTAGAATATCAAATGACATTCCTAATTGAAAACATTTTTTGGTGTAACATTTATCTACATACATTGTTGTAATCTCATTATCTATGCTTTCATCAAACTCTACTTGGTTGAGTGAATTGTTTAGCTAACTTCTTTTTTGGCCTAAGTATTTTTAGGAATGAGATAATTTTTTTGGATGCCTTTGTGCTAGGAATTTTAGGCAAGGAGTGAATTCATTATTCAATACATCCAAAACATTTCCAATTTATGTCTCCTTTGGTGTCATATATGGTAAATTGATTGTTATACAAGTCTCAATGTCCACTATTTTATTGGAAGGCAATCTAATGTTAGATGTTTCAATTTCCTCTATACTGAAAGTCTCAAAATGTTGTATATCATGCCTTATGTAAATTCCCAAATCATTTTATAACATTGGGATAGGAAAGCATCCAAAAATCTCCCCTTCTTGTGAAAATTCAACAAAACCAAAATCAAAATTTTGAACATTTGTAAGAGATGTACATTTGTGCAACAAATGTACCCTTTTCTATGCAAATTTTTTTCTTAGGCTTTGAAATGTGGTAGGATCATTGATATATCAAATAAATGAATCCTAACAAGGGTTCTCTTGTTGCAATGGTTATATATACAAAACTAGATGCAAATTATTTTGACTTTGTTCCATGTCATTGTCTATAGAAAATTATTTTGACTTTGTTCCATGTCATTGTCTATAAGTGGATGGCTTGCCTTAGATTTTTGGATCAATAAGCCTCTACAACCATTATCAAAATAAATAGAGCCTTCTTAAGAAGTTCCCTAGACATTGAATGCCATCAAGAAGTATCCCAAAATAATTGAATCTATAATTAGAGGATCTCAAAAAAGATCAAATTTACCTTGATGCATCAAATTTAGAGGGCCTAAAACATCCAAGTCTTCCACCTATGTAAGAACTTACAAGTGTGGGTGTTTCATCTAAAATAACTCAAAAGACCTCCCCCATAGTTGACAAGACTATAATTTTTTATAAGAGGAAACTAAGGTCTCATCCTCTTCAAAAGGACCTAGTTGTTGAGGAACAACCAACAAGAGCTCACTCAACTCATCAACATGCTATAGAAGGAAAGCCTATCAATGAAGAAAGAGAGCCATATGAAGATAAATACTTGTAAAGAGTAAAACTCCTTAGTCTCTAAAAAAATAAGGGAAAAGAACCTCTGTATGTCAATCAATCAGGTAAGGAGAAAACACCTCTTATCTTATCTACACCAATTTCCTCTTTTATTTCCCTTCTTGCAATTAATTCTCTTCCTCTTGATCCCATTTCTAAACCTCCTCTAGTCACTCTCAAGGTAGATCCTATAATAATCTATATAAATGTATGATATAATATGTGAGTATAAGAGGTTTGTTTGAGTTTGTGTTGTGTGCGAGGTTAAAGCATAATTTTAGAGTTCTTGAAATTATCAAAATGGATACAAGGAGACTTGAAATAGTGGTTTTTACAATAATGATTAAATTTTCAAGTGTGGTTGAGAAGATTATTTAAGTGTTAGATGCAATGAAGAATATGAAAGTAGGTTTGAATGCAAATGAAATTGATAGAAAAATAGGTTTTGCACATGCTTGTGATGAGAGTGAAGAGGAAGAACAATAAAGAGTTGAGTCAATAAGATATGTACTATCTCATGAAAATAGAGAAAATGGAGATAGGTTGATGGAAGCTATATTAATAATATCCAAGGGAGTATAAATGGATGTGCCTAGTTTTAGTAGTTATCTAAACCTAGAGTACCTTACTAATTGGTTAAATGAAATTGATTTTTTTTGAAAAGGATGAGGTTGTAGAGCTTAAAAAAGTGAACGTATCTCAAATAAAGCTCTAAGGGCATGCACATTTATAGTGGATAGAATGTAGATGGAAAGATGGAGAAGAGGAAAATAAAATATTACTAGGGGTGTAAAATTAGAGATAATCTAAATGGTAAATTTATGACATTAGACTATGTTCTGATTCTATCAAAATAAATTTTAAAAAGAGAAATTACTAAATGAATAAATTGAGGAGTTATAAAATTAACTATCAAATCTACACACTTTGATTTAGATAAGGAAAATTAGGATGGTGTGTAATTGGTTTGTAATTATATGCATTTATGTTGTAAATAATTTTGCCTCCATATCATTGAACCCCATATTTAATGATACCATTGACTTATTTGACTTTTTGGATTATTATGCTTAGTTATATCCATGTCCACATCTAATGCGGGAGTGGTCATTACACTTTTTGAGTCATCGGTATGATTAGAAGTGTTTTATAGCATTATAAGTTACTATTTAAAAATGTTAACCATGCACACATAATGATAAATTGTAGCTACATGTTGATAAAACACAAGAAAAGCTTAAAAAAATGGTATCTCTTTTTAAGAAGAATGTAAGACATCATAGAATAATTTATCATTGCAGGGTGATTGAGATTCCAATCGGTCTACCCCCATAATTACTTACATGAATTACATCCATTAGAAAGGGGTACATAGACTTTAAGGTAGAAAGCTATTTGATTGGACATTTACTATTGTGAAGGGTTGATGAGGACAACATGACATTGATTTGATTGTAATAAGGTTCCATATCCCACATATAAAAAATTGGTTTTTATTGTTGGGACAAGGATTTATGGAACAGTAGAGATTTTAATAAATGATGGGGATGAAATATATGATATACAATAGGTTATATTCTATGGATTCCCATGAAATAAGGGGAATAGATCTATAGGGAAGGGTGTAAAGAATATCTTGAACCTCTCCAGTCAACAAAACCCCTTTAATGAAAGTTGCATCCTCTTTTGTTAATTGTTCATCATAGTTTTCTACCTTCAATTTTAATCCCTATTTGTGTGGTGTACAAAATGAACCACATCAAACTAGAATCATAATCCTCTTTACCTAAATTCCATGACCACCCTAAAACTTTATAACCAACACATAATACACTAATGTTGTTTCCCCTACCTAAATATTTTGCTACCTTGCAAGTTAGATACCCCTTTGTAATGAGTGATAGTCATATAATTCATAAAGATGTCTTGAATCTAGATTTGATGTTTGATATGGATCCCATATTGTATAATATCATTAGAAAATATTTTTAGCACCCCTCATCATTGTTGATTATTTTACCTTGGAATATTTCACCATTTGCATGTTTTGTATGGCCTTGCCCTTTCTTCATGGGGTCTGAGTATATTATTTTTGTATGTTCTTAAGCATAATGTAATTATTCTTGGTGTTAATATATTGTTATCATAGATATATCTTGTCCCAAATTCTTTGATTAATTCATAGAATCATTGGAATAATCATTATTTTAATATATATAGATATTGTAATACAAACACGAATAATAATTAAAATATTTATGAATTACAACTATTCGAATGATGTGAGCATTTAAATATGAATTAAAATATTTATACAACAAATTAAATATATATTTTATGAAATATAATGATAAATAAAGGATTGTTTGGGACATGGGATAATAGGTGGGAGAAGTTTGTGGCATGAGGGATTCGCAATACCATCAAGATTATAATGGCTAGTCTAAAATGCTAGGGGAGAGGGCCCTATTTATATATGGCACCCTATAGTTCTCTATCGCACCTGCCCAGATCTGATCTAGATTATCTCATCACTCCTAGAAAAAAACATGATCATAGTACATACACATTATATATCTCCTATCTAGACATGGAGATAAACACATACTTGTAGTCCGTTGAAATCATAGAGGGGATTTTTGAGCCCATTGAAATCCTTAAATGAAATTGAATGTGGTTCAAGTTGAGTTGAAATAGTTGAGATAAAAATAATGGTGGTGTTGTTGTTGTTAGGGTAAGTTAAATAAAAGAAAAGAATAGAACTTGATATAACAACACCATTAATGTTAATATGGCTACTTCAAGAGGTTCAAATCCTATGGATACAGAAGGCCACCTAGGGCATATTCTTTTCTCATGTAGCATCATCATGATCAATCTAAATAGTTGTCTACATGTTCATCCAATAGAAATATGTTTGGTTTGCAGTAGGTTGATTGTTCAAATCATGGGAGAAGCATTTTAAGCACTGAACCTATGGCTCAATTAGTGCCTTCCTATGCTTAACTACTTAAAAAATACTAGTTTTGTAACATGGAGGATCATCCACCTTTCATGTCCACCAGAGGGGTTAGTAGTAACAATAATACTAATAATAATCATTTTGAGGAGGATGGTAGGTTTAGGGTCTTAATGTCACATAATATTTATTCCTATGGTGGCCATCCCTTACAAATCGATCTCCTCACGTGCCTTTTCTTCAAAGTGTTCCAATTACAAAGGTATGCATAATAGTTTTAGTTGTTTGGTTCTATTTTGTTTATACATTTTGCACAAATATAATGGATCTATACTGCATTGTTTTTCTTTTTTTAAATTACTTCAATAATTTAGTGTTACTAAAATAAGCTTAGACCCTAAAAAAAGTAGGATTTTGATTTTATTTTTTATTTCTATCTAAAAATATATATTTTTATTTATAAAATATTTAGAATTAAGAATAGGAAATACATTATTTTTAATATCTAAATTTTATATTATTAAATTGAAAATAATAATTAATTATATAATTATTATTATATAATATAGTAATATTCTAATGTATTATAATATATTATAAGAATAATATTATTATATTATAATATATTATTTTATATTACATTATAATGCAATTAAAATATTATATAATTATTTATATTATATATTAATATATAGAAGTTATATGTTGTTTACTATTTATTTGGTATGTTTTTGTTGTTGTAGTAGATATGAAAGTTTTTTGTTTACATAACAACTATTATATAGAACATTTTTAAAAGATGGAGAGAAATACCTCTTCCACATCATTTATAAGAACTTTAGCTTTATAATCAATGTTATATACAATTAAAAAAAGATAAATAATTGTAATCATTGTTAAATAAAATATATTTTATAGCTTCAACACTTTCATCATTAATATATGTTATAAAAATTGATATAATTTTAAAATATATATTATATAATGTAATATTTAAATTCATTTATTCACAATACCATTGACTCTATCAGAAAGAAAAGGGAAACATGCTAAAACAACTAGACTTTTTGTCACCAGCCACCCAATTTAAAAATTTTAGTGGTAGACTATGCCACTTAGTTTTCATTTTTATGTTAGACAATGTATAGAGAATAAAGAGATCCATTACAAAGCCATGTTTGCAAATCAACTTAGGCTTGGTTCACAAGATCAAAGATATGGTCTACCAAAGGCATTGAAACTAATTGTCTAAATAGATCATGTCATAAGTGTACATATGAAATGAGATAAGATGAGATAACTTTTAATACCCTCTAGACAAAAATGGGTTTGTAGGAACTATCAAAGCTATGTCTACTTGATTTGATGACTATCCCTATACAAGCCCTATTGAGTCAGTGATCTATTATTAGTTTTGTTTTTCATATTGAAATGTTTTAGTTTTTATAAAGGATAATATGATAGTTATATACATTAAATTTGGTGTCGAGACATTTTTTTGATATATCTCTCTTTGGTATGCTTGAAATTGATTTTTTTATAAAATCAGTATATTCCCCTATTACTTTTTTTTTGTTCATTTCATCTTTCTATGGCATAATAATCACTATTTCCCCAGAGCCATATTTTCCTACTAATATTTAATATAAATTTGTTAATAAAACTTTTTGTATGAATATCTATTTAAATAATAAAAAGTGAAATTTAATTACTATTGAATATCTTTTGGAATATGTGTTACCCTTACCCCAAAATATATAATTTCCTGAGAACCAACTTTTACTACAAATGTTTTACCATAAATTTGATGTCAAAACTCATTCATTATGGATCTTTGTTTAGTATATTTAGTAATGAGTTTTTGAGCTCAAATATATTGAGAAGTCTTACTATTGTGAGTCCTAAATGGTGGGACTAACAATTTTTTAATCCTAAACGATGAGACTTACCATTCACACAAGTTGTATCTACATGTAACTACAACATTGACATATCTACTGGTAGGTCCCCATTTCAAAACATTTATGGTCAAAATAAAAAATGTGTATTGGGCATATTTTATTATCTAAAAGGAATGGGAATAATTACAAGAGACAAAGGGTGAAAAATCTTACCTTATTTGTAATACTTGTTTGTATAAAATTGGGCAGCAACACACCAAATATTACGCACCAATTAGGGCCTTTGATAAACTCTAAACAAATGGAAAAAAAATAAAACATAGTTTCAATATTGTTTCAAATAAAAATAATAATTTTGTAAATGAAGGTGGTATTAGCTCTTTCTAAGGATTTCTCCCCATTATCAAATTTCCCTTATCATTCATTCAATATTCAACTATGCTTTCTAAAATATTAGTATTATTGTATTGGATCCTCTTATGTAGGTTTTAGTTTGAAACCCTCTCAATCTATGACAACATGTATATTATTTTATTACAAATTTATAGTGGTGGGTAAAAATATTTCTATTAATTAGAAGTAACAATTAAAAATTTGTGACTAAATAACTAGTTGTTCATCTGGGAATGCTAGCAAATTATCTAGGTTAAGTTGTGTAGTTCCTATAAATATTCAACAAAGTGTCAAAAAATGTTGTTAAATTTCAATCTTCAATGTTCACCATTAGCATAGAGTTGAAACAAATATTTTCATGAGAGATTATATGAAGTGAGATCTCACTTGAGGAGAGTTAGAAAATGCTTATTGGCTAGAATAGTTGACAGAGTTTTACCAGTAAATAGATTATATTTCCTAGCTCCATTATTAATCCAATATTTATAAACATGTCTTCAATTTTGTTAGCATAATGGAATATGTTTACAACATGTTCTAAACATAGTTAGCATAATGAGGTATTTAGGAGATGGTAAAGTCAAAAAATTCATCTTAAATCATTTAAAGATATAACTCATTTATAATTGCTAGCTACAGTCCCTACAAAATTGTTATAAAAATAGTTACATTAAGAGAACAAACCCAAAGGCAACTAGGACAGGAAAGAATTATATATCTAGCCGTGATTATCTATGATGATGCCATAGGTTCTTACTTTGGTAGGATTATGTTCACAACTACCATGAAAATTCAATTTATACAACTTCTAAGGTAAGGACATAACACATACATGTGGATAGGCAAAATTTAGGATAGCAATAAATATAGTGGAAAACCCATGTTTAGATAAGATCCAATGAATTAAGATCTGAGATATGGTGGGAAGCTTGGAGATATATTGTCTGACAATGGTATGTGAAATGCTTTATCCATATATGGTAGGATATATATCTTCAGCTTGTGATCAAAATATTGGGAGAGAAATATTTAGAAAGAGCTAATATAAATGTAAAATATTTTGTAAACACGTCCATAACATTAAGCAATATAATGAATACAAGGTAAGATCATAACAAACCCTAATGCAAAACCAACCCCAAAATAACTATAAGGTATGAAAATAGAGAAGATGATGGTCGAGTAAAATATAAATGTTAAACAACTTGGTATTTAAGGAACTGTTGATGCTTATAAATGTACCATAGGTGTTCTTCAGTGTTGATGAACACTTCTCATTTTAGGATTTGAAAAATCCAAGGCATGAGTTGTAGTTTGTGACAATTTGGTGATGTTTATGGTGGAATAGAAGCAGAGTATGAGAACTACTCACAATATTTATTTAATTTTAGTGTTTTTAATCCACCAGGGTCTAAATTTTAGTGATAGTTTAAGTGGGTAGATTAATATAAATGGATATTAAAAAAGATCTTTAAACTAGATGAATTTTGATTAAAAAAGTGAAAAAGGAAGGGTAAGGCAAAAAAGGGGAAAGGTGTGATTGAAAATTTTAATCTCAAATATTATGACAAAATTGTAATTACTTTGAGCACACATGAATCAATTTATGATATAAAATACCATGAACTTAGATTCCATCATAAATCAAGAAAAATTCAAAGGAAATATATAAACCATAAGTAAGAACCAAGTTTACTTTAAATGTTTGTTACTGTGGTCTGAATAGCCTAAGCACATCCAAATGCAAAGCAAAATAAAACTAAGTATTTGAGATATTTATAGTTAATCTAGAATGAGCACAAATCAATAGCCTTATGATAGAGAATATGACTCAAAATATAGAGAATCATTCAAATTCAAGATGACATTATGCAATTGAGAGACAACATGGACATTTAACAAACTATATAGACAATCTTCTTAGAATTCCTTAGTTATATTAAATTCTCTTGGTATACAATTGCTCAAAAATTTCTCATCTTTACAAAATGGTAATCCCTACCTATTTATAGGAAACATAGGTGGTTCACTAGTTAACCTTTTCAAAATATCCACATGCAGGATAAGGATAGTTGTCCTTAATATAAAGACACAATGTGAGAGGATTTCATGCCAATTCTAACAAGAATAAGTATATTCTAATAGATTAGCATATATTTTATAGAAATAATATTCTTTTATGCTATACTGGTAGAGACCTTGGGTTACTATTTGAGGATGTTATTTACCTTAGTGTATTTTTCATTAATGAGCTCAATATATATGGCAGGCTTCATCAAATAATCCTCTTCTTGATTTGTCAATGTGTCAAATTCCTTATCATTCTTGGTCTTGAGTTCTTCAATGCCTTGGGATTCTAAAATCTATCTTCTAAATGAGATGATGATACTAAGGACCTTTTGATTATCCTTGGTATGTTGGCCTTGGTTATCTTTTATGCTTTGGATGTGTTGACTAACCATTTGTCTGAACTCATCATATTCCATTAGGACTATGGAATTGGTCCTAGATGGTCTTCCAAATAGGTCCTTCAAGAGCTCCTCCATCCTTGCTATCAATCTTTTGTCCTCCTCCAAAAAGTTGTTGACAATGTCACACCAGTTACTTAGGTCAAATATCATGTCTTCCATGACTCCTAAGAGGGAATGCAAGTGTTTTGACTTGATGATCCTGATGCCTTGGACTTACTTAATGTTATAGATATTGATCAATTTAACTTTTTGATCTCTAAATCTTTGCACTGAGTAATTAATGTTTATTCCTTCTAAAGTTTATGATCCAAGATAAGTGATCTAGATTTCAAGGTCTTCAACCCTTTGAAAGTGTCAAAGGACTTATTTAGCAATGCTACTATATCTTTACGGATTGAAAGTAGGACTTGGGCTTCCAAATACTTCATTTATCTATCTAAGTTGGTGATCCTTTACTTCATTCCTTGGATTCTAGCCAAAGTTGTTACTAATTGTGCCACCACTAAACTGGACACATCCTCCTAATGGATGGGATGTTCTCTTGTTGCCTACCATTGGATATAAGTTAGGCCAAAAAAAGGTTCCACTATTTGAAAAGTGAATTCCTCAGTGCCAATGGTGGCTTTCTTTATCACTATTCTCTCAAAACCTAATGTGTCTAGATTGAAATAGACCTTTACTTTAGACTCCTTGAATTTTGACTGCTCAAGAACTTTTACATTTGAACTCTCATAGGCCCCTAAGGTGTCAATCCCTTGACTCTCTTTGTTATGAAGGATTTGGATCCTTCTCTCTACTTGTCTGTTTACAATGTCCTAGATCCATGGCTTGACATTATCTTTCATATCTATGCCAACTCATGTTAAGGTCAATGATCGATATAGAGATGGGATTTTTTTTAATTTCCCATAAACAAACCAATTGAGTATGGCTGGTCCATAAATAGGGTTATCATCATTGAAGAGGTCAACTTCACTGGTAGGGAGAGTGAAGGTTAAGCTAGGCTTCTTTTTAGGTGCAAAGGTCACCAAGGCTAATTCTTCTTGTCTCTTTCTTCCATCTAGTGGGATCAAATCCTTGATCTATATATTAGAGGGATCCTCCTCCATATGAGAACCATAGGTAGTTGTAATGTCAATAAGGGCACTCTACACTATTTGTCCTACATCAAGGGCAATCATGAAAATGATTTCCACTAGGGAAAGAGGCCTTTATGGGGATGTGGGGGTTTGAGGACCATAATTAGGTCTATGTTCTATCTTTATCTCTTCAACCACAAGTTTACCCATTCTTTTTATATCCTCAAGTTTCCCAACATGGGTTTGCTTTGTCAATTTTACTTGTTGAGGATCAAAAGATTGTCCTCCAATAGGTGGTTCCTGATGAGCAGTCCCAAATGGTCATAAAAACAAGTGATAATGTAATGGATGTAATTCCATCTCTCTCCTTAGGTTTATTATCTCTAACAAACCTATGCTCCAACTATATATTGTAGCCTTTGATCCTAGATAGGACCTCTTTAAAGTTCTTTGCCCTTGTATAGATACCATCTCCCATGCCTAGTTGATGTTTGTATTCAATCTTTGGAACATTTTTATCTTAGATGTGGTTGGTCACTCTATTACTAGGGTCCCACATATTAAGGTCATCTAGATATAAATTAAAATAATTTCTATGGATCAATTTAATTTCTAGTTGCTTCCAATCCTTGATCACAAGCTTGCCAATGTCTAGTAGAAAGGGGTAGACTTGAGCCTTCTTATTTTATTTACATGTCCTATCCAGTCCATGGATTATTTGATAGGAAATATCTTATTCTAAAATATTACTAGGTACATGAATGGGCAATCAATAGGGTTGAATCATGATTCCTTCTATTCTTATCATAGTGTAATTTGAATAGAACCAAACATTCCCCATGGCTTTAACTTGCCTTTTGATTAGAGGGTGGAGTATTTTCATAGGGAAACTAGTGATTTACTCATAGATAGATAGGAAAACACCATCATAGATAAATTTCATGTCGTTCCTATATTTTAATACATTTAATATAGAGTAGTGATGAAAAATAGTGGTTTTGTCATCAGGGGACAGATTTCAGATGCTAGGGAAGGCTATAGAGGCCAAGAATGAATCCAAGAGATAGGACATCATATGAAAAAATTTGGAGGTCCTTATCTTGATGACTTTGAATTTTTTAGCCAAGAAAAAAATTATTAAGTCTCCAATGGGAGGGGTTAAGTTCTATTCCAACATGTAGTGAACATAAGATACCCAGACCTTACTTATATAAGAAGTGGATGGGGAACCAAAGGCTCAATTTAGTTAGTTAATAGATATCCTTATGCCTTCCCTAAATTAGACAATATGAATCTCACCATCAAGGGACCTAAAAATATGGGATCCTTAGAACAACCAAGGTGAAAGGACTAAATCTAGGTCTTGGGCATTTACCCACTCTCTCAAGGATGGGAGATCAACATGAGGCAAGGGGAGATTATAATACATTTCAAATTCCATAAGGGTGATTATTTAAACATTATTAGTGATTACCTCTTGAATTATCCATTATTTATCTATCCTACAATCAATGAAAATGGGAACAAAGAGGTTGATACAATGCATTACCTCTAGTTTGGTTGTGGCATGGTGGAGGCTTGCCTGTTGAATTGAGACTAGGTCATTGTATCTTTGATACACAAAATCATTCCTCTTTTCCTCCTATGAAATTGGTTAAAATCCTTCCACAAGGAATAATAATTTGAACCAATTCTTGATTCCATGCACATTTAAGGCTATTAGGTCTAGCTCTATGTCTTTGAAGATCCCCCCTTCACTGTCTAAAGTTAGATAAAGTTATGCTTCCATATTCATTTGTTTCCTACCCACCAACATTGATGGTATTAAACAAATTTTGCATTGTCTCTAAGGATTTTTCACAAGCACCTACCTCTTGATATTTAGTCATGCTTATCATGGTTATGTTATATCCAATTAATCTAACATGGACCTCTTTTTAAATATAATTTGGGTATTATCCTAATCTTTAATGGTGAAATATATAGACCTCAACTCTATACGTGATTTAGATTTTATGAGACTCTCTCACATGTATTTTCTATGATTTAAATATAAGGAAAACATTTGATTCAGATCTTCTACGCTTATTTGGAGTCTAAGTGACCTAACTCTATATCTTTCATGGAAATTTTCATACTTGCCACCTTAGGTATTAGCTATTGGATTTTAAATACCTC
This sequence comes from Torreya grandis, assembly GCA_037957365.1. Classification (NCBI taxonomy): domain Eukaryota; kingdom Viridiplantae; phylum Streptophyta; class Pinopsida; order Cupressales; family Taxaceae; genus Torreya; species Torreya grandis. The sequence goes on along the minus strand of JARHVA010000504.1, from coordinate 1,912,058 downwards.
TTTATTTCATATTGAAAACCTAAATCCAAGATTTTATATTTCATTGGTACCTTGATCCTTAAGTTCATGGTTATGCCATGTGTTGAGCTCATGGGGTTTTTAAAAAGCCTTTGGGCTCAATGCACCATTAGATGGAGATCGGTGAACAAGCAATCGACATTGGATCCTTGAAGGGAATAGACCATTAAATTAAAGCTTATTAGGGCATACATTGGCCATGTATTAATCTTTCAAATCCTTTGAAAATTCTTTGGGCTTGATGCACCATTGGATGGAGATCAGTGAGCAAGTGATCATCATTGGATCTTCAATGGGCCCAAACCATTAATTATGTACTTTTATTATGTAGCTCTTATTAAATCTTCTCTCTCATCTATCAAGTAGCCACTTATCTCCTTCATGGTAATTTATGATCCTTCCTTATATTTTCTATCTATCTTGAGTGTGCATCAGCCACATGTCAAGCTCTCAAAGCCTTTGAAAGGTCTTCAGTTGTGACGCACCATCAGATGCAAATTGGTTAGGAAGTGATCACTGTTGGATCTTTGATGGGATTAAACCATTAATTTCTTGTTTCCTAGGGTGATTAACCATGTGTTAAGCTTTTGAAGCCTTTAAAAAGTCTTTGGCCTCGATGCACCATTTGATGGAAATCAATGAGCAAGTGATCACTACTAGATCTATAAAGAGCATAAAAGATAATTATTAGACCCATAGATATAAATACGTTGGGTAAAACACTAAGGATAAGTCCAAGACTAAGCATTGAGGCCTTAATATTAATATTTTATCCCAAGTTAGGTGACATTTTGAAATAAATTTATAAAATGATCCATTTAAACCCATATCAAAATATGCAAGAACAAGAAAAAAAGGAATAAAAAGAGGCTTAGGCCATGTTTAAAACATGATGTAAGCTTTTCATCAGTCTTTTTATTAATTTGTTCCCACTAATTTAACTACTACCAAATTTTAATTTGAACTCTGAGGGTTTCTTATTCAAGAACCCTATCTCCTTCCATTAAACCTATTCTTAGTCATCCAAAGACAATTATTAGAAAGTTTAGTTTATAAAGCTTATTTAAAACTCACCAAAACTTGTCCCTTTTTAGGAAGATGATCTTTAGATTATAACAAGATTAACCCTATGCAAAACCCAAATAGAATGTAGAGATTATAAAATGCTTACAAGGGTTCCCATTTTCAAAGTGGAAAAAAAGGGAAATGTTGATCCCAACAATAATGGCAACTCACAGGGGAAGCATATCAATATGTTAGAACCTAGAAACTTTGATTTAGACCTAGACATAAATCCTTTATCTCCTTGGATTTTTATATCATTAATTATGCCAATTCAATTTTTAAAAAGGTTTAAATGCATAAAATTTAAATCCTTAGGTTAGAGCCTAAACATGCTATGTGTGTGCTTTGATTCCACTTACTGTTTGTCATGAGACTTCAGGAAACAATGTCTAGGTTCATATCCTTTTGGCCATTTCATTTGACTTTGAGCATATTTTAATATTCTCTTAGAAATAATTGCTATTAATTTAGCATAGGCTTGGGCATTGCTCTGCTGCCAGTTAGGTGTTCATAGCCCCAACAAAGATACCTTTGGCTCCACTCATGGCCTTTCTCTAGTGCTAATTAGACATTCATATCCCCAGTGGAGGTTGCTTGAATCACCTTAGGCACTCACCTCTTTTGATTTAGCATCAAGTATCCTTATTTAACAAATGTTGGGAGCCAAGATAACTAGGTTTAAATATTTGGTCAAATGTCCTAGCCTTAGAATACTCTCCTTTAGTTGAAACTTTAATCCCAGATAAGGATGTGTTTTAAGTGTAAGCATGCTTATGCTTTAACTTTTGAACTCTCCTTCCACATAAATGATCCTTATTACAATAGGGATTTAGCCTTAGGTAATTTTTTTAATTCTTGGGGGGTAACTAATTTATGTGTGAGTTTTTGAAATTTCCTAAATTATACATAATACCAGATTACAACCTTAGGTCTTCTTGTGTAGGATTCATAGCCTCACTCAATATTCTTGAACTTTTGAGAAATTCTAAACAAAGATAATCCATGAGATTTAATAAAACCAAGGAACACCACCAAGCAAAAAGGATGAAACACAAACAAACAAAAAAACAAATAAACAAACAAAAAGAAATAGACAAGCACAAGCAAATAAATATATACAAGCCCAGTAAGAAAAAATAAATCAAAAAGAAATTAGCTAGTTTACCTACTCTAACCTTAAAAATCTTATAGATTTATTCCATGAAGACCCCTAGTGGAGTAGAAACAAAATAATGCTTAAGGTATTGCCCATTATTGGGCAAAGTAAACTCTACCCCTTGAAGATCTTTCAATTTGAAAGTGTTATTGCTAAAGGTCTCTACAATTTGGTATGGGCCGATCCATAGTGGTGTGAACTTACCATGTTTGCCTTTAGGATCTAATGATTTATCCAAAAGAAGAACCAAGTCTCCTTGTCTAAACACTTTTACCTTAGACCTCTTGTCAAACCATCTTTTCATAGTTGTTTAATGCTTACTAGAGTCTACAAATGCCTTTTCTCTAGTATCTTCCATTTAAATGATGTCTAATAGCCTACAATTAACAAGGTCTTGGTTTTCCTCCATATATTATTTCATGAATGTAAACATAGTGAGATTTAAGGTGATGGGAAAGATAGACTCCTAACCATATACCAAAAATAATAATGAGGCTTTGAAATCTTGCTTGATCCTTATTCTATCAACCCACAACACATATTTAAGGAGTTTATGCCTTGTCCTTGGTTTATCTATTGTTGACTTCTTAATGGTCTTCATTAAATTATTATTTATGGATTCAAAAAATTCATTTCCTTGGGGATAATGATTATAGGTAAACTTCAAAGAGATGTCATTATCATAATCCCATTTGGTCATTTCAATAGATATGAAGGTAGATCCATTGTCATAAACTAAGGAAACTAGGGTTCCAAATCTAGTGCAAATATTTTCCTCTAAGAAATTAATCATGTCTTTTATTCCATATTTATTAGTGGCTACTATCTTAGTCCACTTAGTACAATAGTTCATAGTAGTTAGGACATATTTGTGACGTTTATAATAATTGGGATTAATCACTCCTATGAAGTCCAATTCCCATTATACAAAAGGTTTATTTATTATCACTGGTTGCAAAGGCATGGCTGCCTTTGGTTCTTTTATGCTAAATATTTGGTAGGAATGACACTCCCTTACATGTTCATATGCATCTTTGAAAATGTTGGGCCAATAATACCTAGCCCTAAGAATATTGTGGGTTTTGGTTTTCCTTAAAAGATGTCCACTACCAAGCTTTTCATGGAAAGTAAACATGATTTGAGAGGCCTCTTCTTTCAACACACATATTAAGTAGATCCATTCAAAGTTTTTCCTATAAAAGACTCCATATTTGATGAGGTAATGGGATGATTTGAGCCATAAATATCTCTTGTATTCTTTGGAGAGTCCTAAAAGACAACTACCTCTGATAATAAAATGTATTAAATAGTCATACCATTCATTGGGTTGGAGTTTTTGTTGATCCACTTGCATGACATGAAGCTTGGGATCAATATTTGCAATCATCTAAATCAGGCCTTAACATTTCACTAATTTGGCATTTTTAATCTCTATATCATATTCTTGTAGGATTTATATCCACTTGCCTCTTTTATTTCCAGGTTTATTTTAACTCAACATAAGCTTTATGGATGGGTCACATAAAATAGCATGCACCTTATTTATAAGGAGGTAATGTCTAAATTTTTTTACTACCTTTACCAATGCATATGCTTGCTTATCAATGATAGAATAGTTTACCTCTACATTTTTGAATTTAGTGCTCATGAAGGCTATAGGGTGGTCATTCCCATCAACCCTTTGAGTTAACATAATAGCCATGGTGTGGTCAGAAGTAAATGAATATAATGAAAACTCCTTTGAAAAGTCAAGACTTATCAAGACTGGGGCTTGACTAATTTCTCTTTTAATGTTAGAAAATGCTTTCTTGGATTCTTCATTCCAAGAAATTTTAGCATCTTTCTTATGCATATCATTTAAAGGTTTGATAATCTCAAAAAAACCTAAAATGAACCTCTTCACAAAGTTAATCTTGCCAAAGAATGACTTTAGTTCTTTTCAACTATTGGGCAGCCCAATTTTAGAAATGGCCTCTACTCTACTAGGATCTACAGGGATCCCATATTTGGTAATGACATGCCCTAACAATTTTCCTTCAGTGACATATAACCTGCTTTTGTTGGGGTTAAGAGATATACCATATTTCTCACATCTATCAAATACATGCTTCAAATGCATGAAATGATCTTCTCTATTCTTAGAGAACACTGTGAGATCATCCATATATATGATGATTCATTTTCCCACTAAACCTTGGAAACCATGGTTCATGGCCCTCTGAAAAGTTTCCCCTACACTAATTAATCCAAAAGGCATTGTCTTATAAGCATATGTTCCCCATTTAGTAGTAAATGCTATTTTGATCCTATCTTTTGGAGCAACAAGCACCTAGTTATATCTAAAGAATCCATCCAAAAAGGACATCATGGTAGATCCTATAACAACTTGGATAACTTGGTCAAGAGAAGGCAAGGGGTAATTGTATTTTTTAGATGTTCTATTTAGATTATTGAAGTCTATGCATAATCTTATTTCCCCATTCTTTTTTTTTACTAGGACCAAGTTTTCAACCCAAGTGGAATGCCTAATAGGAAACATGATCCTTGCATCTAACAATTTTTTGACCTCCTTAAAGATTATGGGTTCTAAAATAGGGTTAACTGGTCTTTGATTCTACCTAAAGGGTTTGTAACCCTCTTTAAGAGGTATAATATGAGTAAAAACCCTTAGGTAAAATAATTTAAAATCTTCATAGAACCAAATAATTATATCTTTATATTTTTTAAGAAGATCTCTCACTTTTCTATTTTCCATTTTAGTGCAAACCTTCCCTATATTCACTATTTGGGGCTGATCATGTGGACCAAAGTTCATTGCAAGATAGTCTTTACCGCTTACCTTGGGTTGCTTAGGTGATTAAAAAATCTTGTCATGATCAAATAGCCTTTCTAATGAGATCATCCCTTTAGTTATCTTATTGTCATTCAACTAGATTATTTTACCCTCAAGCTCCCCTTCAGGAGATATTTCACTAGCTTCATCGATAATGCAAGCTTTAAAGGTACTAGAATTAGTCAAGAATTATATAATTTGCTGATAATCATTGAAAACATAGAAGTGATTTATGTTTATAAGGATTGAGGGACATGGTACTAGCTCAATACCAAGGTTTTGAGAATCATTATTGGGTATGAGGTTAGCTATAGCAGAGGTAAGCTCATCAGTAAATTTGTTTTCTTCCTTGGGGATAAACAAGATATTAAAGGCATTAAAAGATTCCACCAAGTCCTAAAATATAAATTTTTACTTCTTAAGTTAGGATAACTTGGACTAGTACTTTCTCCTTACTTGATCAACTACAAGTTTCGAATCTCTATAAAAAAGTAGTTCCTTGACTTTATGATTGATGGAAAGTTGTAATCCTAGGATAAGAGCCTCATACCCAGCCAAATTATTGGTGTAGGGGAATTATAACCTATAAGATGCATGATATTGTTTTTCCATAGGGTCTATCAATACAATGCCATCCCCTGATCTTAATTTGCATCTGGCATTATCAAAATATAACTTCCATAGGCTAGGCATTGGAGGAAAACTCTTGGAACTAGGTTTTTTTGTAGTTTCTAAAGTGAGAACTCCTAGATTAGAATCTAATAAGTTTATCTTTTCATTGACAACATTGCATTATATTATCATGTGTTTCATTCTATGTTTTCCTTCTACTCTTATCTAATTTGGCATACCTTTCCAAGGTAGCCACAAGTGTGAGAAATCAGTAAACATGTAACCATTTAAGGCCTTAGTCCATTCTCTACTCAAGAGAAATCCATAAGAATTATGAATATCCACCACTTGTATGTGAATGAATTGTTAAACCATGGGTTCACTAGCTAGCTACATATGCACATTTAATAGTTCCCTAATGAAATTGACTCTAGATTTATCCAATTTAGTAACCACCCTATCAAACTTGATTGGTGTTAACCCAGATTCTTCACATATCTTAGAAGGTATGATACTAGTTGAGGCTCCAGAATATAAAAAAAATTATGGACATCTTCCCAAATATCCTAACTATAAGCAAGAAGGGTGGGGACTCTTCTTTGGTTATTTACATAGCTACATTTACACTATCACTCTTAGGGGACTTCCCAAGCTTTTTGGACAAGGATTCTAGGAGTATCTTTATTCTATGATCTATGTTAGCTCATGCAGAGTGATATTGGCTTTAATATTTTTCATATCTTTCACAATATTGTAACCATTTTACTTGAAGGATCAATATCATGTTTGGAATAGCTTCCTTTGGAAGGTTCAAGATTATTCTTTGATACAGTGTCTAGAGGGGTCCCATCGTTGTTAGGTGGAGTAGAAGTAGTCAATGACTATTTTTTATCCCTATTTATTAGAGGAAATATTTTCAAGAACTATTGGGATGCTTGAATTTCTTTAGGGATACTCTCAAACTCATTATCTACTTGAAAAGGGAATTGAAAAGTTTCTACCATTCGCACTTGGTCAGATGGTTTAGATTAAGAAAGACCTACAATAGCATCTTTGTTTGGAACCACTTCAAATGTGTCAAGATTATTTTAGAAATATTCAAAGGCTTTTCAAAATTCAATGCAGTCAACCTCACCATGCTTGGAGGTAGCATGCACCTATAATAGTCTGGTAAGGCAATATTAGCGAGGTTGATATCCATAGTGGTTTTGCTAGAGGAAGGCTCATTATCTTTATTATTTTATAAAATGTCATTCTAAAATATATTTTTAGGCCTATTAATATTTTTGAGATTTAATTTCCTTCCAAGGTTATCATTAGTGTTACCAACTTACTTTTATAATTTCAAGAAGTCTATGCTGAGCTTTTGGAACATTTTTAATATAGATTCATTCTCATTCTTTAGATTCTTAGAATTTTGACCATAGCTATTGTTAATTCCATTAATAGGCTCTAAAGTCTTATGATCATTAATATGAGATCTATTGGTAGCTTGATGGCTCAAGAAACCTATGTTCTAATTAGGGGTAGCATGTCTAGTAAGTAATACATTCAAGGTAGGGAATTGGTTTAATGCTGAAGTATTTTCGTTATTATTTGGGAAAAGGTTTAATGTTGGCATCTAAGGATTAAGATTTAGGATAAAATAATCCATATTGCCTTGGGGTTGAATTTGGTCATTAATAACCACTGCTTGAAAATAAGCTTGAGCTAATGTGATGATAATTAGGATAGCCCTTTTAAGAAACACAAAAGTCATGGGGTCAAAAACCTCTTTGTAAACATTTTGAGCTAAATCTTCATTAGGTTTATATGGATCCATGGTCTACCTAAACATATTTTGTAACCTAGCATTAAAAGACCTAATAGGTTCACTTGTATCTCTCTTAATAGTTGTGAATTGATGATAGATAGTGTCAAAGTTATTCCAAATTGATTAGTAAAGATAGTGTCAAAGTTATTCCATGAGGTAATACAATTTTTAGGAAAATTAAGGAACCATTCATATGCAACATATTTGAATGTAAATGGAAACAAACTACATGTTACATCTTCATAAATAACATTTAACAATCTTAAAATAGCTTTGAAAGATTTAACATGTTCTTTAGTAGTTGTAATACTACCTAGACTAAATATTGGTAAATATTTCTCAAGATTATGTGGTAAGTCATGAACCACACCTGGTATATTTATGGGGGAACTTCCAAGCCATGCCATATTTGGATGAATATCGAACACAAGAATCCATTACAAGGGTGAAGATGGTAGAGATTTAGAATGCCTATGCCTTCCTCTATCTTCTTGGTTCTTCTATGGATTTTTAGCTTGAGCAATGGTTCTATAGTCTTTGAATGTGATTTGGTCCTGATCCTTGCCAATTCCAACTCGAAGGTTAAATATCATATTTGAATTATGATATGTCAAGTTAGATCTTCACATAGAATCAATAATCAACTTGTTCACTAAGCTTATTTTATAAGGATTTGATCATAAAAAGATAAAGATGTTAATATTTGACCAAATAAGCTCAAAAATGTGTTGAATCACACAAAGATGACTATTTTTTGCAACCTATATCCAAAATAAGCTCAAAATTTGTAAAGAATCATCTCTATTTAGCCAAAATAAGCCATCCTAGGTTTAAATACCATGAATCCTTAAATATTGAAGCTATTTTACCTTAATTCAAACATCCTTTTGTAAATAAATAAGATATTTTATTGAATAAACACAAAGATACATAAATATCAAGGATCTTTGCACTTAGAGCATAGAATAACTAAACACTGAGAGCTTTTCAAACTTTTACACACTAACTATCACAATAATGAGCCCTCGTTCTAGCGCCAGTGGAGCTTCCTCCTATTTATGCTTATAAATGTATCACAAGTTCTCTTTAGTGTTGATAAACACTTCTCATTTTATGATTTGAAAAATCCAAGGCCTGAGTTGTAGTTTGTGATAATTCATTGATGTTTGTGGTGGAATAGAAGTAGAGTATGAGAATTGTCCATAATATTGATTTAAGTTTAGAGATTAGGAGCCACTAGGGTATAAATTTTTATGATATTTTAAGAAAAAATATTAATCTAAATGGATATTAATAAAGATCTTTAAAATAGATGAATTCTTATAAAAATGTGAAAAAGGAAGGGTGAGGTAGAAAAGGGGAAAGGTGTGATTGAAAATTTTCATCTCAAAGATTATGATAAAGTTATAATTACTTTGAGCATGCATTAACCAATTCATGATGTAAAATTACTTGAACTCAAATTACATCACAAATTAGGTGAAATTTAGAGGAAATGTATAAACCATCAGTAAGAACCAAGTTTACTTTAAACGTTTGCTACTGTGGTCTGAATAACGTAAGCACATCCAAATGCAGAGCAAAATAAAATGAAGTACTTGACATATTTACAATTAATCTAGAATTGGCAAAAATAAATAGCCCTATGATAGATAATGTGACTCAAAATATGAAGAATCATTCAAATTCAAGATGATAATATGCAATTGAGAGACAACATGGACATTTAACAAACTATATAGACAATCTTATCATAATTCCTTAGTTATATTAAATGATATTGGTATACAATTTATCAAAAAGTTATCTCCTTTACAAAATGGTAATCCTTACCTATTTATAGGAAACATAGGCAATTCACTGGTCAACCTTCTAAAAATATCCACATGCAAGATAAGGACAATTGTCCTTAATACAAATACACAATGTGAGAGGCTTTCATGCCAATTATGACAATAATAAGTATACGCTAATAGAATATCATATATTTTATTAAAAAATATTATTTTATGCTACACTATTGAGTCTCTGATGAAAACTTTCTCTCTAACACACAAGCTAAATTGAATGTGTTTAGCAAACTTTTAAACTATGAGCAGAAAATCTCTAATGGTAGGGATAAAACATGTCTTGACCAATTTCTTTCTTCAGTACACAGAATATTATCTTGATGTATGTAGGTAATAATGAATAATTTTCATACATCCAACATACTTAAACTATATGTCTGAATTAAACATTCTTAATGATGAAATTATCCTCCTGAATGATATTCAAAACACAAAATCATGTAAACAATGACCCTGAAGAGTCTATAGCTTTTCCTTTTTCTTTTCCAAAAGACAAAAAGACTCTTCACACTCTCCCAAGTGCACCATTACACAGTCAGCAGCAGAGTAGTGTTGATAGCACAAGATTCAACATATGCATTGAAATAAACTATGTGTGAGTTAATTTTTTCACATCCAAAGGAGTAGATGTTCTGCTTGTGTGTATATGGCTACATGCATTCATAAGTATAACTAGAATGCAAAGGTTATTCAAAGGAATACTTATCGGGACTGGGTGAAGGAAGACATTGCTTCAAGAACAATTTCAAAGAGGGGTCCAAGCTACGCCCAAGTAGAAAATTCAAATGCCCCAACAGTCATACATTACATAGATTCTCGACCCAGATGTAACATGAACCAATGGAAAGATTAAAATGGCCTAGCAATAATTTGTTCAACCTTGGCATCAATATCATGGTTTCATAGTGACCCGGCAATAATTCATGCACATACATGTGTATCAACACAAACAGGCAGCCAATGATCTCTGACAAACAATTTAACACACATTTTTATTAATAAAATAGGAAGTTATACATCAAAGCTTGTCTGTAGATCCTCTTCTCCTCTGCCCCTGCCTTTCATTGCCAACAACTATTCCCTTATTTTTCCAAAATCCCCTATATCCCACTGTATTATTCAACTTAGATGCTTAATACTATCCTGGGCATCACATAACAACCTCCCAAAATGCACAAAACAACTTTCCTAACATAAGAAAATACAAACCAAAACAAATCTCGCCCAATAAGCTTGATTTCCTACCTAAAGATACTTGGCTAAATTTAAAAAATTTAAAACTAAATAGAAATGGCAGGAAATGATAAATGCTCCTACATCATTCTTCCAAGGAGCAGAAGAAGTATTCTTCATTTGTTGTTTTTCTTCCCATAAAGGCATACTCTCATGCTCAATTTGGTATTGCATCTGGTATATCTTCTCATCAAACTCCTCAATTGAGTTTGTAGTCTTCATTTTGATCAAGGTTAACTACATAGGTTCCATCTCCTATCATTTAAACCTAATTGCTTTCCAATTTACTCTCTCTTTTTGCTTTGCAGCTCTCAACTTGTCTAACATTTGTTCTCAGCTAGCTCGTTTCATTTGTATTGCTGCTCTAACAAAATTCTTGCTTTCTATTTTCTCATTCAAGATACCATTGGCATCCACTTCAAAAGTGACCTCAATTTGAGGAACTCCCCTTGGAGCTGCAGGAATACCAGTCAGCTCAAACCTCTCAAGTTATCTACAATCCTTTGTCAAACTCCATTCACCTTCAAAGACCTAGATTGAAACAGTTATTTGTTGATTCTGATAGGTTGTAAAGACTTGAGACTTCTTTTTAGGAATTACGGTGTTCCTTGGAATGAGTTTTGTCATCACTCCTCCAACAGTCTCAATTCCAAGGGTCAAGGGAGCCACATCCAACAAAAGGATCTCTTTAGTTTCATCTCCCCCTTCTCTGTTGAGAATACTACCTTGAACAACAGCACCAAAGGCAACAACCTCATCTGGATTTACACTCTTGTTGGGATCTTTATCATCAAAAAAGTCCTTAATAAGTTGCTAAACTTTGGAAATGTGAATGCTACTACCAACAAGAACAATTTTATGTATTTGACTCTTTTCTAGATCAACATCATCCATGGCCTTTTTAACAAGGCCCATTGCTTTCCTAAAGAGGTCATTATTCAATTCCTAAAATTGGGCCCTTGATAAAGGCTTAGAAAAGCCCACAACATTAAAGAGAGTTTCAATCTCAACTCAGACCTGATGTTGGTTACTCAATGCCCTTTTGGTACACTCACTCTCCCTTCTAAATTTGCTCAGAGCTCTATTATCCTTGTTGATGTCCTTTCCATGCTTCTTCTTAATCAATTTAATGAAATACTCCATGATTCTCTGGTCAAAGTCCTCACCTCTAAGATGGGTATCCCCATTTGTAGCCAAAACCTCAAAAACTCCATTATCAATTGTCAAGACACTAACATTAAACGTACCACCACCAAGATCAAACACAATAATATTTTTCTCATCACCCTTCTTATCCAAACCATAAGCAATAACTACAACAATGGGCTCATCAATGATACAAGCAACATTCAACCCATCAATTACACCTGCATCCTTTATTACTTGACATTGTGCATCATTAAAGTAAGTAGGTACAATAACAATAGCATCCTTTATCTTCTTGCCTAGAAAAGCCTCTGCTGTCTCCTTTAGTTTAGTCAAAATCATTACACTAACTTCCTTGGGGTTGAAGACCTTCTGTTCTCCATCTTGGATCTCAACCTAGATATAAGGCTTTCCATCTTTGCTCACAATCTTGTACGGAACTAATTTCATATCCGTATGTACCTCTTTGTCCTTAAACTTTCTACCAATCAATCTCTTGACATCAAAAATTGTTCACTCTGGATTGATAGCAGCCTAGTTCTTGGTAGCCTCTCTAATCAATCTCTCAGTTTTTGTGAATGCTACCCACGAAGGGGTGATATGGTTTCCCTAGTCATTGGCTATAATTTCCACATGACTGTTCCTATAAACCCGAACACATGAATAAGTAGTCCCTAGATCTATATCAATCATTGTTCCTAACTTTGGTGTCAACCTATAAGCAGCCTTGTTTGGAAGATTTGCTCCTGAAATCAAGTCTATGTGATGACTAATGCTTCTCAATGGTGGTAATTCATTATGTAAATCATCTACCACAATGTCAATATACTCATTCAACATATCTTGAATCTCTAATGGCAAATCAATCAACTTAGTACTAGTGACTACACTCCTTGGCTTACCAATTACAACAAAGTTTACCTCTTCTTTCTTCATTTGATGTAGAAATTCTTTGCCAGTTACTATCAATACTTTAGAATTCTGTCCAACAATAGCAACAGCCTCTTCTTTCAATGGTGTGAGTGTATGCTTTATCCCATCCTTTTCAAACATGTATGTATTCTGCCATCCATCATGTATGGCCTTCCTGTCAAATTGCCAAGGCCTTCCAAGCAAGATATGACATACATCCATGGGCATGACATCACATAGAATCTGATCCTTATATGTTCTCATCTGAATATCTACTTTGTATTGTTCACTTACTAGAAGTTTGTGTCCTTTTTGTAGCCAAGAGACTTGATAAGGTGTAGGATGTACCTCCTTCAAGCCTAGTTTCTCCACCATCTCAGTTGACACAAGATTGTCAGTACTTCCGCTATCAATAATGACCTTACAGCATTTCCCCTTACTCTTACATGTGGTTCTAAATAAATTTTTCCTTTGAGGTGGTTCTACAACTTCTTTATTTGGCTTTAACAAAATTATTTTCATCAAAAGGGACTCACCTTCTTCTGGGGTATCTTCATATGCTGCTGCAACTTCTGCATTTTGTTCTTCACCTTGGGTCACATGTACACTCCTCTCATGGCTGGTAGAAGGGTTCTCTGGACACTCATATGCCTTGTGTCCTACATATTTGTTGCACTTAAAGCATTTGCCCATGAATCTTCCTCTTCCTCTTTGATATCCTTGGTATGGCCTTCTTCCTCTTGGTGTATAGCTGCCTCTTGAACTTTGTGAGCTGCTAGCCTCTTCTTGAGATGTTTACAGCTATCTTCTACCTTCTTGAAATTCTCTACCTCTATTGGATCTGCCCCTTCCTCTTGAGAAGGATGTTTGTTTCCTTGTAATCTTCTCCTCACCCTTCAAGGCAAATTGATATGCCTCCTCAACTGTCTTAGGAATGAGAAGACTAATTTCATCTTGAATAGAAAATTTTAAACCATTGGTGTATCTGGCTACCTTCTCTGTGTCATCCTCAATATGACCTGATCTTATAGTCAACCTGTAAAACTCTTCAGTGTATTCTTTCACAGACATTTCTTTTTGCTTCAAATTTTGTAATTGCTTAAAGAGATTGACTTGATAATCTTTAGGCATAAACTTACCTTTCATTTTTGCACCATTTTGTCCCAGCTTTTGATCTTTGGCTTCCCTTTCCTTCTTCTTTCTTCTTGTACTCCATCCGACCACATGGATGCATGACTCTTTAGCCTTGTCATGGCATACTTGACTTTCTTATCATCTTCTTCAATTCCTTCATACTCAAAGTATTTGTCTAATGCATTAATCCAATCAATTAATTCTTCAACATTCAAATTACCTTCATACATTGGAACCTCCATTTTTGGCTTTGTGTTCACCTTCATAATGGCTTTGATCAACCTCTCTTTACCTATTTCTTATTCCACTACCAATTCATCTTTTGGTGGCTCCTCTTCTCTATCACTGACTTCACCCATGTCAGTGCCTCTTCTTTGAGCCATCTCTAGGTCTTGTAGCCTAGCTGTCAGGTTCCTAATCTCTTCTGCCAATGCAACCTATCCACCAAGTCTCCTTCCTCCAGCTCTACCTCTGTTCCTAACTCTCATAGCCATCTTGCCTCTTCTTCACTAATCACGTTCTTCCTCTTGGATCTTTAGATTGTGCACAATCCCTTGTGCTCTGATACCAAATTGATGAAAACTTGCTCTCTAACACATAGGCTAAACTAAATGTGTTTAGCAAACTTTTAAACTATGAGCAAAATATCTCTAATGGTAGGGATAAAACATGTCTTGAACAATTTCTTTCTTCAACACAAAATATTATCTTGATGTATGTAGGTAATAATGAAGAATTTTCATACATCCAATAGACTTAAACTATATGTCTGAATTAAACATTCTCAATGATGAAATTGTCCTCCTGAATGATATTCAAAACACAAAGTCATGTAAACAATGACCCTGCAGAGTCTGTATCTTTTCCTTTTTCTTTTCCAAAAGACAAAAAGACTCTTCACACTCTCCCAAGCACACCATTACACAGTCAATGGTAGAGTAGTGTTGACAGCACAAGATTCAACATATGCATTGAAATAAACTATGTGTGAGTTAAGTTTTTCACATCCAAAGGAATAGATGTTCTGCTTGTGTGTATCCAACTGCACGCATTCATAAGTATAACTAGAATGTAAAGGTTATTCAAAGGAAGACTTACTGGGACTGGGTGAAGGAAGATGTTACTTCAAGAACAATTTCAAAGAGGGGTCCAAGCTATGCCCAGGTAAAAAAATCAAATGCCCAAATAGTCATACATTGCATAGATTCTTGACCTAGCTGTAACATGAACCAACAGAAAGATTGAAATGGCCTAGAAACAATTTGTTTAACCCTTGGTGTCAATATCACGGTTTCATAGTGACTCGGAAACAATTCATGCACATATAGGTGTATCAACACAAACAGGCAGCCAATGATCTCTAACAAACAATTTAACACACATTTTTATTAATAAAATAGGAAGTTATACATCAAAGCTTGTCTGTAGATCCTCTTCTCCTGCGCCCCTACCTTTCATTGCCAACAACTATTCCCCTATTTTTCCAAAATCCCATATATCCCATTGTATTATTCAACTTAGATGCTTAATACTATCTTGGGCGTCACATAACAACCTCCCAAAATGCACAAAACAACTTTCCTAACATAAGAAAATAAAAACCAAAAAAAATCTCACCCAACAGGCTTGATTTCCTACCTAAAGAGACTTGGCTAAATTTAAAATTTTTAAAACTAAATAGAAATGGTGGGAAATGATAAATGCTCCTGCATCAGTCTCTTGGGTTACTATCTGAGGATGTTCTTTGCCTTAGTGTATTCTTCATTGATGAGCTCAAAATCTATGGCAAACATCATCAAACAATCCTCTTCTTGATTTGCCAATGTGTCAAATTCCTTTTCATTCTTGGTCTTGATTTCCTAAATGCCTTGGGATTTTGCAATCTATCTTCTACATGTGATGATGATATAAAGGACCTTTTGATTGTCCTTGGTATCTTGGCCTTGGTAGTCTTTGATGCCTTTTATGTGTTGACTAACCCTTTATCTGAACTCCTCATCTTCCATTAGGCATGTGGCATTGGTCCTAGATGGTCTACCTAATAGTTCCTTCAAGATCTCCTCCATCCTTGCCATAAATATTTTATCCTCCTCTAAAAGGCTATTAACATTGTAACACCAACTACTCAGGTCCAATATCATGTCTTCCATGACTCTTAGGAGGGCATGAAAGTGTTTTAACTTGGTGATCTTGATGCCTTAGACTTGCTTGGTGTTATGGATATTGATCAATTAAAATTTATGATCTCTAGATATTTACCACTAAGTAATTAATGTATGTGCCTTCTCAATTTAATGAGCCAAGATAACTGATCTAGATTTTAAGGCCTTCAACCCTTCAAAAATATTGAAGAAGGGCTTATTTAGCAATGCTACTATATCTCTAGGGATTGAAAGTAGGACTTGGGCTTCCAAATCTTGCTTTTCTTTCTCTAAGTTGGTGATCCTTTATTTCATTCTTTGGATTATAGCTAAGGCCATTACTAATTATGCCACCAATAAACTAGCCATGTCCTCCTAATGGATGGGATGCTATCCTACTACCTACCCTTGGATAGGGGTTAGGCCAACTAAAGGTTCCACTTTTTGAAAAGTGAATTCCTTAGTTCTAATGTTGGCTTTATTTGTCACTATTCTCTCAAAACTTGATGTGTCTAGACTAAATTGGATATTTGTGTCAGACTCCTTGAATTATGGATACTTGATAACTTTTACATTTTAACTCCCAAAGGCCCTTGAGGTGTCAATCCCCTAGATCTCTTTGTTATGAAGGATTTTGATCCTTCTCTCTGCTTTTCTGTTTATAATATCCTAGATCCATGGCTTGATATTATCCTACATATCTATGCCAACTCATGTTAAGGCCAATGATGGAGAGAGAGAGAGAGAGAGAAAGAGAGAGAGAGAGAGAGAGAGAGAGAGAGAGAGAGAGAGAGAGAGAGAGAGATGGGATTTTTTATAATTTCTCATAAAGAAACTATTCAAGAATGGTTGGTCTATAAATAGGGTTCTCATCATTAAAGAGGTTAGCTTCACTAGTAGGATGAGTGAAGGTTAACCTAGGCTTCTGTTTAGGTGCTAGGGGCACCAAGTCCAATTCTATTTTTCTCTTTCCTCCATCTGATAGGGTAAAATTATTGCTTTTATTATAGGGATCTTCCTCCCTATTTGAACCATAGGTAGCTACAACGTCAACAAGGGCACTCTCCACTATTTCTCCTATCTTTAGGACAATAATTCTAATGATTTCCATTGGGGAAGGAAGCCTTATGGGGATGTGTGGGGTTGAGTATCCTCACTAGGTATATGTTATATATTTATCTTTTCAAGCACAACTTTACCCTTTCCTTTTATATCCTCAGGTTTCCCAACCTAGGATTACTTTGTGAATTTTATTCATTGAGACTCAAAAGATTTTCCTCCAATAGGTGGTTCCTAATGAGTAGTCTTAGATGGTCCTATCAAAAAGTGATAATTAAATAGATGTAATTTCCATCTCTCTCCTGAGGATTTATTGTCTTTGACCCACCTATGCTTCAACTAGATATTGTAACTTTTGATCTTCGACAGGACCTCTTCAAAGTTCTTTGCCCTTATATAGCTACCATCTCCCATGCCTTGTTGATGTTTGTATTCAATATTTGGGACATTTTTTATCTTATATGTGGTTGGTCACTCTATTATTAAGGTCCCACATCTTAATGTCATCTATCTAGAAATCAAAATAATTCTTGTGGATCACCATAATTTCCAGTTACTTCTAATCCTTGATCACAATCCTACCAATGTCTAGTGGAATTGGGTGGACTTGAGTCATCTTATTTTTATTTCATGTCTCATCCACACCATGGATGATTTAAAAGGAAATATCTTGTTTTGAAATCTTACTAGGGATATGAAGGGTAATTGGTAAGGTTGAATCATGATTCCTTCTATTATTATCACAGTGTAATCTAAATAAAACCAAACATCCCCCATGGCTTATACTTGCCTTTTGATTAGAGGGTAGAGTCTTGGCATAAGGACACTGATGATTTACTCATAGATAGATAAGGAAACACCATCATAGATAAATTGCACGTGGTTTTTGTATTTGAATACATGTAATTTAGAGTAGTGATGAGAAATAGTGGTTCTACCATTAGGGGACCAATTTTGGATGCCAAAGAAGGATATAGAGGCCAAGAGTGAATCAAAGAGATAAGATATCATAGGAAATTATTCATAGGTCCTTCTCTTGATGGATGTGAATTGTTTTTCCTATAAAAATCTTATTATGTCTCCAATGGGAAGGGTTAAGTTTTGTTCTAACATGCAGTGAACATAAGATACCTAGACCTTGCTTACATAAGAAGTGGATGGGGTACCAAAGGATTGATTCAGTAAGGTCATAGCTATCCTAACACCTTCCATAAATTGTGCACAAGTTCCATTTTGTCTTCCTTAACCATTTTAGGCACAAGGTTAGTTTGTCTTTTCCCTTTTATCTTCGCTTCTCCTTGGTCCAAAGTTTATATGCTCATAGGAAAAAGGAAATGCACCCTATCCTACATGAAGGCCTTATTCTGCTTATCGAAGGCTACTGCAAGAATAGTGCAATGGTAAAGCACCCCAAATAGGGGAAAAATAAGGTGTCAGGGAACAGAAAGAGTGAAAGTGTAAATGGGAAAGGAAAAATCAAGCTCCCTAGTGCTAAAAAGCAGAATGTAGAAGAAGATACGGAACGAGAGAGAATTGAAAAACCCAAGGAGGAAAACTTGGAGGAAGAAGAAGGAACTGAAAGCTGGGATACAAACTCTAATGAGGATGAAGAATGTTCTGAGAAGAATGAAAAAGATGATGTCAACACAGAGGAGGATTCTACAAATAGAACTGTAGATACGGAGGAAAACCAGAAAGTGTCAGAGGATGAATTTGTCCAAGATGACCCTATTGAGGACCCAACTTCAAAGAACGAAAAGGAAACTTCAGGTCAGGATGATAATCAAGATACGGATATGGAAATTCAAACTGGAATTAAAGAGTGGGAACAAAAGAGTCGAGAGGATATCTTTGAAGAAGCCAGGAACAGTCCCAATAAAAATTCTGAGGAATGGAGAGGGAAAAAATAGAATGATGAAACACACACACCTATGACTTGGGTTAATTTTAAAGTAGAGGCATCATCCCAATTTGATTCTTGGATGTGTAGGGAGATTATGGATCTCAAGAGGAAAGTGGAAACTATGGAAGATACCCTGAAAGCTATATGGAACAAAATAAACAATATGGAAAATCAGATAAGGGAGATCCCAGTCAAGCTCAAAGCCTATGAAAATAACCTCTGGGAACTTATTAAGGACAACAAAATGAAAATGGAGGAAGTTATGTCCAATATTTGTGTTGCTGCTGTCAATATAGGTAAAAGAGCCAATGAGGAGACCAAAGCCCTGGAGGGACCCAGCAAAAGGATGAGACAAAGTTCTAGAAAGAAGGTTACACAAAAAAGAGCTATGCTGGTGGCAACCACTACCCAGGATACTATTATGAAAGGAAAAGAAACTATGAAAATGATATTAAAACTGGATGAATAATCTGGTTCTTCTTGTTGGTTTAGTAACTGGTCTTGTTCTTTCTTTTCTTTTTGTAATCCTTTGCCTTTGGTGAAACCAAATCTCTGTTAAATCTAGGTTTTGATTGGAAGTCTTTCTAGTGGTTTCAGGTCCATTAAAAACCTATTTTTGCTACTTCATTGTAGTAGTTTTTAGGCTTTGCCTATGGTCTTGGACGGTCTTTCTTTCTTTCATTGTAATAGGGTTTCAGGGCCCCTTCAAAACCTGATTTTACCTCAATCTAAAACACCTTCCATAAATTATACAATAGGAATCTAACCATTAGGGGACCTAAAAATATGGGATCCTTAGATCAATGAGGGTGAAAGGACTGAATCTAGGTCTTGGGCATTTACCCACTCTCTCAAGGATGGGAGATCAACATGAGGTAAGGGAAGATTATAATAGGTTTCAAAGGCCATAGGGGAAATTCATGAAACCTTCTTAGTGATTCCCTCTTAAATTATCCATCTTTATCTATCCTATAATCAATGAAAATGTGAGCAAGGAGGTAGATACATTACATTACCTCTAGTTTGGCTATGGTATGTTGGAGGCTTGCTAGCTAAATTAAGACTAGGTCATTATATCTCTGGTGCATAGAGGCATCCCTATTTTCCTCTGGGGAAATTTGATACATTTACTCCATAAGGAAGAATAAATCAGAACAATTCTTAATTCCATGCATGTTTAAGGTTGTCAAGTCTAGCTCTATGTCTTTGAAGATCCTCCCTTCATTATTTGTAGTTAGATAAAGTTATGCTTCCATCTTCATTTATTTCCTACCCACTGCCATTGATGGTATTAAATTTTTTTTGCATAGTCTCTAATGATTTTTCACAAGTACCTACCTCTTCAAATTTAGTCATGCTTATCTTGGTTATGTTATGTCTAATTAAACTAACTTGGACCTCCTTTTAAAGAGAGTTTATGTACTACCCTGAGCTTTAATGGTGAAATCTCTAGGCCTTGACTCTATACATGATTTATATTTTATGGGACTCTCTCCCACATCTCTTTTGTGATTTCAAGCTAAGGAAATCATTTGACTCAAATCTTCCAAGCTTGCATGGTGTCCAAGTGACCTAGCTTTGTATCTTTTACAATAATTTTCATACTTGCCACCTTAAGCACTATCCATTGGCTTTTAAATGCCTATTTATTTCATTATATAAACATAAATCCAATCCCTTAGATTTCATTTGTTTGTTGATCATTAATTTCATGCTTATGCCATGTTTTGAGCTCATGGGGTCTTAGAAAATCCTTCAGTCTCAGTGCACTGTTAGATGGAGATCGGTGAGCAAATGATCACGATTAGATCTTTGATGGGCCCAAACCATTATATGCATGCTTCTTAGGGAATCAATTTGCCATGTTTCATTCTCATGAATCCTTTGAAAATTCTTTTATCTTGATGCACCATTGGATGGAGATCAACGAGAAAGTGATCACCATTGGATCTTCAACAGGCCTAGACCATTAATTTCATACTTTTGTTACCTAGGTCCTATTAAATATTCTCTCTCATCTATTATATATCCACTTGTCTCCTTCATGGTACTTTATGATCCTTCATTAGCTTTTCTATTTATCTTGAGCATGTGTCATCTGCATGTGAAACTCATGAAGCCTTTGAAAGGCCTTCAAGCTTGATGCACCATCAAATGGAAATCAATGAGCAAGAAATTGCCATTAGATCTTTGATGGGCCTGAACCCTTAATTGTATGCTTTCTAAGGGGATTGGCCATGTGTTGAGCTCATGAATCCTTTAAAAATTCTTTGAGATTGATGCACCATTGGATGGAGATCAGTGAGCAAGAGATCACTGTCAGATCTACAAAAAGCATGAAAGATAATCATTAGACCCACATATATAAATACTTGGGGTAAACCATTAAGGCTAAGTCCAAGACTAAGCACTGAGACCTTAATATTAATATTTTATCCTAAGTTAGGTGACTTTTCAAAAGAAATTTATAAAATGAGCCATTTAAACCCATAGCAAAATATTCAAGAATAGGAAAAAAGGAATAGAAAGAGGCTTGGGCCATGTTTAAAACATGATGTAAGCTTTTCATTAGTCCTTTTATTAATTTTTTCCCATTTATCTAACTCCCACAAGATTTGAATTTGAACTCTAAGGGTTTCTTGTTCAAGAACCCTATCTCTTTCCATGAGACCTATGCTTAGTCATCCAAAGATAATTGTTAGCAAGGTTAGTTTATAAAGCATATTTAAAACTCACAAAGACTCATCCCTTTTAATGGAAATGATCTCCATATTCTAACAAGAGTAACCCTATGCAAAACTAGACTAGAATGTAGAGATTATAAAATTATTTAAAGGGTCCCCATTTTCAAAGTGGAAATAAAAAGGGATTGTTGGTCCCAAAAATAGGAACCCATACTATATTTGATCCAACAAACCCTACATGGCATAGACATTGTAATCACAACATAATTTCCATTCCCTCATCTCTACATATATCTATAAGTAGCATCCCAACACTACCATTTGGAATTCACTAACATTCCACCACCCTTTCCATCCACACAAGTCTAGATTTACTGCATGGGATGCCCATTCAACTCAGAACAATAGTTGTGCATGGGTTGGTAGAGGATGGTTACTATGTTTGTGGAGACATGAGATGTTTCATAACACGTAATTCTTTAGATGAATCAAAATACTTTATATAGTATTTTTTACTCTCTATATTAAAAACCATGTTAATAGCTTTCTATAAACATTAGGCATTCTCAATGGACTCAAATCAAGAACATGTAATTGGAAGGATAAAAAAATAGAAATCATGGTTTAAATCTCTACGAAAGAATTAGATAGTCCTTTAGGACTAATAAAGTAGAATTGAATAAATATTTAACCATTCCACTAAAAAATTAGTGTCTAATGACTGGCAAAAATGAAATAAAAATTGGTATCCACATCATTGATTAAATTTAATAACCACTTACCTTCTATATCTTCAATTTCATCATGAGAGATTCAATGCATTCCCTTATCCACACTCAATACTTATGAGGCCATCACACAAATATGTAATTCTCATCATATATCAATTAGATACAAAATTATAGGCTTATTGATAACATTTATATATTGATAATAAGAGGGTAATAAGTGGAGAAATTTTGTGCCATAATTTTATACACAATGATGTGTGGCACATTTAATTTAAATATACATATTTGATATAGATTATAGATAACACTTGCCTAAAGGTGAAAGTTACATCATAAGGGATTGTATTATTTTTTATTTTTGAAAAGTGGGGTTTTATGAAGTGAAATAGTGTAAATCAATGGTTGTATGTCTCTCCCCATATGGGTAGTACTTAGGTGAGATCCTCTGAGAAGAATTGGGTTTATGTCAAATGTAGGAATATTAGAAACAATTCCATGAGTATTGGGATTTATACAAAACTTTTTTATCTACATGTTCTAATATTGTTATTCCTAATATGGTCCATGCATTCATGTTTTTTAGGGTCTCCCTTACATGATTATACCCCTAATTTTCTTCTTCTTTCTCCTATGTCTATGTGGATTGGAGAGGTACTTATTTATTTATCAAAGAAAATAATAGATCTATATATCTTTGATCTATACATTCAATATTTTGATCTTGATATTAGATGCAAGTATTTATTTGGTAAATATGTGGGCACTTTGCTCTCATCATTTGACCTTTCCAAATAGGCCTCAATTTCTTGGATCTCTTACTTCTCCCCTTTGTATTTTTTATTTGTAGTTATTAAAAGGACATTAAAAGAAGGTATTATAAGGACATTCAATGTATCCCTAAGGGGACATCTTCAATTAATTAAAAATAACTTCAAGGTATCTCGTACAAGATACATTAGAGCTATTATTAGGATCCTTTAAGGTATATCCAAGGATATACCTTAAAGGTATTACAAGGACCTAAGACACACCTTTAATTCCATTTTAATAGCTTCAAATTATATCCTAGGATATACTTATAAATTCCTTATAATACTTTGAAGGTTCATATTACAAGGACCAGGAGATATCTTTAAGGTCCTAGTGATACCTTCAATGTATCTCCTAGGACATACCTTGAAAGTATTATGAGGACTAGTAGATAAATTTAAGGTTTTTTTAATACCTTAAAAGTATTTATTAGGAGATACCTTGAAGTTTCCTTATAATACCTTAAATTTATCGCCTAAGAGATACGTTGAAGTTATTCAACGTAACTTCAAGGTATATACATAAGATACCATCAAGGTGTACTTTAAGAGATACCTATAATATATTTCAAGGAACTTAGGATATATTTTAAATAGATGACAATGACATAGGAGATGCATTGATGGTAATTGTAATACCTTAAAGGTATCTCTTTTAAGCTCATATTAATACCTCTAAGGTATCTCCTAAGAGATACCTTTAAAGTCATTGTAATATCTTCAAGGTATCTCCTAGGTATGAAGATCCTTGCAATACCTTCAAGGTATCTCCTAGTAGGTCCTTGTAATGAATTCATGGTATCTCTTAGGAGATGCCTTGAGGGTCCTTATAATACCATCAATGCATATCCTAAGAGATAACTTGATGGTATACCTATGATATGCCTTGAAGGTATTAAAACAACCTTAAAGTTTCCTCCTAGGTCCTTGTAATACCTTCAAGTTATCTCCTGCAATACACCTTGAAGGTTTCTTAAAATACATTCAAGGTATTTTCTAATTATATCCTATGATACATTTTTAAGGTATTGAGGGAACCTTCAAGATGTCTCACAAGAGATACCTTAGAAGTATTACAAGGTATTATTTTCAAGGTATCTCCTAGGTAGTACAAGGACCTTCAAGAACTAAGCTTGAAGGTATTATAATTAACTTCAAGTTATCTCCTTGAATTTAATTATAATACCTTCAAGGTATCTATTTTAAGGTCCCTAAAATACCTTGAAAGTATCTCTTATACATGAAGGTCCTTGTAATACCTTCAAGGTATCTTTTATGCATGAAAGTCCATGTGAGATCATATAAAGTATTAAAAGGAAATCCAAGGTAACTCTTTGAAGGTCCTATTAATACCTTTACTTTATCTCCTTAAGGGTATTTATAATAAATTCAAATTATCTCCTTTTGTAATCATTAAAGATATCTAATAGATATGAATGTCTACATAATACCTTCAAGGTATCTCCTAGGAGATAACTTGAATTTATTACAATGAACATAATAATGAGGAGATACCTAGAAGGTATTATAAATAAATTCATACATAAAATATACTTTGATAGTAAGTCCTTGTAATACCATCATGTTATCTATTTTATATACCTTGAAGTTCCTTATAATCCTTTTAAGGTGTATCCTAAGAGATATTTTTAAGGTATACCTAGGAGATGCCTTGAAAGTAATACAATGACCTTCAATGTATCTCTTATGTTCTTGTAATAGCTTCAAGGTATTTTATATGAGAAACCTTAAAGGTTCCTTGCAATTCCTCTAATGTATATAGACACCTAGGAGATACCTTGAAGGTATACCAAGGAACCATCAAGGTGTCTTGTAGGAGATACCTTGAAAGTATTACAAGGAACTAGTTTCAAGGTATCTCTTAGAAGATGCCTTCAAATTAATTAAAGTACCTTTAATGTATCTCTTATGAGATACCTTTAAGGTATTTCATGGACCTTTAAGGTACCTAGACTAAAATATACCTATAATTCCTTCAGTTTATCTCTTTCAAGGTCCTTGTAATACCTCTAAAATATATCCTATGTACAAAGGTCCATGAAATACCCTCAAGCCATCTCCTACATATGAAAGTAATGTTAATGCCTTAAATGTATCTAATATAAGGTATTAAAAGTAACTTCAAGGTATATTCTTGAATGTCATTTAATACCTTCAAGTTCTCTCTTCTAAGGTCATTGTAATACCTTCAAAGTATTTTTTATGTATGAAGGTTTTAGTAATACATTCAATGTATCTCTTAGACATGAATATTTTTGTACTACCTTCAAGGTATCTCTTAGGATATATATTTAATGTATTACAATGAAATTCATAAAGATATACCTTAAAGGTATTAAAATGAAAATCATGGTACTTCAAGGTATATCATAAGTATGAAGGAGATACCTTGAAGTACAATGAACGTCCTTGTAATACTTTCAATGTATTTCCTAGGTGTGAAGCAAATACCTTCTATGAGATACCTTGATTGTAATATAAATATCTTCATACCTAAGAGATACCTTTAAGGTATTACAAGGACATTAAAATTATCTCTCTCACACCTAGGAGTTACCTTGAAGTACCATAAATTTACTACATGTTACTTCATGACGGTAATGGATTTGATTTTATTAGTTGATTATAATGGATGAGTGCCAAAGTGTGTCTTGTGTGACACCTTGATATGTTTATCCAAATAACACCTCTCAAGGTACAATACAAAATATACTTTAACCCTAAAATAGATTATCATAAATAGTAAAAAATTAATTCATTCTAGGTATTTCCTATGATATACCTCTTGTATCTAAATTATATGATTTCAAAATGCACCTATCACATCAAAAGATACCTCTCAAGGTATCTCTCAAAATACAACTATTACACCCAATATAAATCCTTGTCACCTTGATTTCACTCTCTCTATGTAAACTCATGGTATTATACATTCAATTTGTACCTATAATGGGTATGTTGTGAAAGTTACTATAGTATAGACTTAGCTAGATGTAATTGGGTTATATCAAAATTTAGAAGAGATTGTAACATTCTCAAGGATATTGAATTATATATTAGGAGTAAATAATGTTCCATGACCTAGTAGCTTGTATTGTGTATGATTTTTATTAAATATTTTTTTCTCCTCAAGAAGCCTTGGGTTTCAAAAATTTGTTTATTGTCACCAAAATTTGGACTTCCCTTTTATAAATTACAATTAATAAAAATCTCTATTAAAAGTATGATGGAGGGCCACATGAAATATTTAGTTATTAGAAACATAACAAGATTCTACTTATGAAATTATATGTCCATGATATATTTTATTAATGGCATCAACTGTCTTTGTATTTATTTTAATAATCATATACCATTTAGTTTTTCTTCACCCACTGAGTTTATTCTACTGCTCAGTGCTCATTACATTAATTTATTTTATTGGTGATGATTTTGTATTACATTGTAAATTTGGTACATAAAAATAAATGGATAATCTAAATAATCAATATTAACAACCCTCTTCAGTTTGCCCACTGTCCCCATTCCATAAACTAGAGTATAGTCAAATGGCTTGTCTATTTAGATATGCAATGCTTAATGCCTTTTGGTTGTTAAACATTATGATTGACATGATATTATCATATTATAAATATATTCCTTTGAATTATGCATAAATTTAATGTGTATGGCCTCTATTAAACTAAACTATAAGGCTTGTTTAATTATAAATAAATTAAATTAAAATTAAAAAACTTTTGACACCCAAACTATAAAAAGGAATGAAGATACCTTATATCTTAATTAATACATTCTCGCATGATGGGTGGGTATTTTAAAAATCATATAAGTTTTAACTATTAATATGAATTCTATTACCCTTTTTTTTATCCATTTGGAAATATTAATGGCATTAAAATAATGATGGGGAAAAAAGAAAAAAATATTTTAAAATTAGGATGTATTGTTATAATTGTGAAGAAGGGTAAAATTTGGGTTTGGTTCTCTCTTTAATTATTTTTAGAGGGTCTCTAATGGAATTTTATTTTTGTGTGATTTTTTTAGTCTCTAATGCAAAGTTTTGTGATTTTTTTTAGTGTAGGGCATGTTTCCTTACAACAAAATTTCATGGCATTGTAAACTTGAGTCTAGTAATTTGATATTAAAAAGGAAATGCTTTAGGGCCACTTATGGAATATAATTTACTCTTATTCTCTTTGAGATCAAAATTTCTTTTATAAATATGGAGGGAAAAAACTTTTTTCAGAATTCTCTAAACCTTGGTCTTGTAATATTAAAACAAATAGGTTTGATGGTGATAGTGAGTTATAACATTCCCTCTATTAATTGGGGGGTAGGGGTAGCTGATGTTGAATAAGGTAACATGCCAAATGAATATTTCTATTTTTTATCTTTATCCATGGTAAAATTTCATGATGTTGGAATTAAAGCTTTGATGACTAGTATTAACAAGCTAAACCTGTGCAATTTTTATAGAGAACCTAAATTGGGAATTATATTTCAATTTTGAGGATTTATCACCTAGGTTAAATGAGGATTGAAGTAAGTAGTATATGATAATCAAAGTTATTATTTTTTGGATTGACACACACACATGCACATCACATCATATATAACCTTTGTGATATTTCCAAAAAAGTTTTTTAAAGTAGTGTCATTAAAAACAAATGTGTTATACATTAAATTTTTAATATTTTTAGGTTTTAATGAATCTCCATGCTTATGTTATGGTATAGATAAAGCTTCATCTCCTACATATGGGTATACACTGAACTAATTTTATAATTAACCTGATTAAGAATCTCACATATTTTGCAAATATCTAGGACCAAAAAATATACATAAATGGATTTCAAATTTGGATACTATGTTTCTCCCATAAATAATGGAAAGGTCATTGTGAAGGAATAATACACAAAATTATAGTTTTATATGATAACTTTTTGAAATACACAAATCCCATTTTGACATGCCATGATGAAAAAATGCATTTTGGATGTGTAAGTGTTAATTTGAAAAAATATTTTCATCTGACTCTTCCACTTCCAATTCCAAGAGCTTTTGTAGACACTTGCAGGATGTGGTTGATAGTTTTATTAAATGGATCACAAGAATGATGCAACATGTCATAGATAAGTTTTATATAGAGGATTGCATGGACTAAGGACAAAATAATTTTGGTTCAGTTATGTATATGAAACCAAAGCAACAAGAGACCCTTTGATTGGATTCACATGTTTCTTATATTGATGATCCAACCACATTATGTAGCCTAAGAAATGAGTTTAGTGGGAAAAGGGTACATTTGTTACACAAATGTATAACTCTTGTAAATGAAAAGAGAATTTCAAATGGTTATATTGAATTTGCACATCTAGGAAGGGTTTTTGGTTGCATTATAGTCCTAATGGAGGAAAATTAATTGGTAATTTACATAAGGTACATTATACAACATCATGAGACTTGTAGTTTAGAATTAACTATATTATCTATCATTAGATGGACTTACAACAAGATAGTGGACATTGAAGGTAGATCAATAAATTTACCATACATGACACCAAAGGATAAATAAATTAGAATTTTTTGAGAATTATTAGATATTGAAGTTATTCTTTGCATAAAATTCCTAGAGCAGATGCATCCAAAAAAAAATTATTCATGCATATAACTATTCTAGCAAAAAATGATTGGAGTTAAACACTTCACTCAACCAAGTAGAATTTGATACAATTATAGAGAGTGAGATTATAAAGGTGTATGTTGAGAAATATGTGCCAATATATGTACTTAATTATGATTTTCATTAGAAATTCTCAAATCAAGAAGTATAAAGTTGTTTGATTCTACCACAATGGATAGGAGGCAACATGTCTTGGATTCCCTTTCTACTAGTTTATTTTAAAAATATAAAAAAACTATAATTGATTTTAAAGGTACCAAGATCTAATTATAATATTGGATTAAAATATATGGACTGAAGAGAATTATCTTTTTTGACATTCAAAATTATCACAAAAATGATGAACAATTTATACTCAATGTAGGGCAGTTTGGACAAAATCCACAAAATAAGTCAATGGCACATAAATATTTGTTTGACCAATTAGTGGATGATTTTTCATATGTTCCTCCAAAACTTACATTCAAGGTAGATATAAATGGTACATGAGGAAATGTTCAACATATTTCACTCAATAATATATTAGGTTCCATATCAATGCACAACTAGCAGATATGGAATATGTAAACAATATCCCAACCAAAATTCAATAAAATGTGGAGAACTAATTTTTATGATGAGACCATTGCCAAGTTTGATGGCTTTGATTGGTGAAAAACATGTATCTTTCTGCCTCAACAAAAATGCTTTGGGTCTTTATCTATAGATAAGGTAAAGCAAATCAATCAAGAATTTGTGATGCACTCAAATAAAATAATTTCTTTAATATAAATGTATTACACAAATTAAAATGAATTTTTGAGAAATACCCTAAATAATATCTCAATGTCATTCATGACAAGGTAGAATGCCAAAAAACATTTGTGCCAAGGAAAATGATAAAAAGAAAAATAGTTACTAACAAAATAATAGAGCTATCAATGGCATGGATTATTACAAATGGTCATGATACAGTTGGATATGGACATTATTTTTACCATATGTTCTTGGAAGGTGTAACTTTAATATCACATCATTGAATAAGTGCTTAAATGATATGTAAATAATAATTCCAGATACTTATGGATTTTTACTATATAAACTTAGATCTTCAAAATATCCATTGTATGATGCAATTTTGTCTAATAACTACTACCCTAAATGTAATAAATACATAGATGAAGCACACTCAATTGGTCCCTTAAATAAATTTCCTTCTAGGTCATACCTTCAACTACAAAACTATTACAGGGA
This sequence comes from Torreya grandis, assembly GCA_037957365.1. Taxonomy (NCBI): domain Eukaryota; kingdom Viridiplantae; phylum Streptophyta; class Pinopsida; order Cupressales; family Taxaceae; genus Torreya; species Torreya grandis. The sequence goes on along the minus strand of JARHVA010000504.1, from coordinate 1,882,022 downwards.
CAATAAGAAGAGGTACTTCACATTTTTTTTGAAAATTATGTTTTAAAAAAAACACTATTTAATGTTTCATTATTACATCTTCCATTCCTATGATAATTCATTTATCGATTATGATTGTATTTTTAAAATTAGTACAACCACTCTCCTTTGTCTTCTTATGTGTCTCTCAAGTGATAAATTTGTATTACCCCTTTTAAATTATTGAATAAAATACAATTATACTAAATCTGGTCTGCTACTCTAGAAAAGTTTTTCTCAATCCATACATACGTAGTATGCCTTGAATATCATAAAAAAACATGTATTCATAGCACATCAACTTCATTTATTTTTCTAGGTGTCTCTTAAGAAAAAAAATTAATTTATTCCTTGTATATTATCAAAAATGGTTTAGTAGTACCATAATCATTTTCATTAAAAGTAGTGTATCATTTTAGAGATAATTATAAATTAAAAATAAAGGTGTTATTTTAAGAACATATTTTATTTTTTAATATAAATGGAATAATACCAAGGTATCACTTGGGAGATACCAATGGTTACAAAGTATATAGTTTCATTGTCACTATAATTTATTTGATAATTATCAAAGGATGTATACAAAATTATTTGGTTTGATATACATAATAATTCCAATAAAAAAGAATTCATGTGGCATGTTATAATACCATTTTCACACTACTTAGCTTCCTTTTTGGGTTTTCTAATAACATACTAGCCTACTACCCTTTTGGGTTTTCAATCGACTAGATTAACTAGGAGGCCACACTTTATGGGTTTTAAATCAACTTGAACCCATTTATAATGCTTATGGATATCTTAAAAAACTATAAAATTTTATTAAACTAGAAAACTTAAACTATGTATTTACCTACTCTAGAGGTGGTGTCAAAGTTAGGCCAAGTGGATGTGTAGGTTTTGGTTGCTCAGACTGCACCTTTGTATTTATCTTTCTCTTTTACAAAATTTCTGGGAGCTCCTATGATGGAATGAACTTAGGTTATCCTATGATTTGTGAAATATCTAGTTCAACCTATGAGAGATCATGCTTAAGCATTTTATAATTATCAAGTAGTTTTTGATCCATAGTAAGAAAAATTCATAGTGGAATCTAAATTACCATCATATTTTTCACATCTCATTCTTCTATGATGGTAAAGAAGTCTCTAGAATTTTATATCTTAAATTGGATGTCTAACATAATATCATCAAACCTACAAAGGCATTTTATGTCTAACATAAGTTAAATTCTAATATGATATCTTAAGTTGGATGTCTAAAATAATATCTCTCCTTAACTACAAAGGCATTTTTCTCAATGTCACGGTTGGATTTATCCCTATAAGACATACCCATGAGGACATCGATGACACATTTTGAAACCTATCTAAATGTATAAAGAGAAAAGATGTATGGAATGTGGTAGAGATGATGGATAGTTAAAGGATATATGAAAATACACAACACTTCACACTATATTTGATTAAAATAGTAGTACATTTTAAAGACTATGTTAATATTTAATAGTTGAAGGGAATAAATGAAATAGTAGGCTTGACAAAAGGTCAATATTTTCTTCTAAGCATGGAGCTAAGTCAGCCCATTGTACATTGTAAAAATTCTACAAGAGATAGAAATTCATCCCCACCTTGCACCCCCCTCCCCTGATTACATTATGGGGAACAAAATAAAAAGGTCAGCCAAATGTTTTAGAAGGTAATCTGATGAAAATATTTTTCAAAGACTTGAAAAATGGAAAAAATTCATAAGATTTTATTGTTACAAAGGTCTCAAATAGAACTAGAAAAAAAAAAAAGTGAAAAAGAAATTAAATATAACATGACTAAGTATGTATAACAATTCAATGAATTCAGTTTGAATGGAATAGTAAGTGGAAGGATCTAGAATATTACTTCCAAAACATCCATGACATAATGGAAGAAGACATGTTCCCTTCTGAAGTTGAATGCACATGATATTTTTGGCCTAGAACTAACACATGAAATTAGAGAAGTCATACACTTGTTCTCACTGATTTTATAAAAGGCATTATAACAGACTATTTAAATGCATCACCACAATAGGCACTTTCAAAAATAGTGATAAAGGATTGGTAGCTATAGTTTTCTTTTGTGACATTGGAAAATTTGAAATGGTGTTTCTTTAATTTTGGAATGAGAAATATAAATGGTTTTTTTAAATTTAGTGCATTTTTTAGAATGTAAAATGTTTCATTGGATTCACTTAAGAGATGCCTTATTGTTTTATTTAATTTTTGATATTTTTTAGAGTGCAACTTCACATTTTGGGTCTTGGAAAATAGACTTTAGCATTTGTTTTTTATATTTTCTACTATGGTAATTAAGTATTCAACAACTGTGCATTTATAAAACGTCTTCAACATTTGACATTGAAACATGCACTTCAAATTTTGAGTATTTAAAAATGGTCTTCAATTTTTGTGTATTCCAATAAGTAAGTTTGAATTTCATGAATCGTAAAAAGGTCTTAGGATTTTCAATTTTATGAATTACACTTTGAATTTTACATCCTTCAAAATGGTTTTCAAAAAATGGTCTTCAAAATTTACACATCAGAATTTATTATTAGGAATTTATGCATTATAAAATACACTTCAACATTTTCATGTTTATAAAATGGTATTTAGGGTTTACTCCTCAAAATATCCCACTTTGGCATTTGTGTCCTAGGTTTTTTCCACTTCAATTTTAAGGTTTTATGGAAGGTCTTTGGATTTTTTTCATTATCATTCTATGCATTTGAAATAAAAATTGGGAATTCAACATTTATATATCAAGAATTGTTCTTTGACATTTATGTGTCAACAAATGGTCTTCAAAATTCTAGTTTTTCAAATTACACTTCATAGTTCAAGTCTTGAGAAATGTTCTTTATCAACTTAGCACTCACAAATCCTATCTACCACAAACTCAAATTTAAAATGTAAGAGCACTTGAGATCATTCCAAATGGCACAATCTCAACAACTGTAATATGTGAAAGGATGAATAGTCAAAACAAACGTCCCAAAGAGCATGAGCATATGATATTGTGACACACATCATAATCTCAATAACTTGGTTGTGTGGGAGACTATATAAACATTTTTGAGGTGCCCAGTAACTTGAGTACTGATGATCATGCCACTTATCATAATCTTAGGGACTCTCTTATGAAGACCCAAGTCAACATGGGTAAACTAGTTTTCAAGTGATTGACATATGGATTACACACAATACGAGATAAACTTTGAAGGTCACATGGATGTCACCTAAAAATTAAATAAATAGTTCATAATCAAATCAACTATTGACAAGTGGCATCCCAATCATCCCAGGTGACCTAATCACACATCGTCTGAGTACCTTGTTCATGTAGGAATTATTTTCCATATGAAATAAACTACCTAGGCTTATTATATGTAAATGTATAGTTTGTGAACTAGTTTGAATGGTCGTAATTTTTTTATTGAAGATAGAAAGACCAAGGGCATTTTAATGGTGTGATTTGACTATTTTTCACACTTAGATAAATGTGATTTATTAGTAATAAGTTCAACTAATTATTTAAAAATATAATTAAGTCTTGATAAATCCCAATTTATTTCTCATAGTTTCCAAAAATTGAACTAATAATTATTTGTGATATTTTTAAATAATTTGAACTTATTAAAAATATATTAGATATATGTGATTTATTTGTAATATTTCCAACTAAATCTTGCTATAGTCCAATTTATTTATGATAGTAAACTATAATTCTAGTAATAAACATTATCAATAATTTCATACAAATCAATTCTAAATTATTTGAAAAATAGTTCCAAATTAATTTCAGAATAATCAATTCTAATTTAGAATTATGTTGCTCTAGTTATTAGTGAATTTGATTTATGGTTAGAGATTCAATTAAATTATTGAATTAGTATATTTACACTTACTCATTCAGAATATTTTCCCAATGAACAACAAACAAATTATTGTCATTGAGATATTTTATTATGTAGATGAACTAGATTGCTTAATATGTTTTCATCCATAATTTGGCTAATCAAATAGTGCCATGTATCCCATATATGGAAGCTACTTCAAAGGATCAATGATTGGTATGAAGGCCCAGAAGGGTGCCATGAGTTTAAAATAGTCTAATTTATTCAAAATGATCTACTCCCAAATGGTTTGAAATAATTCAATTTATTTGGAATATAGAAAAGTTAAATATTTAAGGAGAAAATATTATCCACTCCACTTTAGTGGGTATAATTTCAAATTATTTATTATCTATAACCCAATTTAATCGAAATAATATGCTCAAATGGTTTGAAGCAATCTAATTCATTCGAAAAAATCAAAATTTATTTTTGGAGAAAATCTTCTTCTGAATCATTGACCATTTTATAGGTATAGGTCTAAATGATTCAAAATAGCCCTATTTACTCAAAATGATCTATGCCTAAATGCTTTGAAACAATCCAGCTTATTTTGAATATAACAAATTTATTCTTGAAGAAAATTCTCTTCACTCCACTTTAGTGGGTATAAGTCCATTTTATTTAAAATAGACCAATTTATTCGAAATGATCTATTTCCAAATGGTTTTAAACACTCCAATTTATTTAGAATATATGAAATTTATTTTTATGAGAAAAATTTATCCACTCCACTTTACGGGGTATAAGTCTAGATTATTCAAAATAGTCCAATTCATTCAAAATGATCTATGGCCCAATGGTTTGAAACAATCCATTTTATTTGGAACATAATAAAAAAAAATTGGAGAAAATTTTCTCCACTCCACTTCAATGCATTTGAGTCCAAATTATATGAAATATTCCTTATGTCATTGTACATGATCATTTCTAAGAAAAGGAATAAGAAGTAAATGCATGGACAAACCTCCATTTGGTCCTCATGCCCTAATGAAAACATATTTTCCAAGCAAATAATAAGAAGAATATGAATGAATGGGACTATGAAAACCTAAATATGCTCACAAATACTTGATTATGTCAATTTTAACCCTTTTTCACTTTAATTAAATTATGCAATTAATTCAAACCTATTTTGACACTTTGGCATATCCTAAGCACATGTGGGGACCTTTTATTTTATAATTTGTCATTTGTTACCTACATAAATGTTCTAACATATAAAAATAACCCTAATAATCTATTCAGATGGACCAAGACCCAAAATGTGACACATTTCCTTAAGGGTCAAAATAATCTAGTTTGGGTTAGGAGTGGTAAACGGTTCTGACCCCTATTGGATGTTTATGATCCTTATCTTCTAATGGTCATATAAAATTGAACCCTCCCTTACTTTGTCTTCCATGTTTTTGGGCTTCCAAGTGTGTGATTTCCCATTTTGGATTGTTATAAAATAAAATTCAATTCACTCATTAATCCACTTGAAATTTTAATAAAGAGGCACATTTACATTATTGCACATTGAGAAAAGCTTCCTATTCTTCCAAATTTTTATTCTAAGCATTACAAGCAGGTCTCAACCAAGTCCCATATAATTTTTACTTAACCCAAAACAAAGTATGATTAATTATTTGAGCCATATTTAGATTTATTCATATAGTCAAAGGATCTAACAAAATTTCACAATGCATTCTAGGTGAGAGAACTACACAAGATTGAATTCTTAACATAGTCATGGATTGAGTTCCAAATGAAAGTAACCCAATTAATGCAACCTAGAATTTATCACACTCACACTCACACAAAGACTTGTAATAAAAATAAATTACAAATAGTTTTATTCACTTACTCAAATAGAGTGGGTTGAGATTTAAAATATAAGAAGCAACACTTAACTTGATTATAACATCATTGCCCTCATCAATATGAGCCTATGCCTTTCAAATCATAATATATATGTAAGGCATTCACTCTATATTCTTATTTTTGGCCTTGTATTTTCTATTCGACTCTTTCTTCACTCTCTGAGTTAGTTGAAAATTATGACACAATTTTCTTGTCTTGCATAAACTTCCTAAATGATTCCCTTAACCCTCTACTTATAGAAATCTTTGAAATTTCTCAAATATCCTCTTCTTGCCAACAAATATAGATGCCAAATAAATTATGTTGGTGATTTAATATTTAAATTTTACTTTCCCTCCAAGCCTGTAACATGCTTACTACATATTTTGATGTTCCTACCTATAGGTCTAATTCTAACTTGATGATTAGAATAATGTGGCTTCCCAGTCAAATAATTTTGTATTTTAGTGGTTTTGTCCTTCTTTTGAAATTTAGGTCTAAATTTATGTCATGTGCATAGATATTTGGTCCCATCTATAACATTTTCATGTATCCTCATGTGTTACTACCATAGAAATTTCACATGTGACTCTTTCCCTATAATTTTTCACCACTAATATTTACTAGGTGCACTTGAGATCTTAGAAAAATAATACTTGGTACTAAAAATGATGTAAGATAAATTTTGTGCCCTATATTCTCCTACATCAGACACCCCAAGTAACTAAAATGTAAGTCCTAGCTAACAAGTTTATATTTGTAATATCATAGACACAACAATCAATATCAACAAGTTTTATCCATGAAGAATTTTAAATCACCTGATACTTCTATTTTAGTATATACTCCCTATACTCTTTTTTACACATCTTTTTCACAACTTTCAAATCCAAAATTTCTTCTATTTCATCTCTTTCCTTTTCATGCATCTTTTAATTCTAATTTATTAATTTTACATTTTATTTTCTTGTTTCATCTTCCTCTTATGCCTCATGAAAATCATACAAATATGATACATTTAATATTGGAGATATATCCATCTCTTCCATTAGCTCAATCTCATATGTATTTTTTGAAAACTTGTGCAACATTTTATAAGGACCTATCTTTTTTAATTTTAATGTATTTTAGGTTCCTTTTATAAACATTTATTTGTGAAAATGAGTCAATACTTTTTAAACTACTTCAGATTTCTTCCTCCTGCACTTCTCATATGTGTATCAATCATATTCTTGGGTACTATGCTATAGAATTTAATTTAATTCTTCATGAAAGATACACATATATTCAATACAACCCTATACTTTCATACTCCTATACACTTATCTTTCTCATCTTGATGGCTCCTACACTAAATCCATAAACAACCTAAAAAGGTCTCCATCCCATGATCTAGTTAAAATAATTATTATATGAAAATTGGCCTACACCAACAACATGTCCTATTATGTCAGCTTGTATCCTACTATCCACCTCATCAAAATTCTAAGGATTATGTTAAAAACCTCCATTTATCCATCAGTTTGTGGATGGTATGTAGAACTATAATTCAACCATTTTCCTAGATTATTCCATAGAGCATACCAAAAATAGTTGACAAATTTGGATTCCTTATCTAATAATATGCTATGTGGATGTTTATGCAACCTCACCACATATTTGAAGAATAAATTGATGAAATTAGTCATGTCACTAGTATTTTTTAAATAAATAAAATGTGCCATCTTGTAAAAATGATAATCCATGATAGAAATCAAATCATGCCTATATGTGTTTTGGGTAACCCAAGAATAAAATCCATGTTGATGCCTTCGCATGGTATCTTTGGCATTGTTAAGGGTTGGTAAAAATCACATTTTTGATTATTTCATTTTCTATTCATAAAGTCCCACACTTATATACGTATGTGCTCATCCTTGGCCAATAATATCCATCAATCAGTAATGCAAGTGTCTTGTCTCCTCCAAAGTATCTTATAAATCTTCCACTATATTTTTACCTAATCAAGTTTTCATGCATTAATCTTCTAGTCATATATAACTATGTACCCTTGAAAAAAAATCCAATCTTGTATTAAATAATTTAGACATGGAGTGTAATCTATATTTGTCATATTAATGCAAACCCTTCATGCATGTTATAAATATTTATCTTTAGCATAAAAATCCTTCATCATAACAAATCCATATTCTTTGATCCTCATCTATTCCATCATCAATGCCATTCTAATCAATGCATAAATGACCTTATTTGATATCAAACTCTTGTGATTCAACCTGAAGGTATAACTTTGTAGATATTTCACCCACTTAATATGCATTTGGTCAAAGTTTCCTTGAGTATTAATGAACTATAACACCTAGTGGTCTATATAAAACAAAAAATATTTTTTAAACATGTAATTCTTACACTTTTTCAACATTTATACTATGGCATAAAAATATTAGCCAAAGAATGAATATTTACACTTTGGACCATTTAAATTTTCACTAAAATAGGTTGTTGGGCCTTTGGCTTAATATTGTACCTATTTATGTGCCACTTGTATACATAATATTTTTAAACTTTATCAATTCCTGATACTTTCTATCTTGTAGGAACCCATGAAGTCTCAATATCTCTTAGTGCATGCATTAAATGGTGCATCAAGAGAGGGGTGGGAATACCATTGATGCTTTAGAAGATTTTTATTCCTAATACCACCACTTAAAACCAACACAAATCCCTCCTATATGTTTCCCTAAACCTTGACACCTCCCTTAATCGCTCCTCCAAGTAATTCACTACCTCAAATATCCCTTACCTAATCAAAACCTATTTTTAACATCTTCTAAACATAGTCATATAGGTTGACCTTGTTCAAGGATTTGAACACATTACAAGACTAAGTCAGACTAGTTGACTTAGTTTGAGACCTAACAACTCTATTTCCTAACTAACTAGGTTGACTAGGTCGAATGTGTTGGATAAAATTATATAAGGGTTTAGGGTTAAATCTGACTATATAAACACATCCTTCACCCTATTTTCAACAAAGATAATCATTCATTTGTACTTATTTATTTGCTTATCTACCATTCTACTTGAGGAGTCATTTCTTAGGGTTTTAGACTTCTGTTAAAGAATAATATTATCTTGTGAAAAAATTATTTTGGGTGTATAATAGAAGTATTTTAGCCTAGAGATGACATATCTTTTTTTATCCTAATGAACCACAAAAACCTCTTTAAAAACACCAATTTCCAAGGGAGAGATTGAGGTTCAATGGGTTCCTCTTTAAGATAAGTGTTCCTAACTCTTGCTTCTCTTTAGTTAGTAGATATATTTTCATGTGTAATGTCTTATGATTTTATTTATATATCCATGCTTAGGATTACCTCTACATTGAATTGAGTATAGTTATTATTTACATATTTATTATCCCTCATTTGTGCCACAAGCTTTGGTGAGTACTAGAATAGATTTAATTTACTATGTTATAAACCATAGGACATAACTAAGTTTATTATGTGGTATTAATCAGCTATAGGTTTTTTAACCCTCTCTAATTATAATGTATGGTAATAAACCCATTAGTTATATCTATTTTATCCATATTGATCATGACCCCAATTGTCGAATTATACCAATAAGCATAATGGTTAGTTTGACTTATATTCTCTAAGCTAGGATTGATTTATATATCAACTTCACTTTCCCTTATATACATTTCAGTGAACCCAACATGAACTAACCATTGCAAGTTTTCCTTCACACTTTCATTAATTTTAATTTCTTATTTATTTCATTTTTATATTATTAGATCAACTCTATTAACTTAGTCTAACATTTTGTGTGTAGGTTTTAACACACAATTGATCTAATCAACTTTGTTTGGATTCATTTAAGTCACCTTCAATTACAAACTACTAAATCAATCTGATTGACTCATTTGGATTTTCCATATATAGATTATTAGACTCAATTGACTTAGTTGAATTTATTAATAGCTTAAAAATATTTATATGAATGATACAATATAAAAGCAATAATTTATAACTATTAAATCATCAAGTTCAATCTCATCAAATTATCCATTTCTTTTCTTCATTTCAATCGTACTTTTCATAGTTTAGTTTTATAAAACTATAACCCTATAGTTAACTAAGTCAACTGGATCAATTTATTTCTATAATTTATTCTTTCCCAAGAGACCAATCAACTTGTTAGACTATGTTTATTTTAAATTTTTCTTTAAAACATAAAATCTATTGTGTTAGTTATTTTATATACTATTTGTTTAGACTAGAACATAGTCAAAATAGAAAATTTAAATTTATCAATTTATTCACATTGTTTTTCATTTGATTTACATGCTTAAAAATAAAAAAATATCAAAAATCATTAAAAAATTCTACCCAAGGTATACCTATTTATATTTAATCACCAAGGGGGAAGCTAACTTAGTTTTCTGTTCGAGTATAAATACATGGTCAATGGTATATATTGGAAAAGCACCTGATACCCTTATCACTCTGATATTGTGAAGTGAGGGGGTAGGCCCTAATACCAATCTAGTACCATAACAATTACATTTATATTTAATCCTTAACAACTTAAAACCAACTTTAGCTTACATCTTTCTAGTTCTTTTTTGAAGACAAACACCCTATCACATTTATTTTTAAAGTTATAATTAAAAAAATTCAAGCATGACCACATAGACTAGCATTTATATTTTTAGAATTATTGATTTCTCTTTTTCAATTATATTTTGTATTATAAAACTTGTATTGGCTAGCATTGGTAAAAGTTTTATGATGTGTGCTACAACTAGATTGACTAGGTTAACCTATTTGCATTTGTATTTATTTCAATTTCTATGATAATTAACACTAGATCATCTAGAGTCATACCTATCAAAACCTAAATTTACCCTTAGAACACTATAAACCCACTCAATTGTGTTTCTTATAATTTTATTTCTACAAAACATACTCATTTTATTTGACCCAGTCTCTCATAGGTTGGTTATATTTCCTTTCTACATAACACAATCATTATATTTGATATAGTCTCTCATAAGCTAGTATTTTTACCATTTTATAGGACATAATAATCCTATTTAACCCCATATATTATAGTATACCTATTATATTTACTTTCAATACATATTTAACCTGTCTAATTTTGTGTATTGCATACTTTCTCAATTTAACCATCTGAAGAACATAGTTGACCTATTTGATCATATCTCTTACAACATGTTGCACCCAACATTCCCTCTTTCCATAGGACATGGGGACCCACATTTTTTTAATATGAACTTTGATTTTAGTATTGGTATATTTAACAATGTATATCTTTATGGACTTGGATTTACCTTTTTGGGCTTTTCCTAAGTAGACCCTTCAGGACTTTGTCTTGGATAAATGTCTCAAAAATTAGACCCTTCAGATCATTATCATAAATATAAAGTAACTTTAGTAGGTTTCCCTTTGGATTTTCACCCTCATTTTCCCTTCCTAACCAAATCCTCTAGACATTTCATCTGAAAGAATTTTCACCCTTCATGCCCAATGCACCTATCTTTCCTACTTTATGTAACCTGCCCTTTAGGATTTTGGAAGTGACCCTTAAGTGTAAAAAAATACCCTCTAGGAAATCAAACTAGTCCTTTTTATCCTCTATGAAGTAGACCATTTGAACACTCCTTACCATAGAGTTGATCATTCAAAGTCTTTCCCACAGACCCTTCAGGACCTTCCTAGGTGGCCCTTTGGCCTTATCTTATAGGGTACATACCCTTTGGGTCTATCAAAAATTTCAATTTGGCATTTTTGAATATTCAAAATTTCCCTTTGGACTATTCCATTAAAACTTCCTTCGAGACCCTTTAGCCATATTTCTTTGGAACTTTTATTTTGGGCATTTTTATCTAATGTAAGATCTCCAAAGAAATTTTTCTGAAGGACACTTCCCTTTTGAAAACTCCTAAAACTTACTCCTCAAATTTTGATGAAGCTACCCTTCAAGATTTTGAAAAGTTCCCTTATATGTACAAAATTAACCTTAAGGAATTTTTTGGAAATGCACTTCATCCTTTTCCTTTAAAACTTTTGTTCTATACCCTTGACTTATTCCTTTGGAACTTTTGTTTTGGGCCATTTATCTGATACAAAAATATTTAAAAAAAAATTGTAGGGTACCTACCCTTTGATCTCCCTTTGACATACCCTTCAAAAACATTTCTTGGAACTTTTATCTTCAACTCAATATCCTCTAAACATGGTACTCAAGATAATTCTAGCCTCAAAGTTAGATGCACATACCCTTCATAACTTTTTAAGTGCCCCCTTAACCATACAAAAATACCCCTTTAGGATATCAAAAGTACCCTTCAAGGATTTTGAAGTGAACCCTTTAAGACTTATGTCACAGACCAAAATGCCCTATGAAGTGAACCCTTTAGATTAAAAATACCCTTTAGGGAGATTGAAAAGGTCCTTTAACTATGAATATTAACCCTTCAGAATTAGTGTTTCAGATTCCTCACCATGATGATATATTTCCTTGGAGAAGTTGTCACAGACACTTTTTTTGAATCAATTCCCTGAAAGAAATAGTCCACTAACATTAACCCAAACATATTTCACTCGATATTAATCTAAGTACTTTTAATTTTAACCATGTCTCACTTCTATCCAAACTAAGGTACAATATTTACTATTAACGTTAGTAGAGACCCCTGCCAACCTAAGCTAACAAATTTGAATTGAAAGGGTCGAGTAAACATTGCACATTTATGTCACACAAACTAGTATTTAATGTAAAATCTTATATAGGTGATATGTAGCCATTAGAGTCATCATTTTAACTCAAGCTATCTTATGATCAAAGTATCCTTGAATCCTATTAACACATAAGATCCTAAATTTATATTTTAAAAGAGCATACAATAGGCTACAAGTGAGAGAGCTAAGTTGATCATGTGAGTATATAAGTTTACACAATAGGTAGTATATTGAAAAAAGTAAGCATGAATGCATAGCCATGGAATCCTCATCAAGGTCATCATGGAGAACTAATCTTCCCTTTGTGTTCTTAATTAAGGATTCCATAGAGTTTAAGGACATTGTATTTGATGTAGAGGTATTTGAGAACAAATATCAAAATTACTCATAGCTTTGGGATGTTATCAATTATATGGATGTATTTTAAGTGGATGATGAAACAACACTAGAAAACAAGTTATTTATCAAATAATTGATAGCTTAAAAATGCCAAAGGTTTCATTTCATTTCCACCAAACTAGAGGTAATGCCATGCATTGACCTTCTCAAGGATTTATTTTTTATGGGAAGGACATCATAGGATGCATATTTGTTTCATTCTCATAGTGATATATTAGTCACATGCATATATGGAGATGATTTTCAAAGGTATTTATCACTCATTGTACCTAATGCCTAATTTGACAATCACAACTTAGTTCAAAAAGGAAATGAGCCTCTAGGGAGAATTGCAATCATGGCTACTACTCAATAAAATCATGGCATGAAAAGTTAAGAAGCTAAGTGGATCATTACTGATCTATAAATTTATAATGGATATCTACATAGGTATGGCTCTATTAAATAGATTATATGGCATGCCATCTATTAATTTTGTAACCCTAGATTGGGTGCCTTTTCTCTATATGATGTTATCACACAATGTTGCTTATGCAAGGGGACAAATTTTTCACAAGGATAGATGTCTTACCCTTATAGGGGATTTCTATATGATGTCATATCTAGTTGAAATAGTTATGGGTATGTGTTATAAGGACCTATGTCATTTATAGTCCCCAACCACAAACTACATTAAGAATAGAATATGAGACCATTACCCATTCATGAAAATATATGCCTACTAGAGGCACATGGTTAGAATCTATAAGGATGTATACCCCTAGATATGGAAATCTATTTATGGTTCCCTATTTCTATGTATTAAAGGGAAAATTATGAATAACTTGACTGGGAAGGGTGATTACTTCTTGTATCAAGACATCATAGTTATATTAATTTGGGACAACAAGGTTGAACACATATGTCTTCCCAAACACATTCCTAATAAGCTATCAGAGCAAGAGATAACTTTCCAACTATGGAACAATATAGAGGAAGACTTGGCAAGACAAAAGAAGGATTTCTTATTTGGGAGTCTTATCACCATTATTAGGATAACATACACCATGATGATTCATCTTGGTGATTTTTTAGCCAAATGAGATCGATATAGTATCCCCATAATGCCACATTCATAGATACAACATCCAATGACACGTTCGTAGATACAACATCCCTTATTTTCACCAACCATATTGTTATGATTTTTGATTTTTGAATCCTACAATTGATGGGGAAGTATTAGAGAGGTAGAAGATAGTTAGTTTATGAGAAGATCATTTAAGGATGATCCAAGCAGAGCTTGCCATCACCACTAAGGAATTGGACAAATAAAGAGCCCTTTTTAAAGGGTGGAAACATTTGGACTTCTATAGTGGGTAGTATTATGAATAAGGAGCTTCCTATTCTCAAGAGCTCCACTTGGAATTGAAACTAAATATAGTTAAACAAGAGCCCTAGATTTTGGAATTAAGTGTAGGAAGGGGAGGAGCCTAAAGAGACCCCATTAGTTTAGACTCTAATGAAGAGGATAGGTAGGGTGTTAAAACCACTCCAATTTCCATGACCACCCATAATACATCTCATATTTCATAAATTAGGATAGCTATGGCATAATCAATAGTATCTTCCTCCCTTGGTTTATATTAGGAAACCAAGGACCCCCATAGGTAGCCCAACAACATAGGTGTCCATAGACTTATTTATGCCACCTCCCAACTTGTAATCATAAGTAGATAAATCAACCATGTAAGATTGGCTAGAGGACTCAGATGAGTAAGCTAAATTAGAGGAAGCAAAGGCTCTCAATCTTTAAGGTACCCACATTAAGCTACAACTTCAAGGTACCTCATCCCTCCCGACCTTTTCTTTAGCCTTAATTTATTTCATCTATGTACCCATTTCCTCTATATAAGTCCCCTCCACCTCATCCACTCATTCTATTGATCCCTCCACAACATCCACTATATCTTTTCCTACAACCATCCCTTCTATGCCTATTGGTAATACTATTTTGAGACTTCACATAAAGAATAAATCATCCATAAAGGTACAAATTTTTTTGGCCACACCCTAATTACACATTCAATCCATACAACTCTCCCTTCCAATCCTCACTTCCACTTCTATAAAGGAAACCACTAAAACTAGCACAAGTAAGGGAAGGAAGGAAAAGCCACACATTATGGTAGTCCACCCACTTCCTCAAATTGGAGGAGTGGACTGGTCTTAAATTATATGGCATTCCCTACCAAATGTATTTACAAAGACAACCAAGAAGTAGAGGGGAGAAGAGGAGGGGGAGCCAAAATAGGAAATTGTTGTCACAACCTCTTACATACCTAGTAATATCCCACCCTGGGCTATGGAATTGAGGAAATAATATTTGTAAAGGTACAGTTACAAGATAGCTAAGTTACCTAATAACTACCTTGTTTAATCCTCCTATTGGATCCATCCAACGAGTTAAAAAAAGGAAGCTTGAAGATGACCAAGGAACTAGTGTCATCCTTGAATAATGACAATTAGTGTTCTCCCTCACAAAGAGGTAGAATAGGCAACTAAGACAACTCATTTTTCAATAAAATCTTTTAGACTTGACACAAGTGCATAAGGAAGCTATAGTGGTTATCCATGAAGGGACAAAATTGGCTTGTCAGGAGTTGGAAGTGAAAGTGTAGGAACTATAGGCATAGGTGGACTAACTATAAGAATAATTAATTACCATGCATGTTCCTAAAAGTATAGAATCAAATGTAAGGGATGATACCTCAAAATGATGCTACTCTTTAGAGGCCATCAAATTCATGAAGGCCAAGATGGCACCTCAGACAAGCCTGGCCAATCAACTTTGTATCTCCCTAGCTTAGGATAACATAAGGCTCAAGATGTTATTTTCCTATATAGGTAACTCATTATATAGTCAACTTGATCTAATGACTACATTTGAGGTATTTAATGCCTTGAATCTAGTAGTTATTAGACATGAGGAGGTTAAGGAATGGTTGAAGGTGGTTATGGCCATGGTTCTCAACTATAAAGCACATGCAACCTAGTTCCTTCAATTTTAGAATGATTTGAATTTATTCAAAATAAAATATTCTATAAGAAGGTTAATTAGTAGAATTTATTTTGATAATATTATCCAAAAGGCAATAGATAATTTCAAGGGAAGCATTCAGGGTTTGATGGTGGAAAGCATTGAAGCAAAACTAAGCAAGGTAAGAAGGAAGGTGACTGAAGTGGAGATCTTTAGAAATAAGTTCCAAATTACTAAAGATGAACATGCAAAACTCATTAGACAAACAAAGAGTCTCCACTAACCTTCATTACTTAACTTAGACATCATTTGATAGTAACATGATGCAAAAAACAAAGTTTACAATGAGAATGAAGCAAATAAGAAATGGGTTTCTATCAGTGGAGCCACATCTTTAGCTTCTACTCTAACTAAAACCCATGCAACACTCCAACCAATGCATCCCTAACTTGGCATATGCCTCAATTTTGTAATGGTTCTTATTTTATCTACATTTGTAAAATTGAATTATTCTTTTGTACATGTACACATTGAATTCTATTATAAAGTCAATTATTTCTATTTATAGCTTCCATTTAGTTTTGGATTATGGTTAGAACTACATGTTCTAACTTCCTCATGTAAATGTCATGTAAAGACTTGGAGAATGAGACAACCCCTCCCCGAGATCTATAAATACATTATACCACCCTAACTCTTTTTTGGGTTAGATAATTTTGGAATATAAAGTAGAGAGCCATTTTTGGTCATCAGGCATAGTATTATGAGTATTTTCTTTCTAATTCTATGTAATTAGTATTTATTTTATGGGTGTTTATTTCAATAATCTTCAAGTGTGATAAATTTATGAAAATATTCTTGATTTTTTTTATTAGTATACTGATCTTATATGTGCAAATAGATATTAAATATTGGTGACTATATTGATTAAAATAACCAAGTTAAAGATTGAATCATATTTCTAAAATGTGTATTGGTGTTTTCTTGGTATAGTTTTTTTAGTGAGTGCTAAAGATGCCTTTGATAAATCACTTTGCCCAAGCCATAATCTCATTTTAAAGGGTATGCAATAACTACCTTGAATATAGTGACCTTTATATAAGGCTAGTGAACTCCCTATACTTTTGTTCCTTAGACTCCATGGTTGTATCTATTTGCATGTGTGAACTTGCTGGTAGCAATGGGTATTGGCTTTAAGATAACATAGGTTTCTCTAGAAGACATCCATAGAAGTGATTATTTAGGAACCTCAAATATTTATTTTCTACCTTACCTTACCTTATGCTCCCTTTTGTGTTTGCTATAACAATATACCCACCTTAAATTAGAGACCAACCACTCATCCAACTCACCTAGGATACCATATTTTGTAGAAATCACACCTTTGTCTTAAAAACATTATCAACAACCTACATACTTTATCATTATTCCATCAACAAGTTGAAAAAACCACATAGCTAAAACTCATGCCTTGGAGTAGAGTTTACCTCCATTGATATCCTAAAATTTTATAGGTTACCTCATTAACTATGGCGTTCATAAAACCTACATCAACATAGCCTATCCTACTCATTTTATTATAGAACAATGTCATTCGATTTGACTAGTATCATACCATTTTATCCTACTTTATAAAAAGTGTTTATCTTCCCTCCCTTATCATGTATTTTTTGTTTGATAATAATAGAAATTTAAATCAAGCTAACAAGATGAGTTTCACTAATCCCAAGAGACTTATTAAAACATAATTTGTGGTATCTAACACAAATAAAAAATGTTAATTTTACCACCTACATTACCAACTATAAAATTCGTCCTTATTATTCCATGACACTTAAACACTTATTTATGTTAGAATATGAATGTGTCATTGATTACATAGCTAAAATAATGCTTTTGATAAAAAAACTCAACATAGAGGTAATGATCCTACAGTTATTTATAACATCATGATGGGACCTTATTTTAAGAAACCCATTCAAATTCACCTAGCCTTTCCATAGGATTTGTGGCAAGTCATTTTTTTCAATATACACCTTTCCTCTCTATCATGTCTCCTTCTTACACTATGACATCATCCTCGCTATTTTATTTTACCTCCATGCCAAGCATTTCCACAAACATGGAGGGTTTAACCTTTAGTGGGGCTATTCAAAATACTTGCATGTATACCCATGTTACTAGTGTGTCTCATGCTACTATTTCTTCTTATGCTAATAGTGCATTTCATGATATTAATGTTTCTTATTCTACTAGTGCATCTCATGATACTAATGCTTCGTATGCCACTAGTGAATCTTATGCTACTAGTTCTTCTCAGGCCACTAGTGTGACACATACTACTAACTCATCTCAAACTCATATTGCATCTCAAGCTCTCAATACCTCACATAACATGGATGCATCAAATGTTACTTCTACTAGCCAAAATAGTGATCAAACCAGTCAAATTTTAATACAAATCTTAACCAAATGCACATATTTCAAACTAATAATGTAAACCAAATAATTTTCAATGGGGAATGAAAAATTGTAATGGGCCCCACCCCCCTTAGAGGTTCACATGGTAACCTCATACAAAAACCCCCACGTATAAACAAAACTATCAAACACTTATAAAATGAACCTCTTGTACCTCAAATTGCCAACATTGACATAAGATGTATCATTCCCACCATCACTTATAATGGATCTATGGTTCCTACCTTACATTTTAAAACATTTAGAAACCTTTAAAAATATTGGGTTAAGTTTAATAATTTCACTACAACTAAAATCTTAGCTAAAACACTTTAAAAATATGTTTTAGATTGGTATAATCAACTTAAAACTAACTCCATTACTAGCTTAGAATATTTGGCCAATTCATTGGTTCAATAATTCTAAACTATTTACCTTACTAAAATAACTTAGCTCATTTCATTAGCTATAAACAATTAGAAACTGAAACGACATAAATTTTCAACAAACTATGGAAAGCTTTGTCTAATATAGCTGAGTATAACATGGTAGATGAGAACCTCTTCCAATTATTTACTAATGTTCTTGACCCTAAATTACAATATCACATTAAGAATATTTCCCTAAAGAAATTGTAAGAGGCTTGTAACCAATCTAAATGTCAAGATATCTTTATATGTCAACTTAAACCTCCCCAACCTACAACAAGAACTCACATGTTTATCAAAGCTAAAAATTTCCATGAAACCAATGATGGTGTTACATATATTTATGACACCATAAACACCATCCAATACATTGATCCAAACAATACCATGAAGCATGTTCCTCTACCTAATAATAAGTCTCATCATAATCCTATATTTTCTCAAGGAAATTATACCAATGTGCATAAACCTATTTCATTATCAAAAATTCAATAACATCTTCCAAGACCTATAAAATAAGATTTTGACCATGAAAATCCTATGAAAACATGGTATGATCCAAATATATTTGTTTGGTTTCATGAAAGTTAGGGATATTCTCATAAAACTTGTAGACAATCAAGAAATATTACCATGGACTTTCTTCTTATAACTAACTTTGACCATGAATCCCTTATCTGAAAACATCAATAATCATATGACATAACACCTAAAGCTCATGAAATTCAAACTAAAAATCAAGCTTTAAACCAATCCAATTATCATTTAGCTATCTATAGGGATCCTCTTTCTAATAATGTTACATCCTGATTCCTTGCTAATAAAATTATTTTATTATCCATGGATATTTATAGTTAACAAATTTGGATTTGGTTATTTTGACTAAGTTTCAAGATATATGTTGTTATGGGATAGTAGGATGTTAGTTAGGTTGTATGATTACATTATTATGAATTAGTTGTAGTGTATGTGTTTACATTATGAACATGTTGATTTAGAATTTTATTTATGTTTTATGATGTATGTATATGATGATGTTATGATATAACTACTTGCTTATTGTGAGGTTGACATAGGAGAACTCATCCTTTAGATCATGATTGAGGGAGAGCATCATTGGAGTGGGTGATGTAGATTGAGATGTCATAAGATGATAGAGAAATTAATGGAGCTAATTCTAATCAGAGATCAAGAGTGTGAATTTAGCTAATCAACCCTTAGGGAAAGAAGTTTTTCATTGCTTACATGTTATAATTTCCATGTACAAAAAATAGAGTTGAGTATGAGGCTCTAATATTAGGTTTACAGTTTGCACTGAATAATAATGTGAAATAACTTAAGGTATTTGGGGACTCAAAGCTAGTAGTCCACTAGATAAGAAATAAATACCAATGAAAATTATCTTATTTAAATAAGTATAAGAATAGAGCATGGGATATGATTGAAATATTAGAAGATTTCAAAATATTAGCTCTCCTTAGAGAGAAAAATTAGGTCGTTGATTCACTAGCTGTCATTATTGCCAATTTGGAGCCATTACAAGAGTTTGAGGTAAAGAATTTTTTTATTGAATTGTTTCCTATTCCTTCTATTCTAAATAATGTGGAAAAATTTTAGGTTTTTGAGGATAACCAACAAATTATCCAGTTCTTTACTAATTTATGAGAGTTTGAGTCCCAAATTGTAGATGATAGATACATTAGTCATCAAGAAGACATAGACAAAGAAGGCATTCTCTGGCTTAAGGAAAACTAAATACCAACTGGTTTAAGAGAGGCCATTTGACTTAGATCCATGGGAACAACAACTCTAGTAGCCCAAGGTGAATGAATCTAATTTTAAGAAATAAAATTTATGGGATGAACATAACCCACATTATGTCAACATTCGTTTGATTTGTACTTCATATGTGAGGCAAAAAATTAAGGATATGATTACTCAATACAAGGAAAACATCACTTGGACATATGAGGACTTAAAATTATATGATCCACAAGTCATCACACATATAATCCCCCTAAAATTGGATCATAAACCATTTAGACAGAGATAAAGGATAGTTAATCCTATCATTGAAACCCTCATTTATAAGGAAGTGGAATAGTTACTAAGCACTAAAATCATCTTTCCAATCCAACATTCCCACTTGGGTGGCTAATTTATTCTCAGTAAGGAAGAAGAGTGGTAAAATTAGACTCTACATCAACTTCAAGAATCTGAATAAAGCATCAAGAAAAGACAATTATCCTCTACCTTATTTGGATGAATTCATACAAATAGTAAGTGGCTCTAAAATGATGTCCTTCTTAGATGGATTTTTAGGCTATAATCAAGTATTAGTATAGCCCAAAGATCAGATGAAGATAACATTTATTATGAAATAGGGAACATATGTGTATAAAAGGATGTTTTTCAACTTGATCAATGAAAGAGCTACCTTCCAAAGTGCCATAGACCATGCCTTCAATGGACTAACAAATAAGTGCATAATTATTTTACATGGATGACCTAACAGTATTTTTAAAGAATTGACAAGATCATGTAAGTCACCTATAGTCTATATTTGAGTGGTTTAGGAAATTTGGTGTTTCATTAAACCCAAAGAATAGTATAGTCAATGTTACTAAAAGAAAGTTGTTAAGACACATCATCACAAAGGATGGAACTACTATTGATCCAGATAGGGTTCAAGTGATTTTGAAGATTTAGCTACCTAATAGGAAAAGGAACTAAAATCATTTTTTGGGAAAATAAACTTTTTAAGGAAGTTCATTTTAAGATTCACAAAAATTGTCAAACCCCTCAATGCCATGCTCAAAAAACATGCTAAGATAGAGTGGCCTTTCAAGGCCAAAACATATTTTTAGGATATCAAAGATGCTATATCATAAGCTCTAATTCTAATTAGTCCTGACTTTACAAAAGATTTCTACCTATACTCCTTCACTTTAGAACATATGATTGTTGTAGTTATCACTTAGAAGAAGGATGAGATAAAACATCCTATTGCTTTTATGAGCACCAATTTGAAAGATGCTAAGCTTAGATACTCTATGATTGACAAATACATCCTCACCCTTATCAAAGTAGTTAACAAATTTTGACATTATATCTTGAGCAATAAAACCATCACTATTGTACATGATCTTGATGTCAAGCTCACCTTATCAAAAAATTATTTGGAAGAACGTAGAGGTAAATGGATGGCCAAGCTCTAAGAGTTTGACATAGAGATCTAGCCTACAAATATTATTAGAGTACAAGACATTATTTAGTTCATAACTGATCCAGATCCCTATATCACCATCGAAGAGGTATGTCAATCCTAGGTATATAAAGGTTAGTGATATACATATATAATTCAATACTTACTAATAGGAACATGTCCTCTAGAATATAATAGAGAAATAAAAAGATATTTGAGGCTCAAGGATGCTTACTACATGATTAAAAAGGGGATCCTTTATAGAATAAACTATGAAGGAATCTATCTCAAATGTGTGGCTATAGAGGAATCTATAAAGATCCTAAAGAATTTGCATCAAAATATAGTTAGTGTCCATCCTTCAGGGAACACTATAGCTCATAAGATCTTGAGTTTGGGCTATTATTGGTTGACAATTTTCAAAGATGTTCATACACATGTTAGAACCCACCATGAATGTCTATTTTTGGCTAAATGAGAAGTACACCCAACCATGCTACTATAACTATTTGTTGAAGGAAGGCTATTTACCCAATGGGGTTTAGACTTCATTGACATGATCAACCCAAATTATTTAGCTAAACATAAACTTGTAGTCATAGCCACAGACCATTGCATCAAATGGACCAAAGCTATCACTACAAAACATTGAAGAGCACATGATGTTTTGGCACACCCATTGCTCTAGTCTATGATAATGGACTGGCCTTCATATCAACAAAGTTTATTGAGTGGGCACATGAAAAGCAAATCATTATTAGTTCAACTTCAAACCATTACCCTCAGGTAAATGGGCTATCAAAGTTAATGAATTAAAATCTAATTGATACAATCAAGAAATATGTAGGAGATAAGCCTAGAGAATGGCATAATTTATTAAAGTATGCTCTTTGGGTAGGTCATACAAGGCACATACAAGCTCTTAATGCCTTACCTTTTTTTTCATATATGGATGAAGACATGTCTTCCCTATCACATTGAAGTTTCCCACTTATCAGTTCATTCCAGACTATATGGAGCCTACTGACAAATATGAGTCAAGACTATTAGATATAATTAAGATGGAAGATTCTAGGAATAAGGCATTACAAATATTCAATAAACATCAATACTTGGTCAAATTATGGTTTGATAAAAGGGTGAAAGTCAAATCATTCAAGATTTTAGACCTAGTGCTACTATGGGATAAATCCCATGAAAATAAAGGACAACATGACAAATTTACCTCATTATAGATTAGACCTTATCAAATCTTAAAAATAATAGGTGATAATGCATTTTGACTAAAAGACCTTTAAGATAATAAGCTAATATATCTAGTAAATGGATAGTTTTTAAAACATTACTTCAAGGTTATCCCATCTACAGATATTTATAATTAAGGATAATTAAGATAATTTTAGATTAGGAATAGATTAGATTTTGGCATTTTCTTATATTAGTTGTTTTTTGTTTTCTTAGATGACCAAAATTATGTTTATTCTATTATGACAAATTTGAAATTTAGACTAACCATGCTCACAACCAATGAAAAGGGGGAACTAAGAGTCATGGCATTTTTAAATGGCTCACAAGTGGGATGTATCCCCAATTTTCTTTATGTATTGGGAAAAAGGTAAATAATCATGCATTATTTTGAATGATGTCATAGTTGAATACCTTTACCAGGCATGTGGAAGTTTCTCTCAAAGTGTTTTATGTGAATTTAGAAAGTTTTCCTATTTCACTAGATCAAACACACTAATCAACTAAAACCTATTGGAAATGATAATTTTACATCTAGACTTGGTTGATGGGGACATCCTAGTAGTGGTTTTTATTATAATTTTACTAGCTCACTAGGGTTCCATTTATTCTCCTATATATAAAACAAAAAAATAATGATGAGTTCAAATAATAAAAGAAAATCTAAAGAAAAAGGGCTCATGTGATGAAATAAGGTCAATGTACCATGCATCATGATCAAGTAAAAGATAAATAATGAAGGGAGAAGAAATGGGCCCAAGGTAAGTCTATTGGGGCTATGGATGCCTAGTTGGTAGTAAAGCAATACCTGAGATTTCCTTTTTTTGAATTATAATAGATATTGGAATGAGACCTACAACCATGTCAAAACTTTAGAATAATTCATCATAGTATATGTTAAATAAATCTCACATTATGACACACACATCTAAGAAATTTGAAAGCAAGTATGTCATGTAAATCTACTTACGAGTCTCTTTCATGTTTCTGATTTAAATATTCTTCCATAGCACACTTCAAGATTGGTTCATGATTTTAAGCTAGAGTTATAGGTTATTAAATACTTAGGAGTATTTCCTCTATGAGTTGCCATTTATTACACCCAACATCCCCTCTTTCCATATGAAATGAGACCCACTTTTTTTGAATATGACCTTTGATTTTGGTATTGGTAGCATTGACACTGTATATCTTTATGGACTTGGATTTACCTTTTTTGGGCTTTTTCAAAGTAGACCCTTTGGTAATTTGTCATGGAAAAATGTCTCACAAAGTAGATCCTTTAGATTAATATTATAAATGAAGTACCTTTGGTAGATTTCCCTTCATATTTTCACCCTTCTTTGCCCTTCCTAGTTAAATCCTTTGGACATTTCATCTGAAAGAATTTTCATCCTTCATGCCTAATGCACCTATCTTTCTCATTTTGTGTAACCTACCCTTTAAAATTTTAAAAGTGACCCTTAAGTGTATGGTAGTACCCTTTAAGAAATCAAACTAGTCCTTTTTAGCCTTTACAAAGTAGACCCTTAAAAAAATCATTACCACAAAGTTGATCCTTCAGTCTTTTCCATAGACCCTTCAGGACCTTCCTAGATATCACTTTGGCCTTTTCATATTTAATCTTTCCACTCCTCTTTGACCTTATATTATAGGGCACATACCCTTCAGGTCTCTCAAAAATTACCATTTGGCATTTTAAAATATTTAGAATTACCCTTCAGACTATTCCTTTGGGACCCTTTAGACATATTTCTTTAGAACTTTTGTTTTGGGCATTTTTTTCTAATGTAAAATCTTTGAAGAATTTTTTTTGAAGCATAATTCCCTTTTGGAAACTCCTGAAACCTACCCTTCAGATTTTGTTGAAGCTACCCTTTGGGCTTTTGAAAACATCCCTTAGATATATGAAATTACCTTGTAGGAATTTTTTGGAAATGCCCTTCATCTTTTTCCTTAAAATTTTTATTTTTTTACCTTTGCCTTATTCCTTTAGATCTTTTGTTTTGGGCCTTTTGTCCTATACACAAATCCTAGAATAATTTTTGTAGGGTACCTACCCTTCGATCTCTCATAGACATACCCTTTAAAACCTTTTCTCAAAACTTCTATATTTAGCCTAATTTCCTCCAAACATGGTACCCAAGAGAATTCTACCCTCTAAGTTATAGGTACATACCCTTAATAACTTTTGAAGTGCCCCTGTAATCATATGAAAATACACCTTCAGGATATCTAAAGTACCCTTCGAGGATTCTAAAGTAAACCCTTCAAGACTTGTGTCACGGACCAAAATGCCCTACAAAATGGACCCTTTAGATCAAAATTACCCTTTGGGGAAACTGAAAAGGTCCTTTAACTATGAATATTAACCCTTATAAATTAGTGTTTTATATCCCTCACCATAACAATATATTTCCTTAGAGAAGTTGTCATGGATATTTTGTCTAAAACAATTCCCTGAAAGAAATAGTTTGCCAGCATTAACCTAAACATATTTCCCTTGATATTAATTTGAGTACTTTCAATTTTAACCATATCTTGATTCTATCCAAACTAAGGTAAAATATTTCCTATTAACATTAGTAGTGACCCCTGCCAACTTGAGCTAACAAATTTGAATTGAAAGGGCCAAGTAAACATTGCATATTTATGTCACATGAATTGGTATTTAATGAAGGATATTATATAAGTGATACAAAACCATTGGATTCATCATTTTCAATCAATATATATTATGATAAAATTATCCTTTACTCCCAATAGCACACAAGATCCCTAATTTCTATTTTAAATGAGCATACAAGAGGTTGCAAGTAAGCAAGAGCTAAGTTGATCACGTTAGTATATAGGTATACATAGTAGGTAGTATATTGAACAAAGAAAACATGAATAAATAGCCATGACATCCTCATTAATGTCATAATGAGGAACTAATCCTCCCTCTATGTTCTTAATTAAGGATTTTACACAGTTTAATGACACTGTATTTGATGCAAAGGTATTCAAGAACAAATATCAAAATTACTCATAGCTTTGGGATGTTATCACTTCAATGGATGATTTTTTATTGGATGATGAAACAACACTATCAAACAAGCTATTTTTTAAATAATTTCTATCTTCCTAACCAAAGGTCATGCCATGCATCAACCTTCTCAAGGATTTGTTTTTTCAGGAAAGATATCATAAGATATGTATTTGTTTCATTCTCATGATGATATAATGGTTTCATGCATCTTTGGAGAGAATTTTCAATGGTATTTGTCACTCACTATTCCTAATGCCTACTTTGACAAGCATACCCTAGTGCAGTTAGAAAAGGAAATGAGCCTCTAGGGAGCATTATAATCATGGATAGTATCCAATGAAACCATGGCATGGAAAGGTAAGAATATGAGTAGATCATTGTAGATCAATAAATTTAGAATGGGCATCCACATAGATATGGCTCTATTAAATAAATTATATGGTATGCCCTCTATTTATTTTATAAACCTAGGTTGGGTACCTTTCTTCTATATGATGTTATCACACGATTAAGGATTATTAGGTATAGAGGAAGACTTGTTAGGTATACCACCTCCTAGCTTATAATCGTAAGGAGATGAAGCAACCATTCAAGACTAGATAGAGGACTCAGATGAGGAGGATAAATTGGAATAAGTAAAGGCTCTTAGTCTTTAGGGTACCCCCATTGAGCTATAACTTCAAGGTAACTCAACCCTCCCTACCTTTTATTTAGCTTCAATTTCTATAATTGATTCACCTATTTCCTCTATATAAGTCCCCTCCTCCTCATCCACTCCTTTCATTGATCCCTCCACAACCTCCACTACATCTTTTCCTATAACCATCCCTTCTATGCCTATTGGTACTAATACTATGAGACTTCATAGAAAGAAGAAAGAATCCATGAAGGTATATCCTACTTTGGCCACACCCCAATTACACGTTCAATCCACACAACTCTCCGTTCCAATCCCCACTTCCACTTTTACATAGGAAACCACTATAACTAGCACAAGCATGGGAAGGAAGGAAAAGCCACACATTATGGTAGTCTACCCACTTCCTAAAATTTAAGGAGTGGATTAGTCTAAAATTATATGTCCTTCCCTATTAGATGTATTAAGAAAGACATGCAAGAAACAAAGGGGAGAAGAGGAGGGGGAACTAGAGTAGGAAGTTGTCACAACCTCTAGCATACCTATTAATATCCCACCCTAGGCTATGGAATTAAGGTAGAAAGCTTCACAAAGGCCTAGTTAAAAGATAACTAACTTACCTTTCATAACTACCTTGTTTAATCCTCCCATGAGCTTCATCCAAAGGGTCAAGAAAAGGAAGCTTGAAGATGACCAAAGAACTAGTTTCATCCTTGAAGAACGATAACCAATGTTCTCCCTCACAAAGAGGTAGAAGAGGTAGCCAGGACAACCTTTTTTTGAAGAAAATATTTTAGAATTGGCACAAACACATATGGATTTTATAGTGTCTATCCATGAAGGGACAAAATTGGATAATCAAGAGATGGAAGTGCAAGTGCAAGAACTAAGGTCATAGGTTGAACATCTAAAAGAATAGTCAAGTACCATAAATATTATTGCAAGTATAGAAGTGAAGGTAAGGGAGGCCACATAAAAATGCTACCACTCCCTAGAGGCCATCAAATTCATGAAAGTTTAGATGGTGCCATATAAAATCCTATCCAATCAAATTTGATGCTCCCTAGCCTAGGATAACACAAGGCTCAAGATGTTAGTTGCCTATATAGATAACTCATTTTATAGTCACCTTAATTTAATGACTACATTTGAGTCATTTAATGCCCTAAATATAGTAGTTATTAGACATGAGGAGGCTAAGGAATGGTTAAAGGTGGTTTTGGACATGGTTCCAAGATATCAGGCACATGAAGCCCAGCTCCTTCAAATTTTAAATGATTTGAATTTATTCAAAGTAAAATATTCTATGGGAAGGTTAATTAGTAGAATCAATTATGATAACATTATCTAGGAGTTAATAGATAATTTCAAGGGAAGCATTTAGGGTTTGAATATGGAGAGTATTGAAGTAGAAGTAAGCAAGGTAAGAAGGAAGGTGACTAAATTGGAGATCTTCAAAAGTAAGTTCCAACTTACTAAAGATGAACATGAAAAAATCTAGGGAAAAATAAAGAGACTCCACTAACCTTCACTACTTAACTTAGACATGATTTGATAGTAGCATGATGTGGTAGACAAAGTTTACAAGGACAATGCAATAAAGAAGAAATGGGTTTCTATTAGCAAAGCCACATCTTTAGCTTCTTCTCTAACTAAAACCCATGCAACACTCTAGCCAATGTAACCCTAGCTTGGCATATACCTCAATTTTTGAATGGTATTATTTTATATTCATTTGTAAAATTGACTTATTCTTTTGTACATGCACACATTGTATTCTATTTTAAAGTCAATTATTTATATTTATAGCTTCTATTTGGTTTTGGACTATGGTTAGAACTACATGTTCTAATCACCTCATGTAAATGTCATGGAAAGACTTGGAGGATGAGGCAACCCATCTCCAAGATCTATAAATAAATTATACCACCCTAACTCTTTTTTGGGTTAGATAATTTTGGAATATAGAGCATTGAGCCATTTTTGGACATCAGAGATAGTATTCTGAGTATTTTCTTTCCAATTCTATGTAATTAGTATTTATTTTATGGGTGTTTGTTTCAATAATCTTCAAGTATGCTAAAGCTATGAATAGATTCTTGATTTTTTCAATTAGTTTTTTGATCTTATATGTGAAAAAAGTTGTTAAATATTAGTGAATATATTGATTAAAATAACCAAGTTAAATATTGAATCATATTTCTGGAACGTGTATTGGTGTTTTCTTGGTATAGTTTTTTGAGTGCATGCTAAAGCTACCTTTGATAAATCACTTTGATCAAGCCATAATATCCTTTTAAATGGTGTGTAACAATTTCCCTAAATGGAGCAACCTTTTTTTAAGGATAGTGAACTCCATATACTTTTGTTCCTTAGATTCTATGGCTATATCTGTTTACATGTGTGCACTAGTTGCTAGCAATAGGTATTGGTTTTGAGAGAAAATAGGTATGTCTAGAAGTCATCCATAGAAGTGATTATTAAAGTACCTTGGATATTTATTTTATGCCTTACCTTACCCTCCCTTTTGTGTTTTTTGTAATAATATATCCACCTTAAATTAGAAACTAGCCACCCATCCAACTCGCCTAGGAGACCATCTTTTGCAGGAATCACACCTCCATCCAAAAAACCTTGTCAACAACCTACATAATTTATTTTTATTCCATAAATAGGTTTAAAAAACCACACACTTGCAAATTATGCCCTCGATTAGATTTTACCTCCATTGAGATCCTAAAACGTTAGAGGTTACCTCATCAACTATGGTGTGCATAAAACCTGCATCAACACAACCTATCCTACTCATTTTATTATGATCTATTTGACCATTATCATACCATTTATCCTATTTTATAACAAGTTTTTATCTTCCATCCCTTACCATGTATTTTTTGTTTGATGATAATACAAACTTAGATCAAGGCAATACGATGAGTTTCACTAATGCCAAGAGACTTATTAAAACACAATTTGTGGCATCTAACACAAATCAAAATAATGTCAATGTTACCACCTACATTACCAAATATAAGATTCATCCTTATTATTCCATGACACTTAAACCTTTATTTATGTTAGAATATGAATGTGGCATTGATTACACAGCTAAAATGATCTTTTTCATTTAAAAAAACTCAACATAGAGGTAATGATCCTACAATCATTTATAACATCATGATGGGATCTTATTTTAAGAAACCCATTCAACTTGACCTAGCCTTTCCACAATATTTGTGGCAAGTCATTTTTTTCATATACACCTTTCCCCTCTATCATGTCTCCTTCCTTCACTATGACATCATCCTCTATATTTTCTTTTATTTCCATGCCAAGCATTTCCACAAACATGGTAGGTTTAACCTTTCATGGGGCTATTCAAAATTATTGCATGTATACCTATGATACTAATGCATCTCATGATACTAATGCTTCTAATGCTAATAGTGTATTTCATGATACTAATACTTCTTATTCTACTAGTGCATCTCATAATACTAATGCTTCTTATGCCACTAGTGCATCTCATGTTACTAGTTCTTTTTAGGCCACTACTGTGACACATGCTACTAACTCATCTCATACTCATAGTGTATCTCAAGCTCTCAATACCTCACATAAAAAAGATGCATCAAATGTTGCAACTACTAGCTAAAATAGTGATCAAACCCATCAAATTTCATTACAAACTCTTAACCAAATGCACATATTTCAAACTAATAATGAAAATCAAATGATGCTCAATGGGGAATGAAAAATCCTAATTAGCTCCACCCCCCTTATAGGTTCACATGGTAACCTCATACAAAAACCCCCACTTATAAACAAAATTATCAAACACATATAAAATTAACCTTTTATACCTCAAATTGCCAATATTGACATAAGAGGCATCACTCCCACCATCAATAATAATGGATCTATGGTTCTTAACCTAAATTTTAAAACATTTGGAAAATTTTAAAAAGATTAGGTTAAACTTAATACTTTCACTACCACTAAAATCTTAGCTAAAACACTTTCAAAAGATGCTTTAGAATGGTATAATCAACTTAAAACCCACTCCATTATTAGCTTAGAAGACTTGGTCAATTCATTGGTTCAAGAATTATAAATTAGTGACCTTCCTACAAATAACTTAGCTCATTTCATTAGCTATAAACAATTAAAAACCAAAATGACACAAATTTTTAGCAAATTATGGAAAGCTTTGTCTAATAAAGCTGAGCATAATATGGCAAATGAGAACCTCTTCCAATTATTTACTATTGCTCTTGAACCTAAATTACAATATCACATTAGGAATATTTCCCCAAAGAAATTAGAAGAGGCTCTTAACCAAGCTAAATTCCAAGATATCTTTATACGTCAACTTGAACCTCCCCAACCTACAACAATAACTCGCATGCTTATCAAAGATAAAACTTTGTATGAAAATAATGATGGTTTTACATATATTTATTACACAATATGCACCATCCAATACATTGATCCAAATAATACCATGAATCATGTTCCTCTACCTAATAACAATTCTCATCATAATCCTACATTTTCTCAAGTAAATTATACCAATGTGCATAAACTTATTTCATTAGAAAAAAATCAAAAACATCTTCCAAGACCTTTGAAATAAGATTTTGACCATACAAATCCTATGAAAACATGGTACGATCCAATTAAATTTGTTTGGTTTCATGCAAGTTAGGTCCATTCTCATAAAACTTGTAGATAATTAAAAAATATTGCCATGGACTTTCTTCTTATACCCAACTTTTACCATGAATCCCTTATATGCAAACATCAATAAGCTTATGACATAACACCTAAAGCTCAAAAAATTCAAACTAAAAATTAAGATTTAAACCAAGCTAATACTCATATAGATATCTATATGGCTCCTCTTTCTAATAATGTTACATCCTAATTCCTTGCTAAGAAAATTATTTTATTATCCATGGATATTTATAGTTGAAAAAATTGGATTTGGTTATTTTGAATAAGTTTTGAGATATATGTTATTATGGGATAGTAGGATATTGCTTAGGTTATATGTTTACATTGTTATGAGTTAGCTATAGTGTATGTGTTTACATTATGAAAATGTTGATTTGGAATTTTAGTTATGTTTTATGATGTATGTATATCATGATGTTATGATCTAACTACTTGATTGTTGTGAGGTTGATGTAAGAGAACTCATCCCTCAAAGCATGATGTAGGGAGAGCATCATCAAAGAGAGTGATGTAGATTGAGATATCATAAGATGATAGATATATTGATTAAAACCCTATACAAACCACATTAGCTAACACATATTAGAATGAATAATAAAATAGTTATCACAACATGTTTATTTATGCTTGTATTTGATAGTTTTTTACTTGTGATTTTATATCATAGTTTAGACGGTTATTTTGAAATTCATCTTACATGGAATTTTTGTATTAATTTTTTAGAGATTATCAAAATTAGATTTGATTTGGATTTTATGATTTAATTATCATTAATCCATCATGGCATTAGAGGATTCTAATCAGTTTAGTGAATTTATGTATTTTTATAAAATGAAGAAAAATTATAAATTTACTATTGAGAGGAAAAAATGAGTAAAGGAAAAAGAAAATAAAAACAATAATAAATAAAATAAAAAGGGAAAGGTTAAAAACTAGATAAAAAATAAGAAAGGTATTAATAAAAAAAAATAAAGAATAACAATGATAAAAAATTTTGGGGGAAAGATCCTAAAAAGAAAAAAAAACTACACCCTTTTTCCATGAAATGGAAAAATATAAAGAGGAGGGAGGTGTAAAATAGGAGAGAGGGTAACAGAGTGTATAAGTGAAGTGAGGACAAGAAGCAGAAGTAAGAATAATATGAATTGCTAGGTAGGTATTGTAATTAATCTATTCATCATTAATAGTGTAGTTGTTTACTGGTAATACACTATACTGGGAGAATCATGTGCTTAAAAAACTAAACCTTGTAGTTATAAATAGTGTTTCAATTATTAAAATTAGTTGATAATTACATATACAAACCAAAATTATTCACTATGGTAAAAAAAAGTCATTTATTTATAATTTAACAACCAAAGCATTGCACAGCTACTAAGGAAATAAATTCAATGATATAAGCTAATAACTATTGATAGAAGATATCAAGAAACTTTCCCAATATAAACAATCATAATAGTAATCAATTCCACTAAACTAATTTTGCACATAATTAAATCTACTTATCTATAGGCTCATGGTCACCTGTTGGTTCAATGCCATCTATAGTTTCTTCTTCATCACCGCCAAGATCTTCATGAGTCATTTGATGGTATAAGTGTAACATTCCAAATCTCTTCCTAGACCTATTTATAGTGATAGGGTATACTTAAATTAGTGACTTATATTTAAGATTAACTTATTTGTTTAAAACATAAATATAACCATAATTATAGAAACCATGTATGTGAGTCAGGTTATGTATACTTAGAATATGGTTCCTTTTTATATATACACTAGATGGTTTAACTGTATTGAGCTGAATGAATAATGTAACAAGTCAAATAATTTATAACAATTGGTATTCTATTATTCAGTAAATTAAATCACTATAATTTCATTTGTTTAGGAATCATGGTAAATATTATTGTATATAGTTTATCTATATCTAGAAAATTAGATCACTACAATTTAATCAATATAGATCTAGTCATTTATTGACTAATATATACATATATATGGCTGATCTTGTCATGTATTAACTATAGATCTATATTAATTAAGTTGTAGTGATCTAATTTTCTAGATATAGATAAACTATATACCATAATATTTATGAACTATATATATATATATACATATATATATATATATATACATATATATATATATATATATGTATATATATATGTATGTATATATATATGTATATATATATATATGTATATATATATATATGTATATATATATATATATGTATATATATATATATGTATATATATATATATATATGTATATATATATATATATATGTATGTATATATATATATATGTATGTATATATATATATATATATGTATGTATATATATATATGTATATATATATATATATATATATAGAGAGAGAGAGAGAGAGATCACTGCATTTTCAAATAATCAACAATGAACAAATAATTTATAACAATTGGTATTCTATTATTCAGTAAATTAAATCACTATAATTTCATTTGTTTAGGAATCATGGTAAATATTATTGTATATAGTTTATCTATATCTAGAAAATTAGATCACTACAATTTAATCAATATAGATCTAGTCATTTATTGACTAATATATACATATATATGGCTGATCTTGTCATGTATTAACTATAGATCTATATTAATTAAGTTGTAGTGATCTAATTTTCTAGATATAGATAAACTATATACCATAATATTTATGAACTATATATATATATATATATATATATGTATATATATATGTATGTATATATATATGTATGTATATATATATGTATATATATATATATATATGTATATATATATATGTATATATATATGTATATATATATATGTATATATATATATATATGTATATATATATATGTATATATATATATATATGTATGTATATATATATATGTATATATATATATATATATATATATATATATATATATATATATAGAGAGAGAGAGAGAGAGAGAGAGAGATCACTGCATTTTCAAATAATCAACAATGAACAAACATAACTGAATCATTGTATCTTAATAATTAACATATATTTCCTTATCCCTTAAGATACAAATATAAATTGCTACAACTATGTGGTAATATAATTCTATGTGGAAAAATAATTTGTAATATATGTAATAATTCAGTTAAATGTATATATTCATAATATTTTAATTTCATTGTAATCTATTTTATATATATATATATATATATATATATAATTCAGACTAAAATTTAACCGAATTGAGCTCAATGAATAATGTAACAAGTCAAATAATTTATAGCAATTGGCATTCTATTATCCAATAAATTAAATCACTATAATTTCATTTGTGTAGGAATCGTGGTAAATATTATGGTATATAATTTATCTATATCTGGAAAATTAGATCACTACAATTTAATTAATATAGATCTAGTCATTTATTGACTGATATATACATATATATGGCTGATCTTGTCATGTATTAACTATAGATATATATTAATTAAATTGTAGTGATCTAATTTTCTAGATATAGATAAACTATATACCATAATAATTATGAACTATATATATATATATATATATATATATATATATATATATATATATATATATATATATATATATAGAGAGAGAGAGAGAGAGAGAGAGAGAGAGAGAGAGATCACTGCATTTTCAAATAATCAACAATGAACAAACATAACTAAATCATTGTATCTTAATAATTAACATATATTTCCTTATCCCTTAAGATACAAATATAAATTGCTACAACTATGTGGTAATATAATTATGTGTGGAAAAATAATTTGTAATATATGTAATGATTCAGTTAAATGTATATATTCATAATATTTAAATTTCATTGTAGTCTATTATATATCTGTGTGTGTGTGTGTGTGTGTGTGTGTGTGTGTGTGTGTGTGTGTGTACATACACACATATAAAAGATATATAAGTGTCTTAACCATCTATCCTTTTAAGACATATTAGCCATTATATTTTATTATTAAATAAGGGAATTTTAGTCTGAATTTTATGTGTGTGTGTGTGTGTGTGTGTGTGTGTGTGTGTGTGTGTGTGTGTGTGTGTGTGTGTGTGTGTGTGTGTGTGTGTGTGTGTGTGTAGACACACACACACACACACACACACACACACACACACACACACACACACACACACACACACACACACACACACACACACACACACACACACACACACACACACATACATATATGTATATTTTTATTAAAAGGATAGATGGTTAAGACACTTATATAACTTGTATAACATAGATGTATATATTCATTTCATCAACTTATATATAATATCAGTTGTTTATTGTGCATAAAATCAAATGATTTATTGATTAAAATTGGATGTCATCAATGTAACAAATTAGAGAATCCTCTAAAGGCATCTACATATTATTCAAGTTTGGGTGGGTTTATCAATACTAGCATTTGAATTGAGGCATAACATATAATTGAGTCTATAAATTATATGTTACATATTGTTAATAGGTTATGTATTAAGGAGTTAATTGGAAGAATGTTACTAAGAAAGTAGATACTCTTATTCAAATATAAACATACCTTGGGATGTGTGTCTATATGAATAGATTTATTTATGAGTATATAAATATATGGATAGAACTTATGTAAAAAGGGACAATATGGAATTGATTTTATAATAAGATTGTAGGTGTTTGCATGTAGTTATAACATACCGAAAGTCATAAAATAACCTTGGTAAAACATATTTATAGCTCAACACATGTTTACATTATCCTGGGGTAAGCTATGTGATTTGAGATCCTCAGTTAAAGTTATAAATGACTATATAAGTTCTTATGCAATTTTTATTATTACGAGAACATATGTACAGTGCCTGTTATGGGTAGATTAAATTATACATATGTAAATATACATATAGTATGTATTGGCATATAATGATGTGTGTTCATAGTTATATTAGTTATTATACTTATGTCATGGACTCTAGAAGAGGAGGACACCAACTACATGTTTACCCAACTCCCTTAAACATAAAGGATAATTATAGTATATAATCCCTTTTCTTATAGAGATCATCAATATACTTCGTGAGCAAGAAAAGTTCTTAAGGATTTATGAAGTTATATGGAGTTCTTTATTGAAAAGTATAAATGAACATTGGTATGGTATTTTCATATCATTTGAGTACATACATGTGGTGTATATACAAGTACTAATATATGAGGATTATACTTATAAGTAAATATATTATTTAAATAAGTCTTAAGGTGTCTATGGGACCGAAACTTTAA
The DNA here is from genome assembly GCA_037957365.1 of Torreya grandis. Classification (NCBI taxonomy): domain Eukaryota; kingdom Viridiplantae; phylum Streptophyta; class Pinopsida; order Cupressales; family Taxaceae; genus Torreya; species Torreya grandis. The sequence continues at coordinate 1,845,002 of JARHVA010000504.1, read as the reverse complement.
TCATGTGAAAACTGTCTCCTAGAAAAGGAGTTCAGTTCTTAAAATGAAAAGATTTTGGAATAACTTAGTAATGAGTTATTCTAATCTTTGGGAATAACATAAATAAACTATTGAAATATATTTATATACAAGAATGAAAACTTGTGTGTAGTGCATATTATGTTTATAATATGTACAAGTGTTTATACACATATATACCATATAATAGTGCATTGTAATGTGTGCCTATATGTTATGTTTATTTTGAATGTTTGTATGTAGTTTAAATTTAGGGTATACTTAGGTGGTATAATCCATACTTTATTGATTATTATTTATGATTATGGGTTCTTTAATTCTTAAAATTATAAGACTGGTTGTTCGTAATTGAGTAGTGTGCTCATGTGTAATAAACTATGATATTATTGGATGTCATAGATAATATTTCGGTTAGGAAACTATAGTCTAAATGTATGTTATAATTAATTAGTAAAAACTATAATTTTTAAGTCTAAACTCACACATAAGTTGACAGATTAAATATATGCATGTTGGTTATTACTATGATTATCATGTTTTATGATAGTTAGTAGGACCTTATTTATTTGTATATATAACCTCTTAGAGTATAGTGAATTATATAATAGAATATTTTAGGTTCATGTGCACTAAGACTTGCTTGGTTATATCTAGTATCTTGAATAGGAGCTTATGTTTCTATGTATTTATGACCAATTTATTATGACTAATTGTGGTAATTAGTAGTTATATTTAGAACACTAGACTATGATAATATGGGTTATCATAGGGTGTAGTATGTTAGAAATTAATTGTGGTAGTTACAATCTATAGTTTATAGTATGTTTTACCCAGATGGTATAAACTATAATCATTATTTATAGTATGGGATAGATGATAATGTGAGATTCATTCATACATTTGATGGAATGAATTTATGATTTATGATTATTCATATTCTTAGCATGTTATGTGATTGATAATAGGATGTAAATTTTATGAATATTTTAGTTATATTATGTTAACCAATATCGCATTACTAATACTGAGTAAAGGAGTGAGACAAACTTCACTAGCTTACTAGCATCACAATGCCAAATGAAGGCAATTTGATCAAGTGGTGTGTATGCATTTTGACTGATCTATAGATTACTATTATTTATTATTCTTGAAAATTTTAGCCAAAGTATTTTTAGTGAAACATATCATTTAATGAGTATGATTTACATGTTTGTGTGATATATTGTAATAAAATGGGTTTTCTATGATACACCACATGTTTAGTTTTATAATCATATAGTACACAGGTACTAACTTATTTTTGTAGATTCCCACAGTATCACTATCTACTCATCCATTAAGGGAGGGCATCATTTGAGTACTATTTCTAAGACAACACTTGAGATTACCATAGATATTAGAGAGTATGGGAAACTCATGCTCTGAGGAGCCATGTATATTATTTATGTACATTTTATTGTATTTTATTTGTTATTAGAAACATTATCATGAAGATCTGTAATTACCTATTTATTGTGGATTGATAGTAATGGTTATATATTATACCAATAGTGGTTGGATATTTATAATTACTTCTATGTTTTTATTATGATGTGTTTTATATGTTGATAGTGATCAGTGATTGTTAGATGTCACATGTTTATTCTTAATTATTGTTGATGGCGTAAAATTGCGCTAGATCTTAACCAATCAACAATGAGAAGTTTCAAATTGTGGGACAATGCGACTTGAAACAACCTCCAAATTTTAGAGAAGCTGGTCTCTTCTTTTGGTATTGGGTGTTGGGAAAAGGGATAGGAGACTAAATAGAAACACAAAAATGCAAAAATTGAAACCTAACTATGGCGATGCACCTGAGTGTAATCTTAATCCTACCCTGAGCACAATGAGACTATTATATGATTCTATTACATTTAAGAGCAGACAAGTGCATGATCAATGTAAAAGATTAGAATAATAGAGATAGAGGTTCACAATAGGGGAGTATTTTTCTAAGATATAGGAATTGTCAACAAAGGCATAGTGTTCAATCTTCTTATTAGAATCTTTCAATCACATAAGAGGTGCAGAAGTCACACACAGTTATGTAGAACTTCAGACTCTAGAAAATGAGACAAAAGCAAATAACATTACCAATCACAACAATAGGAAATCTATAGCATAGACTACTTTGTAAATGACATAGATAAAATCAACAAGGGAATAGTGTTCAATCTTCTTATTGAATCTTCTAGTCATACAAAAGATGCATAAACACACATAGTCATATAAACCTTTCAACTTGGGAAGATGAAACAAAAGCAAATGATATTATTGGTAAAAACTCTAAAAGTCTAAAACTATAGAATTCCTCCCCTTTTTTTAGATTTTACAATTCTTCTTATATAGTTTTGGATGCCTCTTGGTGTCACTTCCTCTCCCACGTAATTTCACTTTGTCCTTTACTCATAGGGGACAAATCAGATGGCACATTCAATGCCTTGGATGTGTCCTAGTCTTTATCAAGGACTACCCTGACTGTGGCATGGCGATCCTTGTCTAGTACCTCTCTTTACACCTGAAATTCTTCATTCCATCCCTGTTTGGCCACTCAACTATCTATTTTGCATTTGTTATTATAGGGCAAATAGGCAGCGTCTTTAACACTTGTAAGCCCCAAAAATCTACCCAGTACACTGTTCTATCTACCAAGAATAACTTCCACCTATTTTTCCTCCATCTCTATTGTAGTAGATAGATGGACATGAGGACACTTAGTCAATTTATGAAATTTCCCTCCTTTTGATCTAGAAGGCACCAAAGGATGACACTTGGCCACTTCTACTTTCTTTATATTTCATTAAGGAATGCTCTGCCTTCGACACCTGTCACAACCCACTTCCTCGATACTTTACAACTTTATTGAAACAAAAATCAATGCATTCTTTGCCTTGGTAACCCTTAAGAAAGGATGGATGCACATGGTAGTCTTCACTTGTTGACACTCAGTGCTCCCTCAATCTTTTAAAATATCATCTGGGACCCACCACAATCTTCATTCGGTAATTAGGCTCGAAGGTGGTCTCTTGGAGGTTGACACGTGGTGACCTCCGCTACCCCTGGGAAGATATGTGGCATCTTCCGCATTTCCTTTTGGGGGTATGTGGCACCTTCCACTTTCTTAGGGAATGGAGTAGAAGGGAACACAGAGAGTGACACTTGGTAGCATCTGCTGCACTTTAGTACTTAAGAAAAATGAAATGATGCCTTTATGCATTGAATGAAAGCATTAGACCAAAATCTCTTAGATGCTGACATGTGGTGGCTTCCACTGCTTTCTCAAAAAGGTAATTCAGGGCCTCAACAACTACCACCTGGTGCTTTTTGATGCTTTGAAGCTTGGCTCATTGAAAGTCTTTGTCAAAAAGAAAATGCAGGTGCCTCTACGATACATGGATGCTGCCACATGGTGCATTCTGCTTAACTACTACTGGGTACATTGTATGATTTGTGGTTCTCTGGAAAGCTATAAAAGGGTCCTCAGAAGTTGTCAGCTAGCCGGCTTCATCCTTGAAAAGTGACACTTGGCAGCTTTCGCTTGAATCCAATACTTAGGCCAAAATTTGAAAGAAAAGGAACAAAAAGGGAAAAAAGGAACCATGTTCTAAGGATGACACTTGGCAGCTTCCACTGCACTTTGACACTTAGGCAAAAATGAACCCGTCCTCTACTCTAAAACTGTGCTGCTTCATCCAAAGTGTGTAAAAACCAAAATTGCAGTGCTCAAATCAAAAATCAATTAAATACGACGTAGACTAAGAAATTACTCTACAATTATCACACTTAAAGTGTCATGTATGATCATTGCTTAGATTATTATGGCGAAAACTATTTATAGTATATGTGTTTAATTTTTAAAAAATCACATTTTTTTAGTTAGTTCCTAGTAGGGTTGTCACATGTGGTATCAGAATTGTGGCTCAAACTTTAGGACCTAATGAGTCTATTAGTGTTATCATGTCCTTCTATTCACTAGTGTTAATGTAGATACATGAAGTATTGAACTAGTTTAGAGAAGTGTATTTTGGATTTATAGTGCCTTAGTGCAAAACTATGTTACACCATGATTGTAGTTTTGAGATTTAGTATATCCTCCTATATGGCTTGGTCACTATTGTAGGTATGAGAACATTGAGTGTGTACCTTATGAGCCATTACACCCCCTTAGAGTTATTATAGGATTGATGTATAAAGTGTCTTAATGGTGATGATTATATATCAGATTTATGTGAGTACATAACATAGTTCATGAGTTATGAACAATATATTCTTACCTTATCTTTTTGATCACTTAGATTGAACACCCCAAGTGTGATTACATTTTTAATTATTAATCAAGTCACCTATGTAATTTTTGTTTTATGTTATGATTATTTAAAAATCATAAGATACTTATCACTTATGTATATGTGCATTATTTTTATGTTTTATATACACTAACTCTAGGAGTGGGAAATCCTATAAGACCATTTTTAGTTTGGCACCACCTAGTGCAGTGGGAATTCTCCTTGTAGTGGAGTATAGTCATTTTTGTTGAGGACTCCAATGTGTTAGGAGTTGGATAATGAGTGGCACCCCATATTTTATGTGGATTAAGAAGAAATTTCATCTCTCATAAATAGAATAGAGGTGATATTTTACTCTCTCATGCTCAGTTGACATCATTAGAAACCACTAAGTGGATTTATATTTTCATGATGTTGATTTAATGTTTCCTTAAAAATGGAGACTTGTTTCTAAAATGTTGTTTTTAACTTATTCCCTTGATTTTATGGATAGTTTCTTCTACTTATTGTTGAGATAGAAGTTGTAGAATTGGATGGATTGATACATCTTTGTGGTTATAATTTTTCCTTCCAATTATGAAAGTAGATTATGATACTACTCATACAAGATTGGTAAGTGAGTAATTATTTGGTAACTTGATTTGTAGTGTTTTATTTCACCATGTGAGGGTATTTAATAGTTTTTTTTGCTGAGATGTTAGTTCACTACTTTCTCTTGTGACTTTTTAGATTCACTAATTTATCTAACATGTGAACATTGACCATGTGGAGTGGCAAACCTTGAATTTATATGGGTTCTAGATTAAGAATTATAAGTTGATTATAATTTTTATTTTATTATACACCCTTTATTAGATTGATATTATTATGTTTTTTCTTAAATCATGTTTTTATGAAGAGATATTTATGTAGCTTTCACCAAGAGCAATTAGGTATAGGATGTGCAAAACATCTTGTTAGCCTAAAATTGTTAAGGTAAATATTTAACTTATTGTGTACTATCTGACCAAATAAGGAGACATTGTCTCACTTATTCCTTTATAAGGTTTTAAGGACAATGTGATCCTTGAACTTTGTATTTTATGTTAAATTTAATGTTAAATTCAACATTATTTCCTCTTGGATATGAATATAATAAAATAGGTTTAGCTATGAAATATGTTACTAGTTATTTTTGGCTAGTAGTAAATTAATACAATTATGGAATGATTGTATGAATTTTATTGTAATGTATGTTGGTACATTTCAAATTATTTAACATATATTATTTATTTCTATGATCTATAATATGAAATTGTGATTCATTAAACCTTTCACACATTTTAGTTATCATTAGGTCATGGAGACCTAAGGGAAGAGTGGTGAATTAGGAACATGGGTACTATGAGATGGGAGTGGATCTAAGTTAGTCTCACATTGACTCAATATTTACTAAATTTGGATCCAAAAAGTGGAGATTGTTGAATCTAGGATTTGATAGATGGACTTGTCAAATTTACTAAGTTTGGATCTGACAAGGGGAGCTTATCGAATCTAGGATTTGATAGATGGACTTGTCAAATTCAATCATATGGCCATAGACATGTATAATATGGAATGGGTAGCCCTTAATTCAAAAATGTAGTATATAAATTGGAATATAGTATTTCTAATTCGTATTCATCATCATACTTGTGAGTAAGCTTTGTAGAGTAGTGGTAGTATTGACATGTTATATTTACCCCAAGCTACACAGAGTAGTAATAGTATTAATTAATTATATATATATATATATATATATCATTCTTACCAGGATCCCTAAATATTTTTCTCTAGAATGATAATAACACTCTCTAGGTTAGAGAGATCTGCAGAGGGGCTATAACATTTTATGTAACTCTCCTTGGCCATTTATTTTTGACTATTATGAATGATCTCATGTGCTTTTTGGAAATTCAGTGAAACCTTCACTAAGATATGTGGGACCCATTAAGGTATTAAAAATTTTCAATCTTATATTATATAGGCTTGTCTTGTTGGTTCTGAACCCTAGGGTGTTCATGCTAGAACCAATCAAAGTAAGTGACACTTGTAAAATTTGTTTGCATAATAGGGAGATGTCATAATATAGGGCCTTATAGGACCAATACTCTAGGAATAATACTATTTAGGAGGACCAAGATGAGTCCTTTAGGCAAATTTAACATTTATTGCTTGATTTAATATTTTATATTATGTTATTTCTAGGCTGAGTAATGTTTTAATTTAGAACTTATGTTTTAATAAGATTCATCAATGATGATGACTATATTATGGGGGAAGTATGTTACATCTTGACTCCTCGCTAAGAAAACTATTTGATTATCTATGGATATTTATAGTTGACAAATTTGGATTTGGTTATTTTGAATAAGCTTTGAGATATATGTTGTTATGGGATAGTAGGATATTGCTTAGGTTACAAGATTACATTGCTATGAGTTAGTTGTAATGTGTGTTTACATTGTGAACATGTTGATTTTTTATTTTAGTAATGTTTTATGATGTATTTATATCATGATGTTATGATCTAACTGCATGCTTGTTGTGAGGTTGATATAGGAAAACTTATCCCTAAGAACATGATGAAGGGAGAGGGTCATTAGATAAGGTGATGTAGAAGTAGATGTTATAGTAAAATGGAGAAACCATCTAGAACCCTACACACCACATTAGCTAGCACATGTTAGAATACATAATAAAATGGTTAGCATATCAAGTTTATTTCTACTTGCATTTGATAGTTGTTTGCTTATGATTTTCTCGCATAGTTTAGATGCTTATTTGGAAATTCATCTTGTATGGAATTTGTGTATTAATGTTTTGGAGATTAGCATAATTAGATTTGATTAAAATTTGTTGATTTAATTGTCATTAATCTGTTATGGCATTAGGGGATGCTAATTAAATTAGTGAATTCATGGATTTTTATAAAATGAATAAAAATTAAAAATTTCTTATTGAGAGGAAAAAATGAGAAAATAAAAAACATTAATAAAAGAAAAAAAAGGAAAGGTTTAAATTTTTAAAAAAAAACAAACAAGCATGAAAGATATTAATAAAAAATGAAGAAAAAAATGATAAAAAAAGTGGGGAAAGATCCTAAAAAGATAAAAAGCTACACCATTTTTTTATGGAAGGTAAAAAGATAAAGAGGAAGAAGTCACATATTTCAAATTGAATAACCAAAGTGTTGCACAAATAATAAGTAAATAAATTGAACTCTATAAGCTAATAGCCATTGATATAAGCTATAAAAAAACTTTTCCCAATATCCATAATCATAATAGTAATCGATTCCACTGAACTAGTTTTGCACACAATTAGGTCTAGTTAGCTACATGCTCATGGTCACATGTTTCAACACCATATATATTTTCTTATTCATCTCCACCAAGATATTCATGAGTCACTTGTTGGTATAAGTGTAACACTCTAAATCTCTTCCTGAACTTGTTTACAGTGATAGGGTATACTTAAATTGGAAACTTATATTTAAGGTCAACCTATTTGTTTAAAACATTATATATATATATATATATATATATATATATATATATATATATATATATATATAACCATAATTATAGAAATCATGTATTTGGAATTACATTATATATATTTATCAAATAATTCACTTTTATATATACACTAGACAGTTAAACTGTATTGAGCTGAATTAATAATGCAATGAGTCAAACAATTTATAGTGTCTGGTATTCTATTATGTAGTAAATTAAACCATTGTAATTCCATTTGTGTAGGAACCATGGTAAATATTATGGTATATAGTTTATCTATATATGGAAAATTAGATCACTAAAATTTAATTAGTATAGATCTACTCATGTATTATATTAAATTATACACACAGACACACACACACACAGACACACACACACACACACACACACACATAGAGAGAGAGAGAGAGGAGAGAGGAGAGAGAGAGAGAGAGAGAAGAGAGAGAGAGAGAGAGAGAGAGAGAGAGAGAGAGAGAGAGAGAGAGAGAGGAGAGAGAGAGAGAGAGAGAGAGAGAGAGAGAGAGAGAGAGAGAGATTAGTGAATTTTCAAATAATCAACAATGAGTAGACATAGCTAGATCACTTTATCTTAATAATTAACATATATTTTCTTATCCATTAAGATAATAATATAAATCACTACATCTATGTGGTAATATAATTTTGTGTAGAAAAATAATTTGCAGTATATGTAGTGATTTAGTTAAATGTATATATTCGTGATATTTTAATTTAACTATGGTCTATTATGCATACACACACACACACACCCTTATTTAATAAGAAAAATATAATGGCTAATGTGTCTGAAAGGATAGATGGTTAAGGCACTTATATACCTTATATAACAAAGCTATATATACTCATTTCATCTACTTATATATAATATCCATTATTTATTATGCATAAAATAGAATGATTTATCGATCAAAATTGTATGGCATCAATGGAACAAATTAGATAATCCTCTAAAGGTGTCTACATATTGGTAAAGTTTGGGTGGGTCACTCAATACTAGCATTTGAATTGAGGCATAACATATAATTGAGTCTATAAAGTGTATGCTGCATATTGTTAATAGACTATGTATTAAGGAATTAATTGAAATAAGTCTCTAGGTTTTCATGGGACCAAAATTTTAACCATGTGAAAACAATCTCCTAGAGGAGTGAAGTTTTTAAATAAAAAGATTATGGAATAGCTTAGTTATGAGTCATCTGACTCTTTCATAATAAAATAACTAAACTGATGAAATATATTTAGATATAGTAATGAAAAACTTATGTGTAGTACATATTATGAGTATATTATGTACAAGTGTTTAGATACATATATAACATACAATAGTACATCATGATGTGTGCCTATAAGTTATGTTTCTTTTGAATGTTTGTATGCAATTTAAACATATGGTATGTTTGGGAGGTATAATCTATACTTGTTTGTATTCATAATTGAGTAGTGTGCTCATGTGCAATATACTATGATATTATGAGATGTTATAGAGAATATTTCAGTTAAAAAACTATAGTCTAAATGTATGTTGTAACCAAGTGGTACAAACTATAATTTTTAAGTCTAAACTCACAAATATGTTGATGTATTTAATGCATGCATGTATTACTATGATTAACATGTTTTATGATACCTTATTACGACCTTATTTATGTATTCATACAACATCTGAGAGTATAGTGAATGCTATAATGGAGTAGTTTAGGTTTGTGTGCACTAAGACCTGCTTTTTTTATATATAGTAGCTTGAATATGACCTTATGTTTCTATGTATTTATGACTAATTTATTATTAATTATGGTGGTAATTAGTAGTTATGTTTAGAATACTATACTATGATAATATGGGTTATCATAAGGTGTAGTATGTTGTAAACTAATTGTGGTAGTTAGAATCTTAAATTTAAAGTGTGTTTTTATCTAGGCGTTATAAAATGTAGTTATTATTTATAGTATGGGATAAATAATAATGTGAGATTAATTCATATATTTGATGGAATGAATGCATGTTATTTGATTACTCCTATGCTTTACATGTTATTTGATTATTAATAGGAGGCAAATTATATGAATCTTTTGGTTATATTATGTTAACCGATATCATATTATTAATTTTGAGTAAAGGAGTGAGATGGACTTCACTGGCTTACTAGCATCACAATGCTAGATGAATGCAATCCAATCAAGTAGTGTGTATGCATTTTGACTAATCTATAGATCACTATTATTTATTATTATTGAAAAATTTATCCATAGTATGTTTAGTGAGATATTCTATTTTCATGAGTATGATTTACATGTTTGTGTGATATCTTTCAGTATAATGAGTTTTCTATGATACACTGCATGTTTAGTTTTTATAAACCATACAATATACGTGTACTACCTTGTCTCTCTAGATTCATGTACCATTACTATATTCTCATCTATTAAGGGAAAGATATTCCATGATGGGATTAATTTGGATGATCATTGGTCTATGGTTGGTGTGAAAAATCACTTAGATGATTCTCTCCTCCCCATAATAGTACTACTTTTGAGATGACACTTGTGATTGACATAGATACTAGAGAGTTTGATAAACTCATGCTCCATGGAGCCATGTATCTTATTTATGTACATTGTATTATATTTTATTTATTATTATAAAAATCATCATGAAGAGATATAATTACCTATTTATTGTGGATTGATAGTAGTGGATGTATATTGTATCAACAGTGGCTGGCTATTTGTAATTACTTTTTATGTTTGTATTATGATGTGTTTCATATGTTGATATTGATCAGTGACTATTAGATATCACATGATTATTATAATTTATAACACTTAGAGTTTTCTTTATGGTCATTTATTATATTTTCATGGTGTAAAGTATTTATATTATATGTGTTTAATTTTAAAAAATTCATGTTTTACTATTTAGCTCTTAACAGGGTTGTCACAAATAATTTAGACAACATTGATCAAACTACCCCTACTACAAATAATGTTGAAAGCACTATATATCTTAACACCAATGATGAAAATGTGGCTATCATGACTAATATGTGTAGAATAGTTGCTTATATTGATTCAATCCCAACCCCTAACCATAACACATATTCAACATTTCACATTATTCATGACACTTTGCCATCACATTTCATAGAGTAAGGGAATGTGGAACCAAAAACCATAAAAAATCATCTCTAACAGCACAAACTAGCCATACCTCTCATATAATTAATATAAATTATACTCTTTCCCCAACTTCCATAACTCAAGTAGACATCCCTCAAACTCTAAAAAATATTTCTTCTACTCAACCACATGAAATACTTCAAAAAAATAACACGTCACCTAAGATCAATCAACCTAATTTAAACCAAACTAAACCAAAAATACATTTTCAACATAAATTTCACTACACATCCAAACCCCTTAAATGGATTTATTATAACATTACACACTTTATCCAATAATCCTGTCACAAGTTATGATGAATGGGATCCTATCACGGAGCTTTCCCATCTTCCATCTCAAATTAATATTTTAGAACTTATGTGAACTAATCCTCACCATCATAATTGAATATTACCATTATTATTTAAAATGAATATCCATCATCCTCCACCCATAGGGTAAGAAGCTACCTTATCTGGGTTTGAAGATAACATTCTCCAATAGTGTAAAGAAATGTCCATCCATGTTGACTAAATAGTGGATACCTCTCTCTCACTTAAGTTTCTTATCTCTTCTATGATTCTTGATGAGATATTACTTCATGTAGATGATCCCTACTTATTATTTAGCATTCAAATAAGTGATATCCAAGTTAAACATGCTTTAATCGATGAAATCTTAGGCACTTATGTTACTTCCCTTGACTTTATTAAGACACTTGGATATTTTGAATGTAACATTAAACCACATGTATTACATGATAAAGATATGAAAAAATATAAATATCTCTTTTAGGTTGTTTTTGGATTCCTATCACTATTCTTCCCATCACCATTCATGAAAAATTCATGATATTTAACTTGATAATTTCCTATAATATCTTTTCATTTGAGCTTGGACACATCGCATGAGAGAAGTTGATTTATCTGACTACCAATGTGTCAAATTCCCTTACAATGGTGTTAAATACAAGATTCAAGGGGACATAAATCCTTGTAATTTTAAACAATTCTAAGAATGAGGTGTTTTTAAAATACCTACCCTTGAACCCTTACATAGAAGTCCATTTTGAAAATCCCAATTCTTTAATTATCTTGCCAACTCTACTATAGTCTATAATGGTCATCCAAAATTAATTAGAAGCATTCCTCCTAACCTCTTAGAATTAGATAATGATGAACCAAATGAGATAATATTAAAGATCAAAACTTCTAATCTCTCCCCTAACATCATTGATCAACTACCTCCCTCCCTAAAACCTTGCTCTCATCAGAAACCTTCTGATGAAATGCTAGTTGATCTAACCAAACCTATACATTCCATTCACCATAATTCCTTGACTGATAAAATAGTTGATGCATGTACTATAGACTTAAATACACCCAATTATTATGAATTTTAATCTTTAGATGACCCATTTTTAGATGGATTTGTTTAATATAAAAATGTCAAGGTTTTTAGATATTAATATTATTATTACAGTCTCTTAGTTCTTTTTCTATCATTTTGTAATCATCTAAAAGTGGTATTTGGATGCAAAGAGTGTTTCTTGAGATAACCTATTCCTAGATTATTCCTATACCTATCCTAGAGCCTTTAACACACTTTTATATCCATTATGTAGACCAAAAATATCCCTAGTCAACTAAATCATAGTCTCAGACCTTCATTCATAGACCTTGGCCCTTTGGGCCCAACAACCTACCAACTATATAATATCACCACATTAAAGACACTAGGGCCACATGGTGCTAGTGTCCCCAACATGGTGCTAGTTTCCCTTACCTTAACTCTCCCAAATGGATATATTTTCAAATGTTAAGCCCTCATATAGTCAGCCTAAGCACATTTTATTATCCACATAAGCTACAAAACACTATAAATACAAGATTCTTAGACTTATATCCACTAGATGTAAAAATAGATGTAAAAATCCTATTCAAACAAGAAATAAATTGAGATAAATCAAAGTTATTAATCCCTATTCTATCCTAATTCTACATAATACTATCTATAGTTTCCCTAAACCTAGATTTCAAATATTTCCAATCTTAAGCACACTTAAGGCATTTAAGACCACTACCATTCTAGTATTCACTTGCACTTACACCTAACACTAAATGGGAGAACTAAATCAAGCTTGATCCCTCTTTAGAGTACTGGTATGTAGGCAACTCTCTTCATAGTGGGGTGTTGAGGATGTCTAACCTATCCTACTAATGAACACACATTTTTAGATTATGCCATACTTACAAGGAGTATTAAGGTTTTCATCATAAATCAACTACTATAGGCATAATATAGAGTTTCAAATTTCATGCGTGCAGAAATAGAACCTAGAAACACAAGTTTAGGTTGACCCATAATTTAGTAAAAATCCTAAAAAGAGGACACTAGCACCATTTTTAAGATACTAAAGCCATATGGCACTACTTTCCAAGTGTGGTGCTACTATCTAGGGGAAGATCTAACTTAGTGATCCTATTTATGACACTCAAACCTATTTATAACCCAATTTTTAGCACTCAAATCTTGTATGATAGGTGTTTTCCAAATAAGTCTCTATTTGCACATATTTATTACTATTTTTAGAAATTTAAATTCTATAACAAATCAATGGTTATTTATTGCTTATTATTTCATTGATTTAGACAACTCATCCCTTTAATAAAAATTAGGATTTACACTAGTAACACTCTAAAAGGTTAAAATATTTGATGAACCTGAGTCAATTCAAGTATTATTTAAAACCCCTAATTTTACATAGGATCTATCTTCTTCCAATATTTTTTCAAAAAATTAGGATTACAAACTTCTATTCTTTTATTTTTTGGCATAACCTAGCTCATTTAATAAATCTCACATTAGGGTTTCATTTATTTAATGTAATTTAAATTTTTACACAAATCCTAACCCTAAATAACCCTAGGGTTTACATTTCTAGAATTCATATTTCATATCCATATATCTTCTTATTTATATTTCATATAATCATGACCATAATGATAGAATAAATTAATCACTTTTTGTTGCAAAGTTTAATACTTTCATTTGCATGATTGTTCCCTTTAATTCAAAATGAAATTAAAAAAGACATAAACACATGTATATATGAGGCTTCATATCAATTTCAATATATGTCATATCGCATAGCATGTTATATTTCTCCTATGTGGAATTCTATTAATGAGAAAACCTATACATAGATGATTTAACACATAAGCTAACAACTATGTTTCATGTTTCAATGTCATATATTATGCATAGGAAATAATCTTTTTTTTCCTCATCTCCATGAGGATGATATCTACTTTCCCTCTAACCAGGTCCATGGTATCATTCCTCCATGAGATGAATTAGCCTATACCAATGTCACTATTCTCCATACTTAACCTATTCACACCTCTTACCTATAGGGTGTGTGCTTATATGTTTAATTAAAAACAAATAGGGTTTTCACTTATGATATCTATGTGATAAAATTATAAGTATGAGAAAGAAAATTATAGGTTTACAAAATTAGAATAAGATATTATATGAAAATATTACAACATTATAAAATTAATTTACAATATAGATGCTCTAGGGCACAATAGTATAAATCATGTATAGCCATCTTCACCTAATCAATTTATGATAAATAGTGTTACATATCCAAATCATAAATCATAACAAATTACATATACAACTAGCGATTTAAAAATAATTCAAAGGTTAAATAATATTTCAAGTGAGATATTAAAGAAAATTATTAAATCTAAGTTGATCAACCTACCCCCTCTGCACCTAGTAAAGAGATCTAGTTTTTATCGTGCATATCATAGAATGCATGGGTACCACAATGATTCATGTTTAAAATGGAAAAAAAAAATACAACATATAATGGATACATATGACTAATATAGTGACACGTCATCCAAACAACATACAGTGACACATCTACAAATTCAAAAAGGGTGAAATTCAAAAATAGTACAAAAATGGCTACCAAAGAATAACTTAGAAAAATAAAAGGTTCATAAAACACAATCAAAGTAAGAAATAGTATAAGAAGTATAGGTAAATAAAGGAAATCTACCTCTCCAAAATGAGGCTAAATTTTTAAAATGGTATGATTTTAGTCATAAATATCTAGAATAGTTTGATTAACATGGTCAAGGTTTGGGCAAGCAGGCCCAAGACATCATTACTCATATTTTAGTAGTTGATAATGTTGGTCAACAAGGTTTAGGGTTTATGAACATCTGAAGGTAAATAATTCATAGATACAATTTATCAAGACAAAACATCTAGATACACATGAATTGTTATAGAAAGAACAAGAACTTAAGTTGAAAAGTCAAAATCATGCTAAACCAACAAACATTCTCAAACAAGGATTGCTCGCAAAAGAGCCTCCATAACACCATATGTCTACAATAAGCATAATTTCAAAGGGAAAAATCATAATCAATGTTCCAAAACACAACTTAAAAAGGTCAAATCCATAGTATGAGGTAATTCCCTCTAGCATTCTATGAGATCATGACTATGATGATGAACAATACTTATGAACTAAGAATTTGATGATGAAGGGGAGATTAGTATTATGTTAGTGCATAAATCAAATCAAAAGCACACTAAACTAACACTTTCATGCCTAGTTACTAGGGTGAACTTTAAAAAATAAAAAGTAAGGGAAAAAAAATAATCCTTCACCTTCCTTGGATGCTTCAAATACTTTGTTGTAGTGGCTTGCTCAGTTTGTGCTCATGAAGTCTACATTAATTGAAGGTTGACTACCTCCATCTCTCCTTAGCACCTTGCTTGGATTTGGATTAAATTTTTTGGCATCATAACTTTGGCTTGTGAGAGATTTTTGGAATCAATTTGGCATGGTAAATTTTCACAAGTTAAGATTAAAATTCATGTGGCAAGGCCTCCTATTTATAGATTTTTGAAAATGGCTAGAATCAACATAAACCATCCATCTCAAGATTGATATGTGTGGCTAAGGATTAATACAATTTTTTAATTGAAATTAATAAATATGCTCATCAATATTTGGGATAGAGGGGAATTTAAGAGGCATGGGAGACATTGATGAGGCATGGGAGGGGTTAACCTTGATATTTTGTGCATTTATGGCCTAGGGATGTCTTCCTAAGAAATGATGTCACCTGATGATGTAGATATTCAATATTAATTTATAAAAAAATTATTCAACATGTTTCCATGGAATTCTTAAATTGGCTCTAATTTGGTTAAATTATCTCTTAAGCATGATTAAGTACTTTGTGCACAAATTACTCAAATTGATTAGAATGCCTTGTTATTGGTCTAAAATTTGACTGGATTGGAATTAGAAGTCAATGTTAGATGCATTGGATCTATTATCCCATTTAGGATGTTACCAATACCAAATAAAAAAGGCACACATCTCATCCAAGAGATTTGATAGAAAAGAGCAATCTAGAGCACCTAGGTACAAAATTAGCATTTTGACTCAAAATGATTTGATCAAAGTTAGCTAGCCCATAAATTGTATTTCCCCATTTAGGGATACCCTAGTCAAAATCAGCACTTAAATAAATTAATTTCAAATTATTTAATGTGTTTTAGTATTTTTAAGCCAAATTGTGCATTTTGGTGGAAATCGGTCAAAATCCTAGTTGGAAGTTATCGGTGGCCAGTTTTAGTTGTCTATAGTTTGCCCTTATTTGGGAAGATGTTACAAAGCATAGGAAAAGAAATATATTCTCAAATAATGAGAAAAGGAATATATGCTAAAAATAAGATGATGGTTGAAGAACAAAGATCCAAATGGTGTTTGGAAAGCTTAGGATGATGCCCCCTTGAGGAAGTGGCCATCACATTTGTTGATGGATGGTGCCTCAAAAAGAAACAAGAAGAAATGTGAAGTTAACCCATGGTTGAGATTAATCCAAATGAGAAAATGCTTGCATGTATTGATTTAAAAAGGATATTGATTTTCCCAAAGGTGGTTATAATCAAGAATAAAAATCAAACTAATGATTTTCCCATAGGTAGTTTAATCATTAAGAGGACCTGGATTGGTTAAAGATTATGGTGCCCCAGTTAGGCTAATTAACAAGCATAACTCAAGGATATAACCTAGGATATAGATTAAACATGAGTGGGTGAAAAGTGAGGAAAGAGATGAAAAGAAGAATAACATTGATCATTAGAAATGATTTAATTGTACCTATAAATAAGGAAATGCTCATCCTCATTAATAATGATACAACTTGAATGTTCAATGGGTTGATTTGATCAAGATGGTATTGGAGGATTTTCCAAGGTGCCAAGGAGAAACTTCTATGGCTCCATTGATTGTAGACATTCTTGAAGCTAATTTTTGATAAAGCATGTGATGGTAGGCATCATGATAGAGCACTATGAAGACTTGGCCAAAAAATTCATAAGGACTAACTTTTGATCCAATAAACACTCAAAAATAATGCACCAATGATCAAAACCATGATGACAATGTTGACATATGAATATGGATGGACTCAAGAATAATGTGTGTAAGGAATCACCCAATTAAACACACACACACACACACACACATATTGAGTCAAGGTAATAATGTTGAAAGTGAACAAATAGGCAAGAAGACAAATAAACAAAGAAACACGTAAAAAAACACATAAATAGACAAACAACTTGAAATAAATAAACAAACATAAAGATTGAACACAAAATCAAAATAAAGCATCCTAACACTGATTTTGCCCTAGTAAGGTGGATCAAGGATAACTAACTAGGATTATACAAGACAAATGTTCTTAGAATTTTTGAAATGTTATGAATTTTTTTTTGACATTTTAAGAAATTTCAACTCATTACAGAATGATGAGATACCTACTTGTAAAATGACAAGAGCATTTAGCATAGGTTACTCGCAAAATGGTGAGAGCATATGGAAAGGGGGACTGAGGTGAGCTCAACATGAATTTAGCATGGCCCACATACTCCTAAAATGACCTCAAGTCACAATAATTCCTCCCATGCAAAAAGGCAAGGAAAAACCAACTAGGTCCCAACAAGTTCTCAAATCCAACAAATGGCTAGTCAAATGAAAACAATAATGGCAAGGTGATACAATAATGCATGATAAATAAATATTACCCCTAGTTTTCCCATAGGAGGTTATAAATAGGATATAATGACATAGATTAATGATACTAATTTTTTCATAGGCAGTTATAATTAACATCAAGACTATTGAGACACTGATTTTCTTGTAGGTACTTATAGTTAGGCTCACATAAACAAACTTGATATAGAATAGAAAATGAAAGCTATATTTCTGGATAAACTATCACACTACTTTCATAGACTATCATTTAAACATGGATTGGATTGATTGTTGAAATTTGATTGGAATCCCCCCATAAAAGGTGTGGGAAGAACCAAAGTAACCAATATCAAAATAGGATTGGATAGGATGACTAGAATAGGCTTTGTTCTAGATAGGAATGGAGTGATATGATGGAATGGCATTACTTTAGGATAATTATTATTTTGGTAGATTGGATAAAAATGGTAAAAGGTATGCCCCCAAGTGATGGGGTAAATGGAAGGATATGTGGCAATGGCAAAAGGTATGTAAAAATAGTAATGGCATGGCAATGTGAAATGGTATGGTACATGTTTTTAGCCTGGGTGAAGTTTTTGGTTATATTATTCCTACTAATGGGGAGATGCACATCTTAATCAACAAATGATACAAAAAAATACTTGATCATGTTAATTACTAGCTCACACATTGTCTAAATAGCTACTCTATCAAGAACTACCTACAGATTTGGATTCTGAGAATGTTGTTGTGCTCTTTGTTGGTCATTGATTTTGATTCCTTAAACCATAAATATAAGGTATCTTTGTAGCATCTACAAAGGAAATTGAAATCAAGGATGGAAAAAAAAGACAAATAATGGATGGTACGTTTGCTTGTGAAATGGAATGGTGAATGATAATAGAATGTATAATGGTGGGAAAAAAATGAAGATCACGACTTTCAATCACATGTAATGTTGTTGATGTTAGATTTGACATAATTTTGGTTATGGTGGGGCTGAAGACCTCTGGATATTTTCTTGATAGGACCACTAGATTATTCTATTTCTTGATCTTGAGAGAAGCTACCATCTGATTATGTTATAAATTGGAAGCTATTTTTATTTGATTTTTGATATTATCTTCATTAAGTAGTGAAGAAATTTTGTTCTTATCTATCAGTTCTATAATGAGTTTTTCACCAATGAAGTTGTCTTTATTGTCTTGTAGTGCATCCAAAAAGGTTTCACTAATGAACATCATCTTTTGACTTTGATTGTCTTCTAGTGATTTTTAAAAAGTTTCACTAAAATATGTTGAGTTTGAACTTTATTTTTCCCCTAATGCCTCTAAAAAAGTTTCACTAGGAGAGTGTTCTTCTGCTAAATGAATTTGGTCTTGGCCTCCTTGCTCTTCTTCAACTACTATGTCACCATGGATGCAATTCAATAAAGTGTGATTATGTCAGTCCCAATCAACACTTATGGGAGAGGTAATGTCAATAATATGGCTATGTTGGTTGGTGGTAATGGCATATGGAATGGTAATGGAATGGGGGTTGGCAGTACAATCCTCATAGAAGATACTAGGAGAACTTGTGTTGAATATGAAATAATCATCCTAAAAAACTATAGAAGGATCACAAATATATTCAAATTGATCTACAAGGCATGCATAACCAATTTTGTAACAACCATAAACATATTCTTCTTTTGAATCTAATTCTGACTCAAGGGACTCTAAATTCAATGTTGAGATTGAGGTTGATTTTGATTCTGATGCTAAATATTATGTTGGTTCAATAATAGACCCTAAATATAACTTTGATTCTTCATATAATGGGTATTTTGATACAATTTTGTCTTTTTGGATATTTGTTATTAGACAAGTAATGGCCTATGATGGCATAATGGGCTCTACAAATACTGGTTTGTCAAAGTGGGACTCCTCTATAATGGGAAAAATGTCAAGAGATAACTCCTTAGAGATTGGTTTGTCAGATGGAGACTCTTGTAAAATAGGCATATGGTAGAGGTAATGATTTTCCCAAAGGTGGTTATAATCATTAAGAAGTGACTCAATAAATACTGGCTCATTAGAGTGAGACTCCTCAAAAATTGGTATAGGATCAATAAGCAATTCATCATAGGCTGACTTATCACAAGTGGTTGGTTCAACATAAACATCTCAGATTGGTTGGTTTTTTGGTCTTCATTTTTAATTAGTTATAAAATACCATTTTTTAACATAGGTTGGTCTTCGAATGATTGGATTGGTTGAGGTTTATATTGGATTGGTTC
This sequence comes from Torreya grandis, assembly GCA_037957365.1. Lineage (NCBI taxonomy): Eukaryota > Viridiplantae > Streptophyta > Pinopsida > Cupressales > Taxaceae > Torreya > Torreya grandis. Next base: position 1,824,573 of record JARHVA010000504.1, on the reverse strand, counting down.
TAAAAAAGGAATGGCCTGTGGTTGGATAATTCTAGGGCATTGGGGAGCATGATTGCTCAAATGATCTAAAGAGCAAAGTATTGAAATGGTAAGGATAGGGTGGTGTGTATCTTGATTACTCACATAAAATAAAAGATAAGGTCCTATAATAATTAAAGTGTGTTGTGGATCCTGGTTGTTCATATAAGTCAAAGGATGAGGTCTTGGTATAGAAATGGTTGGGAATTGTGGAGTTTGGTTACTTGCATAAGACAAAACATGAGGTCTTGGAATGATAATCATATTCCTTGGATATTGTGGTGCTTGATATCTCATATAATCCAAAGAAGGGTTAGGGGTCGTTGATGATCGAATAAAAAAAGATGTCATGTAAATTGATTGCTTACACAATCCAAAGCATCCAACTCCTCTTGATAAACCATATCATTCCAATCTTGCGTTAGATCATAAGCTAGTTCTTGACTATGTTTTATGTACTAATTATTGTAAATAGGGTATGGATCCATATCAAAACTGATGTTATCTATAGTTGGGTCTTCAAATTCCTCCTCATAAACCTTTTTATACCAATCAAGGTCTCAAGTTGGATTATAAGTTGGTTCGTGACTTTGTTCCCATGAATGATTATTATGAGGTGGATAGAAATATATCTCACAAACCATATTAGAATCATTGGGATCTTGAATAAAGCCATAAAAGTCATTTTTTGCAGACATTCTATCATAAGTTGGATTATACATGACTCCACCATAGGTGTAGCTAGACATATCCACATAAATGATGAAATCTTTGAAAACAAAAAGGCTTAGAGTTCTATAAAATTCAAAAAACTATGTCCAAAGGACAAATGGTTCAAACTTGGTCTATCTAGGTCATAAAGGTGGAGCTATATCTCCAAAATGGTTTGTGATAAGATTTGGCATAAACCATTCTAATGTCAAATGTCTAACATCAAATGTCATATGCATAAAAGGTCAAACATCTAAATAAAAACTAGCATGTTAGAAGTCTAGGGCAAAGTGTTATAAATAAGGTCAAAACTAGAAAAAGAGAAAAGAGCCACTACATCTTTTGTCCAAATGTAGAGTCAAAAGCTAGGCTTAAATAGGCTATACTAGGACTTTTGGCCAAATGGCATCAAAAGCTAAACTTGAAACAAAGGTATGATGTGATTTGATTTAATCTAACAAGTCTAGAAATAATTTTAACATAAACCCAACACATAGAATCAAACATAAACATGATCAATTAACATAAGGCATGAGGCAAAAGGCTCTTGGAGAAATGTTTTGTTCTCCCAAATAAAGGCACAAACAATGATGAGGATAGGTATTGAAAAAAAACCATCAATAGTGTTCAGATTTGAGTAATCAATTAACTAAATTTATATAACCCAAAAGAGAAAGATCTATATATCAACCCCATGAATTGAGGCTTAAACAAAAATCAATCAATGTTTAAATCCAAACTTTTCAAGATTAATTGAAAACTCAATGTTGAAAACTAGGATTTAACCAAACAAGCTACACAAGATCAGACAACATGATGATGCATAAACAAGGTCTTAATGGTTGATGTGAAATGATTTAAAACAAATGGTTTTTGATACAATGGTAAACAAGTCTTGAAACAAATTGAGCAGCCTAACAACATAAGCATGCTTGAAAGATGTGACCAATGCTATGTTTCAAAGACTCAAAGGCAAAATAGTTTGATATGATTTAGGTAGCATAACACTACCTTTTACAACTCAAACATAAATAAGTTTAGCAAAAATTTCAATGCACAAGTGTGGTGTAAAATGGCCAACATAACACCTCTCTAGCCAAAAGAGTGATTTATAAACAAATTGATTTTGGCACTTTTTACAAACAAATAATCATGTTTTAGTCTCAAAACATACCAAGCAAAAATGAACAAAGTACTCTAAGTATAATCATCTAAATCCTAGCAAGGGTATGGTAATGTGGGGTTGACTAAACTAGCAAGTTTTTTTATCATTTCTAGGGGGATCAGTTACACAATAAATTTCACACCAAATGATGTAAAATAAAATCATGAAAATTGGGTGTCCATGGCACTTGGCTTATTAAAAAAATGTCTTGCCTTTTTTACAACCACTATAGCCCACTGTTCACTCAGTGTAGTATGATGTCTAAAGTGTAGATACATCTTGTGCACAACTCCATCACTAGAAGGTGGTTTAGCCACTCAAACTTTTTGATCCTAGTGAGAGTGGGTGAATTCAATATTGAGAGATGAAACCCTGGGTCAAAATTTCCCTAAAAAACTCATGGGAGGTAATGAAGTCCCCCTCACAAGCTAAGATGCAATGAAAAGAAAGACATAAGAAGAAAGACTTTAGGGTCATTTCAAGGTCACCCAAACTATGATGAGTTTTTGGGGAGTGCTTTAGATGACATTATTTCTAAGCCTTGGACTAAGCTTTTTCCAATAAGGATGGTGCTTTTGATTCCAAGGGTTCCCTAAAGGGGAAAAATGGATGAGCATACATGCGTAAACCTTCATTTTTCCAAACAAGTTCTAATTTAAACAACTAATTGAATATAAAAAGGTTAAAAAGGTGAGTTAATTTTTAAGCACCAAGTTGAATGATTAGGTGGTGTTATTTTGACCCCTTGGTCTTAATTTGTAACTTTGAAAACCTAACTTATCAAAACATTCACTTAAGCACCTAAATTTTTCATTAAGCCCAAAAAGAAAATTCTTATTTAATTTCAAAACACTCAAATGAAGTGTTAAAGGCACAAATTTAATTTACTTAGATGACTTTCCATGTAGATCTTTTAAAAAAAATGTTAGAAAGTTGCTTAGATTTGAAGCTCTTTTGAGGATGAAATAATAACTTTTGAAGAATGAGCTCTTGGGTTGACAGTTGAGTTTGGTTGATAGGCAAGTTGGGTTAGAAATTGAGTCAAGTTGATAGATGAGTTAGGTTGGATAGGTGAGTTGGGTTGACAAATGAGTCAGGTTGATAGGCAAGTTGGGTTAGACAGGTGAGTTAGGTTGATAAGTGATTTGGGTTGGATAGGTGAGTTGGGTTAGATAGGTGTGTTGGGTTGATAGGCAAATTGGATTAGATAGGCAAGTCAGGGTGAACTAGAGCTAAGTTGGGATGAACTAGAGCTGAGTCAAGCTAAACCAGACTGAGTCAAGATGATCCAAAGACAAGTTAGTTCAAACCAAATTCAAGTTGGAGAGAGCCAAAGCCATGTCAGGCTGAACTAGAGCTGAGTCAAGATGATCCAAAGTTGAGTTAGGTCAAACCAAAGCTAAGTTGGGGTGAGCTAGAGCTGAGTAAGGCTTATTCAAAGATGAGTTAGGATGATCTAAAGCTGATTTGGGTCAAATTAAAGTCAATTTGGGGTAAGCTAGAACCGATTTAGGTTGAACCAAAGCTGAGTTGGGATGAACCAGAGCTGATTCAAGCCAAACCAAAGCTGAGTTGGGACAAACTAGAGCAAAGTTGGGCCATCTTGAGAATAAAATTGTGGTTTATAAAAATGGTCTTTTTACTCATATTTTTATTTTCTTTTCTTCCATATTCCAAGAGCCTACATGACAATAGTTAGTAGGTTGCTTGTAGAGGCTTTGTTAGAAAATTTGTGGGTTGTAATCCCACTAAGCATGCCATTATGTGAACTATGAATTTGATGATGAAGGGGATATTAGTATTGTGTTAGTGGATAAATGAAATCAAAAGCACACTAAATTAACACTTTCATCCCTAGTTACTAGAGTGAGCTTAATCACAAAAACAAATGAAAAGCATAGCTAAAAAGTAAGGAAAAATAAGAATCCTTCACCTTCCTTGGATTCTCCAAATGTTTTATTATACTAGCTTGTTCAATTTATGCTCATGAAGTCTGCATCAATGGAAGCTTGACTACCTCCATCTCTCCTTGGCACCTTGCTTGGCTTTGGATTCAATATTTTAGAATCATAAATTTGGCATGTGATATATTTTTGGAATCAATTTGGCATGGTAAATTTTCACAAGTTAAGCTTAAAATTCATGTGGTAAGGCCTCTTATTTATAGATTTTGGAAAATGACCAAAATCAACCTAAACCATCCATCTCAAGATTGAGATGTGTGGCTAAGGATTAATCTAATTTTTAAATTAAAATTCATAAATAGACTTATCTATATTTTGGATAAAGGGTAATTTAAGAGGCATGGGAGGCATTGATGAGACATGGGAGGGGTTAACCTTGATATTTTATGCATTTATGGCTTAGGGATGTCTTGCTAAGAAATGATATCACTTGATGATGTAGATATTCAATATTCATTTATAAAAATAAGTATTCAAAAAATTTCCCTTGGAATTATTAAATTGGCTCTAATTTGGTTTAATTATCTCTTAAGCATGATTAAGCACTTTGTGCACAAATTACTCAAATTGATCAAAATGCCTTATTATTGTTCTAAAATTTGATTGGATTATAATTAGAAGTCAATGTTAGATGCGTTGGATTTGTTATCCATTTAGGATATTACCAACACAAAATAACATAGGCACATGTCTCGTATAAGATATTTGATATAAAAGAGCAATCCAAAGTACCTAGGTGCAAAACTGGCATTTGGACTCAAAATGGTTTGATCAAAGTTAGCTATCCCATAAATTGCATTGCCCCATTTAGGGATACCCTAACCAAAATTGGAATTTGAATATATATATTTCAAATTATTTAATGTGTTTTAGTGTTTTAAATCCAAATTATGCATTTTGGTGGAAATCAATCAAAAGCTTGGTTGGAGGTTATTGGTGGCCAGTTTTAGGTGTCTACAATCCTCAAATTCCTACTACAACAACATTTAACTAGATCATAACATTCACACTACATGAGAGGCCATTTTTCCCTTATTTGACATAGGTCATAGTGATAGTGAGTCTCCCATGAGACTCATGAGTTAGTATGGTTCCTACCCTCTTATACATTCTTTTCTCTTGCTCCATGTACATAGTTTATTTTAATTTGCTTGTACATAGCTTATATATAGAAAATAAAAAATATTATAACATGCCAAAATATAAAATCATTAAATATTATTTATAAAACACAAGATTTATAGATTGTATGTATTTTTTTGTTTACATTTCTTATATTTTACAAACACTACATATGATATCTATCATAGTACAGTCAATTTTATCATACATACAAGGTTCACTTGTGCTTATCGAGTGCTCGTAGATTGCATATAGGACTCAGGTCTATCACATTGATCAAAACTTGATGTCATCTACCCATTGGGGGCATATACATCAATCAAAGTTTATTCATTTGATACATCTACCCATTTAGGGGTATCTCTTACATAATTTCTATTACTAGGTTCTATCTTTACATTCTTTACATTCTAGTATATGCATTTATATATCTTGATATTGATAATTGATACTTATATTTAAATGTTTTGCTAACTATCACTAGCTTAGATTCAATAAATTTACATCTTGACATCTACACATATTTGTACTACATTCATGCATGCTTTCATTTCTAACTTTCCTAGTTTATAATTTATTGCATTTTTTATGCTTCTTCTATTTGAGGGCATTTGAATATGTCATTGTTATCTGGATCTATGCCACTTATATTTATGTATACCTTGGACATATACTCATGTCACTTTTGTGTGATTTCTTTATTATGTATGAGAACATTTGAACATGTCATTCTATGTGGATCTAAGCCAATTTGATTTTTACTTGCATATGTGGACATTTAAACTTGTCCTCATATGTTGTCTTTTCTCATATTTAGTGACATGTACCCATGCCCCATGTATTATTTCCCTTTTGCCTATTTTAAATTACTCGTGTTTTTTATATGTATGCTTTATTATATGCATCATGGACACTACACTTATATTTTCTTGTTACACACTCCAGTATTTGATTATGAGGGACCTCATGTATCTACCCTTCTTAATTGGGTATTATGATGGACATCATGCCCCATCCCCCTAGGTAGCTACTTATATTTGTTTTTATACACCTTAAATACATATATCTTGACACCCTTATACAATGATATATATAACATACATCTTACATTACATGCTTTTTTAATATTCTCTTACATTTTGATGTTATGTTTTCACATTATATTGGATTATAATTAAATTATCATATATGCTCCAACTAACACATTTTTTAGAGATATTTATTTTGAGGATAGTTATTTCATAATTCAATAATTCCCCTCGAAATAGGGGGCATTCATAGGGGTTTATCGCAGAGACTAGACTCTTACATTGCATTCAAAGACCATTTTTAGCACATAGGCTCAATTTCATGAAATCATACACATGTAAGATAGGAAAAAATAGGGACTCAAAAAGTAATTTAGTCACTTAGATTTTAGACCAGATAGATATTAGTGCTAATATTTGGACATAGTGCCATATGGTACTACTATAAAATATATAGAACCACTATCTAGTAGCCCCATTTTTAGGGTAGTTTAGATTAACTAGAATAATACACTAGGTACAATATAGGTTTGCATAGATATAACTACATGTTTGATAGTTATGCATAGATTTAGCTCATATTCACACTAGTTTAGCTCAAATTCATATCAATTGATAATATTGGGGCATCATGCATGGCATGATCATTCCCACTTTCAGTTCAGATACTTAGATATAGTTATTATAGCTCAGTCTAAAATCAATATACTCAAATATCAAATTGGGGGCATGTGCATGACACATTGTTTCCATAGGCTTAGTTACACATAGGTTAATAATATGAAATGAAAAATTCCATGTCATTATCTATGCTACATACACTTTACATCATATTCCAATTTGTCACCAATTTCATGTCATATTCCATCTATAGTGGTTGGCATTCCTGAGTGGCCTAGATCTACCTAATGTATCCAAGTGGCTATAGATACAACATACATAGTTAGATATACCTAGTTAGATATTTTTATAACTTTGTGTATTTTAGTTTTAAATGCATCTACTACACATGGGTGGTAAACTATGGATTCATAGCCTACTTGAGTTCTTGTGCCACCCACTTGAGAGGGTTAGACATACTTACAATCTAATCTAAGTTATTAATAGGCCATGATCCACTAAGTAGGGGTAGGAAGTGATGGATTCAAAACTAGATTAACTTCTTGAGCCACCCACACATGAGGATTGAGCAAGTTATCATCTCAATCCAATATATTCAATGATTTGATCACTATGTACACACACACATAGGTTGTCACCAGGTTCATGTATTGGTTTGCATACCCAATGAGGTGTATTCATTCATTTCATCTTTATCATATATTTAATTATATTTTCTTAGTTACTTATATATTTATCATAATATTTTACTTTTGATACCTCTTAAGTAAGTGTTTTAATATTTTTTGTCTTTTTCAATGTGATCTAATTAGCTACTAAAAATAAAGTAAATGCAGGGTTTTAAAAATTACCTATATATGGAGATTGATTTCACACCATTGATTAAGCTTGTGGGAATTCCTCTTTGGTTGGGGAGGAATGACTTGTAAATCACACTAACTCACAAAAAATTGATTAATAGTAAGATGAATGGGCTGCTTGGTAAGAAACTAGTCCCAAAAAGCAATCTGATTCTGTAGATGGATGTCAACCCACATTTAAAACTCAATTTTATAAATAAACATGAAATTAAAAAGATATATAAGGATAGGATTCAAAATAGATAACAAAAAAGATGTCTAATTTACAATAGGATTAATGTGATCAAAGTAATCATCCCAAAATTTAGTAGCTATATCAATGTCCTCTTGAATTATAGCCAATTATTCATTAGTGCTTTCCTAATTAAGTGTGAAAACCATATTAAAAATACCTAATTTTAATTTAATGTCACTTTTATTAGTGAATAAATGTTTTAGGACAATGGGGAGATCAAAGATGCTAACAATATCATGTGCTAATCTAGGCAGAGTCATCTACATGTGAAAGACATATTGTTAGAAAAAAAATAAAAGTTTTAACATGTTTTTAGGACTATTAATGTTATAAAAATATACTTTAAGGATATTTTAATAGTTTATTAGGGATGGACGATAATCCTTCAAGATCAACATCGATTCAGATGAATCAGCATCAATTATGAGTAAAATGCTAAACTATGAAAATAAGTGATAATAATGACTTGTAAGATTAATAAAATGATTAAAATTGAATGGAAATGTTGACATAGAGGTCCAAAGGATATTAATATTTAAATATGAATGAATTAATGTAAAATACTAACCTTGAATGGCTTGAAACATGTAAATAATAAGACTATAAAAGTATAATAAAAAACTTTTGAAATCCCTTGATAATTGCATGAATAGAGGTTCTACAAGGTATAAAAGTGTTGACAATGTCCTTACATAGGTTCCAATAAAAATATAGAAGAGGTATGGAGTCAAAAAGTGATGTGTATATCCCCCAAACTGAGGAGGTTCACTATATATTTATAGATCAATGTCATTTTGGGTCGATTGGCATTGATCTCAAAGAATTGACATAAATTTGCCCAAAATGGGTGGAGGTGATATTTAGGCCATTCAAAAGGGTTTTTTATGAGGTAAATATAGGTTTAACTAATGTCTAAGTTGTTAGGTTATTTAAACCATGGGATGGGTTTGTTAAGAGGTTGGGAGGGTTTTTGTTTTTTATTTGTTTTTATGATTTTATGGTTAGGGATAGTAAAATAAGGTTAATTACTATTTTAATATATTAATGAACTTAATTAACTCATGTGGTAAAGGTAAATGGGTAATTATTTCAAATAATTATGAATAGGGCCATTATGTTAGACATGAAGGATAATGTGATGATACACCACATTAATACACAAAGGTGTATAGAAATAACATTTACATGTGCCCCTTTTTGTGGAGTGGTATGCAATAACATACTATGAGACAAAAATTATAAGGTGCCTAATACCCCAAGTTTATTGTGTGGAGGTACCCCCTCAAACTGGGCATTAAGAAGTGAGGTGGAATGGATGATGGGTTTGTAAAAGATGGTAGGTAAAAAAAAATGTGGATGAGTGGAAATAGACAAGTGGAAGATATCAATAGACAAATAGAAGTGTGGATGTTGAAAGGAAGTTCCAAGGTTCCACTTAATGGTATAAAAAGTGATACAGGTAGTAATGCCTCAAAGACCAAATCGAATAACAAAATGCTAGAGCTAAAATAGGAAGGCTTAATAAAAGGTTATCAAGAGGATAAAAGATAGGAATGGTAGACCATCAAAGCCAATGTGCATATGGTGTATGCATTACCTATATATGAAAGTTCTTGGGATAAAATATATACTTGAGATCTTATAATGGCAAGATGCCAAAAAAAGGGGTACACCTTAGGGAAATTGAGAAACTAAAAAAAAGTCAAAATCCTCAAATCTAAAGAGTAATATGCCATAAAAAGGGGATAACTATGGCAAAGGGAACAAGATGGAGTTTGGGATCTAGACTGGGAGCATGTGAAATGGTCCATAAGTGCAAAAAATTTAAAACAAGCCAAGATAATTGACATCAATCTATAAAGTATCAATGTCAATTTAGGGGATCGAGATTGATTGGAGTAATCGACACCAATCATGGGAAAGGATATAAATAGGCATTTGACATGGCATAGGGCTTATTTATCTATCAACATGAACAAGTATTTGAGAGAAAAATTTGATGCTTTTCCACCTTTTAAGCTTACATCAAAGATGATGGAGGTGAGTGGGAGTGGATGATGATGATGATGACTTCACTATGAGGTAGGCAAAATATACTTTTGGTGAAATTTATTATTTTTATGTTTGTTTAAGGTATTATGTTTTATAGGAGAGTATTTTTTGTTTGAAAAAAAAATTTGGGTGGGGAGGATAGGTTGTAAATGTTTTTAAAGATTTTTGGGGGATGGAATCAACATCAATCTATATGGATCGACATTCCCCATTTGTATCAATCATGATCTAAAAGGATAGGTGTTGATTGGGTAAATTGGCATTGATCTTGATAAGATCAATAAAAATTAGGAAAGCTAGGCTCTTGATTAACCAAAAAAGTTATTTTTGATAGGCACAAGAGCTTCTGATGATGAGGGATAGGATCTCACCATTGGTGAAATAATTATCAGAGTTTATGGGTGATAAGGACTAGGCCCATCTAGATGTTGTTAAATTTGGATGGATACACCATTATCATCATATCCATTAGTATATTGGCATGAAGTTAGTTATGATAGAGTGGTGTAATTATACCAACAACACATTTTAGCTATCAACTAGTGAGATGGCCATCACCATAGAGGACATCCATAAAATTCTATGAGTATCAATCCAAGGAGCCCCTATTTATACTATTGCTGAGGTTGGGTGAGTGATGACACTATCATAATTATATGGTGATGATGCTTTGGACATGAGATTCATTATTGGGGGGTTCTCATTCTACTCATTATATGACCAAAACCTTATGGAGAGACTAGTGCCAATGATGATGATGTTGGCACTAACCTACTATGTGCTACCTAATTCTTTAAGAGGGTGACTACCATGGAGATTCATTGGTGTCATAGTAGACATGGTGGAGTTTAGGACTATTTTTTCTTAGGTGCCCACACTATTGGGGTAGATCTACAAGGAGTTGTGGGGCTAGTGCATTGAGCATAGATCAGGACTCAACATCACTTTTGTATTACATTACTGGACATATGATCACATTCATGTGATTCACCCTATAGGGACCCCATGGATCAATTATGGAGACATGGTTTATAGTGTAGGCTTCCTTCGATGGAAGGAAGACCTAGTGGTTTCATACATAGATAGGGTAGTACATGATCTAGTGTATCATAGATAAGTTTTTAATGACTTACAGATAGTAGATGTTATCTAGAGGCCATATGTACACTTCCCAATATGGCCTGGTTCAACTATGGAGATAGGGGATGTTTCTTGAGAGACATGGGTACATGGATAATGATTGTAGCACAATGATCTATTTTATTTCAATAGGGTATATCATTAGTTTGGGTTTCTTTAGGATATACCATTAGCCTCATGTGCATATAGGTAGGATGATATAGAGCTTGACTAGCCTATTCTAGATACTATAGTGGTCTTGATGGGGCCATAAGAGGAACTCATGGCTATTGACCTAGATGATATCAGCTATATAGATGATTATGTAATGTGATTTATAGTAGAGATAGGGAGGAGATATGATAGATTAGTGGGACCTCGACAGGAGGTGGTTATTGAGGAGATGAGGGAGGCTAAGAAGGATGCCCCAGATGCACACATGGAGGAGTAGGATGCCCTTAATGCACACATGGAAGATGTACCACTATAGGATTCCCCTACCCATGAGCATATAAATATATCTATAGTTATTATAGAGAGGGATACACTGAAGGCTAAGCTACAAGAGGTATGGACAACCCATGATATATTATAGAATCAGATTACCACATTATAGGGTGATCTTGATATCATGAGAGGGTAGCATGACTAGGATATACAAGAGTAGGATAGATACTGAGTAGAGCTAGAGCATATGAGGACTACTTTGATAGAGAGACCAGCTTTAGATATTGTAAGATCTAGTGTTACTCCTACAAATATGGTATCACTCTAGAGGTACAAGGATTTACTTGATGAGATGTCTTATTATGAAAGGATAGTATAGAGATAGCTACTAGATGTAGCTCAGTTTGCTTCATATGTGGCTAGCCGCAATAGATCACAGAGGACTTCTGGGGGGTCTACTAGTAGAGGGAGTACATCAAGTCATGGAGTAGATGATGAGAGAGGTGATATAATTCACCTTATAAGGATAGATTTTATTAAGTAGATCGCATTATATGGGCTAAGATCCCAATTTTATTTGTGTAATGACATTTTTATAGACACTGTGTGTGTGTGTGTGTGTGTGTGTGTGTGTGTGTGTGTGTGTGTGTGTGTGTGTGTGTGTGTGTGTGTGTGTGTGTGTGTGTGTGTGTGTGTGTGTGTGTGTGTGTGTGTGTGTGTATTGCTTATGTTTATGGATGGATCATGTGTGTTTATTTATGAATTTATTGATGGCTATGGCTATGTTATATTTTTATTGATGATGTGATGGATTATAGATTAGATGTTATGTATTTTAATTTTGATCATTGTTATTATATATGTTGTGGATGTTTATGGATTATTGGTTATGGATTTTACATGTTATGGATTATGGATGTTATATCATGAGATATGTTTTTAATAAATGGATTATAAAGATAACTTTTAATGTTTAATGGTTGTGATTTTATGGGTTTTAGTGATTATATATGTGGATTTTCTCAAATTTCACCTGGACCATAACCAAAAAGAGAATCACTCATACACATGGCCTATTCATCCTTAGCTAGATGATAATAGATGTTGACACAACCTAGGTTATCTAGAGCTTTGACCTTGGTCATTTATTAAGATTAGATGCTTTTGGTGGGATGGGGGATGGATTGATTTAGATATAACCTTCTTCACACCATATTTTGAAATCAATATTTATCTTTTAGGGATCATTTTTATGCCAATGGGTAGTCTGATCAATATGGGAAGTCTACAATTAGAAAGCTAATCAATACGGGAAGCTTTCTTGGGATATTACTTTTGAAAATTTATTTCTATGTTTCTTTTTTAAGGCTTTTAAGTAGCATATTTTTAAAACTAATCAATCCAAGAATTTTTCTACTTAGTAGCCATTCTTCAAGGGAGTGGTCTATGTTCAAATGTTTTTTCATAGTTATCCTTTAAGGGATCAATAAATTATTTTCCTTTATATTTGATTATATTTGTCCTTCGATGGATTAGTCTATTTATTTATCCCATTTTGATGATTTTGATTTTCACTACTTACTTTATTTTAGATCCCAAAGATAGTAATGCAAGTTGGCATAAAAAGATACCTTAGGATAGTTTCCATGAGTTCATTACATGAGATGATTATGTTATCTTAGAAAATTGACAACCTTTAAGAAAAAAGGGAAATAATGATCTAGGGTTTCTCCTATTATAGGTGAAATGTATCTATGAGAGAATGTTATGAATAAAGCTAGGGTATTCATACTAAAGGTCAAAGTTATAGTGACTATAAAATAACTACATAACTCTCATATCATTATTTGGTATTTTAGGATAGGAGGATATGATAATATTTAAGATAACCTAACCAAGATGAGCCAATATCTATTAACTATAGAAAGGATGTAGATTTAATGCATTAAGAGCTTCTCATTCTAGTTTACCATTAAGAGAAGCCAAATGATATACCCTAGATCCATATTTATGTGTTATGATGTATGGTCCAAGCCAATTATGAGCCAATTTGCCCCTTTTACTTTGTTCCATACTAGTGATATGTTGATTTTATTTAAGCACAAGGTCTCCAATGTTAAATTCCCATTCCCTTACATGTTGATTATGTGCTTGTTTTAATCATTCTTGATATATAAGAAGGAGATCAAGGGTTATCATAGGATGCTCATCTAAGAATTCAAGTTGGGATAAATGCTCTTGACAAAAATCCTCACCAGAAATGATGTATTTAAGAGAGACATAAAGAGAGGGGATTTAGACTTCCAAATGATGTATAACTTATGTATCATAGACTAAGGAAAAAGGAGTAACACCCATAGGGGTTCAAATACTAGTTTGATGTGCCCCCAAGGCAAAATGGATATGAATATGTTAATCCTCCCTAGCTTCATTGATGACTTTGGTTAGGATTTTGACTAGGGTTTTATTAGATTCTTCTACTTGACCATTGGCCTGAGGATAGTAAGGTGAGGAAAAACTTAATTTGATTTTAAATGAGTCGCATAATGCCTAGAATTTCTTCTTCTTGAAAGATTTTCATTTATCTATTATTATTTAATATGGAATTCCAAAATAATAAATAATGTGATGGTGGATAAACTCCATAATCTTTTCTACCTTGGTCAAGATAAGTGGCACAACTTCTACCCACTTGGTGAAGTATTTTATAGTGGCAATGATGATGCTGTGACACTGAGAGGACTTAGGGTTGATTTTCCCTATAAGATCAAGCCCCCATTATGAGAATGGCCAGAAGAATCTTTCTACCTTAAAGGATTTAATAGGTACATGGGATAATTTTTTAAGCTACTGACATTTTACACACCTCTTAACATGTGTAACAATCTTGTTTTAAAGTGGGCTAATAATAGCTTAGATGTAAGATTTTTTTAGTGATTGTGTAGCCACTAAAGTGTCCACTGAATGACCCATTATTGAATTCTTGGATAGCTAAGGTAGCTTCATGAGTTTGGAGATAATGAAGAATAATCCATTGAAACCATGCTTATAGAGAACACCCCCTAGTATAGTATAGCAGGCAGCTTTCTATTGAAGGACATGCTTGACACCTTTAGATAGATGGGGAGAAGATAGTATTATAGAAAAATAAGTAAATATTTGTGCATACTATGGATCCTCTAGGTTTTCTTTGATATTATTGATAGATAGAAGATTGGTTCTTGTGTAGGAAGGCTGGTTAACTCAATGGATAAGGACAAATAGTTTGGACTCTTGAGATGAGGATGGGATAAAAGAAGCAAGAGATGCCATAGTATCAATGAACTTGTTATTTGATCTAAGAGTAGTTTGGATGGTGTAACATTTGAAAGTGGTTAAGAGTTGATCAGCTAAAGTCTTATATCTTTATAATATATCATTCTTACATTAATATATACCATTAATTTGATTAACCACTAGATGAGAATCACCATAGATATTAAGGGATCTAACCCCTAGTGCAAGGGTAGTTTGGAGGCCTATAATCAATGCTTTATATTGAAAAAATTTATTGGTGCAATTGAAGTCTAATTTAATAGATAAAGGCATGGGAATACCTTGAGGAGGGATTAATATAATTCATGTGCCACCTCCATGCTCACATTTAGACCCATCAAAGAATAGAGTCATTTCATAATCTAGAACTACTTAGGAAGTGGACGTGATAGATTCATCAAGAAATTCATAATTGATTAGTTGGTTGTCACTGAGAGGTGCTTCAGCCAACTGATTATCAATAATCTATCCTTTAATAGACTTTTGATGGAGAAACTCTAGATCAAACTTAGCTAGAAGCATGATCTATATGGTCATTTGTTGATTTTTATAAGGATTAGAATGCATGAACTTAAGGGGTTTAATAGTCATAATTATGTACGTCGTGTGGTTAAGTAGGTAATGATAAAGCTTAGAGGCTATAATGACTAATGTTAGGCCCATTTTTTATGGTATGCAAATATTGTGTTTTGTATTCTATGAGGGTGTGACTTATATAATAAATAGTCTTTTCCTTGTGATTCTCATGTCGATGGGCAAGCATAGCACCTAGAGCATGTTTAGTAGCTAAGATATAAAGGAAGAAAGGTTGCCCCTCCTTAGGTGGAGTGAGGACTAGGGGTGATAAAATATAGTCTTTGAGTACATTAAAGGCTTCTTGATAATTATAATCCCATACAAAGTGACTATCATTCTTTAATAAAAGGTGGAAATGTTGACACTGATAAGAGAGCTAGGATATAAAACAATAGAGAGACTAGATCTTGCCTTGTAAACTATGAATTTTCTTAAGATTGGATAGAGGAGGCATTTCTATAATGGCCTTGATTTTATCGTGATCCACTTCTATTCCTTGAATAGAAATAATGAAGCCTAGAAGTTTACCCATCAAGACAACAAAAATGAAACTTTTTGAATTTAGATTCACACGATACTAGAGCAAATGATCAAAGATAACCTTAAGTATGGATAAGTGATCCTTGTAGAATTTTGACTTCCCAAAGAGATCATTGACATAGTCTTTGACAATTTTGTGGATTATGTCATGAAATATATAAGTAATGGCTTGATGATAGGTGGTTCCTACATTTTTTAGGTCAAAGGGCATAACATGGTAGTAGAAGGTCCCCCAAGGACTAATAAATGTAGTTTTATGTTGATCTTTTAGTCCTAAAAGTATTTGATTATAACCAAAAAAACCATCCATAAGGGATAAGATTTCATGGTCAGCTATTAAGTCCATTAATTGGTTGATGTTAGGGAGAGGGAAATCATCTTTTAGACAAGAAAGATTTAAATCATGAAAGTTAGTACAAATTCAAAGTCCCCTTGTAGGCTTAGTGACTAGAATGATGTTGGACATCTATTGAGGATAATCGATGGGTTGAATGAAATTAGTACATAAGAGGTGTTGTCATTTTTATTTTAACAGGAGTGTGATGTGGGGATATATTTTATGGAACTTTTTTTTACCGAGTTATCATCAAGAAAGGTGAAGATAACATGGATAACTATTACAGGTTAATACTAGGTATATCACTATAAGACTAGGCAAATGCCTCTCTATGGTCTGATAAAAAAGTGGTAAAATCTTAGTTTTCTTAAGGATCTAAGGCTTTGATAACTTTAAAAATCCTTAAGGTTTCTTGAGACCCAATATTAATACCAGAAGTGGATTCATTTAATAATTTAGATGTTTCAGATGGAAGAAAATTATGTAGATAAGAGTTTTTAGTGCCCAGATGAGTCATGATTGACTCATCATCTTGACACTATAAAAGAATAGGGATGGTTATCATATCATATCCTATTAAATTATGATATACTAAAGGGATAATTCATGTCTCACCACCATGGTGAAATACAAGGGGTTATATGGAGATTGAATTGACTAAAAAAAATTAGAAGGGATGGATATAGTGTCACTGGTCAAGGAAGAGGTATCAAATGATGAATATTGATCTTATTTTTCTAATAATGGTATAAGAATGGGTTTGGGAGAGGATTTAGAATCTTTCTCAAAGCCTAAGGCATGCTTTTTGTGTAGTTTTTTAAAATCTCTTAATGCAATGTCATGAGGACCCTACTCATATCTACCTATGCTAAAGCCCTTCTAAGAACAATGATAAAGGTAGGTTTGTGTGAATTGGGATTTATTGATAAATGAGATATTAGATGTAAAGGGTTTAACATAGATTCCATTGTCAAGTCTTGGGGTGGTTTGATTTATTCTACCATATATCAAGTGGGTACATAAGAAAGGTGTCCCAAATGGGATAAACTCACCTAGGCTGGGTAAATACATAGGTTGCTTGTCGATATAGACATATTACCTAGGTTTGGGTAATGTGTTAAGTGTCAATAGCTAGTATTCCCCCATTGAAAGATGTTACATCATGGAATCAATGGAATCATGAGCTAGTAATTTCAAAGTGGGAATAGTCATGCTAGTCAAGGCTTGATTAAAGGATGAAGATGGGATTATTTTAGGTGATGGTATTATGATATTTCTTGGTCAAAACTTTTAGTTGCATGATTTTAAGGGATGAGGATCAATGAGGATGATGTGGACCTAGCCTTCATATTCAAACTTAATGCACTGATGGATGGTGGAGGGGATACATCTCATTGCACAAATCCATGGATGTCCTAATAGAATTTTATTTTGGAATGTCCCTTCTATGACATAATTTTTTTTTGGAGGGTGAAAGGATCTACACAAATGGGAAGGACAACCATTCCTACTATGGGTGCTACTATGTCATTGAATACATGGAAAATTTCTAGAGATTGGGAAATAATGGTTTCTAGTAGCTATAAATATTGGAAAGTGTAAGAAAAAATAATTGATCCAAATCTCAAAAGATTTGGTTGAAAGATAATTAAATAAACAAGAACAAAACAATTCAAATAATCCTATCTCTGAGAAGAGATGTTTTATTGATCAAATTTGTAGATCCAAACATATGCTTATCTATGAGAAGAGATGTCTGATTTCTTTTTTGGGTCACATCTTCATTTATACATGTTTTGAAGGTGTGGGGTGGATTTGGAAGGTCTCCAATATCTAGGGAGATGAATTAGTTTGACTTCCATGGTTTACAACAATACAAAATTTGAGGAATTACTATTTTTAGAAACTTACTATTTTTAGACTACACTACTAAAATTAAAATTTGGTACACTTCCATTAGATTTCAAGGGGTCAAAATTTATTGATCAGATCTCAATTCCATCTCAATACTTTCCCCTCATTATTATATTTCCAATGGTTCAAACGGTGAGTCAATTAGAGCTACGGTGCAAAAGTTATGGCTCTCGAAAGTTCTGCCATCAATTGAGGTGGACCCATCACCCGAATTGTCATCTAAATTGTTGCTCGGATCAATAATATTGATATTATCCCTATTATCAATCATAAATATTTTAATATGAGTTTTATTTATTTGAGATATGATGAAAATTTTAGGATCATGGTCTTCAGGTGATAAAGGAATGACCTCATAATCAATGAAACTAATAGCTGACACCATTTAAAGGGCCCCTATAAATGCTAACAATGGTTGAGGCTCATTTGGTTGGACCTCAATAGCTTGGAGTTATTTTATCATTGCTTGTCAAAGGTGTGGAGATTTTTTGATAAGTTCATACAATGACATTTTTACAAGTGTTTGGTGGAGTTATTTTAATATGGAGATTTGTACCAACTCTTTGGCTTTGGCTGGGGTAGTTCTTGTGATATATAATTTAGGATTTTTTCTAGATGGTTTAGGTGTATTATGGGTAGAGGCACTTATAATTGAAATTTTATATTTATTAGGATTCTAATTTCAAGAGTAGGTGGCTATATGGACAACATTAGTGTGTAATAATGGAGGGTCTGAAGAAGCCACTGACTCTTTATTACTTATAAGACTATCAAGATTATGGACGGGTAGAATATTTGGGATGGTGACTTTTTGATTAATATTTTTATCATTTAGATCATTAATTAATAGATCATCATCTTGGAGTAGTTGTTGCATTATGGGCTTAAGGGCATTACAATTTTTTCTATCATGTCTAGGTACTCTATGCTATGTGCATATATCCCAAATCTTATACCAAGTAGGTCTTTGGGGGTGAAGGTTAATGAGCCATATAGGTGGTAGCACTTTGAGGGATATATCCAATAATTATTTTAAGATCACAGTGTAAGATCCTTTTAAAGGGTTGTTTTGTGGTCTTATAATAGGTTATACCATATCTTAACAAAGTATTGGTTGTTTGGTTTTGATTTTTAGATTTTATGGTAGGGATGACCTTAGTCACATTTTATTTAAATTTTTATAATGGTCCTTGAGTATAAGATAGTGGATATTAGTGTTTAATAATAGAGGATACTTTATATTTTCTCATGTGTTTGAATAGAAGAACCTATGATAAGGATAGTCATTTTAGAAGATGGATAAGGACCTAAAATAGATGATGGAGATGATACAAAATGGGTTGACCCTTTACTCTTTCATGTGTTGAAAAAAAAATGGGTATTCAAACTAAGGATTTTATCTTTTGACATTTAAAAAATATCGACCTTGACTTGAGGATGGGATAAGGCTTTCTTTCATGGAATACCAAGACAATTGTCCCAGCTATCGATGATAAGAGCTTTGCCCTTCCCTTTAGTAGTTTTAGGGTAAGGAGGTGTTATGATAGAGGATCCTATTATATTATGATCTCAATGCATATTATGAATAGGTTCATAGGGACCAAAGGGGTGGAATGTTTAACTCTAGAAGTATCATGATGTTTATCTATGACATCCCAAGGAGGGATTTCACTTTCCTTTTTAGGTCTTGGTACTGAGTGAATTGATAGGATCTTGTTATATTACAATCTCAATGCATATGATGAATAGGTTCACAAGGACCAAAGGGGTGGAAATTTTGACTCTATAAGTATCATGATGTTTATGTATGACATCCCAAGGAGGGATTCCATTTTCCTTTTTAGGAGAATCAGTTTAGGAAGATGAAGGGGATGGCTCATGTGAATGATCCCATGTAACGAGATCTGAGAGCTCTATAGAGGTTATAGGAGTTGTATCTATAATTTCAAGTTGACTTACATCAAAATCATCTCTCGTGAGGAGATCCATGAATGGCAATTTATCTAGAGTTTCTTTAGGTAATAATTGGTCATAAATTGTATCAATCATATGTGTAGCCTAATTTTGAGTTTCTCCAGGAATAGCTTGGACTGTGTTTGATGTGGATGGATGGCTTGGAAATGGCTACTTGAAAATATATAAATATTAGTTGGGAAGAGCATTTGGATTATCCAAATGAAGGTCCCCCTTGTCGATGAGGCCTTGTACCAATCATTTAAAGGATTGGCATCATTATATGTCATGGCTTATTACCCTATGATAGGCACAAAATTAATCCTCTTTATACCAAGTAGGTTTAAGATGTGTATCATCGATTAGTATAATCATAGGGAGTTCAATAACATTTTCTTGTAGGAGTTTATCCAATACAAAAGTGTAGGGTTCTCCTAAAGGGGTATATTTTTTAGGGGGAAAATGAGTAGGGCCCCTAAGTGGTTATGTTTGAGAAGTGGATGGTCTTAATTAATTGGGCATTGGAGGATAATAAGTTTTTATAATAATAAAATTTACTACCCCTTTTAGTTTAAGATTATTATTATTGTTTTTTGTGGGGTTAGGCTTGAAGTTTTTATTGTGTAACTTAATTTTTCCATCTTCAATGCCCCAAATTTTTATTTTATGTGCCATGGTAAAGGTTTCATTGAAAGTTTTAAAGGTTTGAATTTGTAAGATGGATGAGATATGTTTTTCACAAGAGCATGAAAATAATAAAATTAATTCAAGTTGTGGCAAAGAAAAGGTTAACTTGTTGATCAGGCTATGCCAATAAGCTACAATGTCTGATATGGATTCATCTTCAAATTATCAAATGGTGTACAAATATGTGATACTCACTTTTTGATAAATATTGATTGAGAAGTGTTCTAAGAAAATTTGGGCCAATTTCCTAAAGGAAAAGAGTGAATGTTGAGGGATGGAGATGTACCAATCTAATGCAACTCCTACTAGAGACATGTGAAATGTCCTAAGTAGTAATGCATCGTCATGTGTTATAAGGCAACATGCATGTTGAAAGGATATAAGATACTGGTATGAATCTTATTTATTTTGAAACTTAGTAAACTTTGGAATTTCCCATTTCAAGGGATACAATTGGATAGGAACAGATGGGTGGATAGGCTCCTTACAAATTTACTCATATGTGGGAATAATATTATGTCTAGAGGTGGAGGCTTCCAAATTAGCCATCCTATTCATAAGGATGTTTATGAGGTTTACTTGGGGGATATTCTAAGGTAAGTTCCCTAAGACACCTTGCTAAAGAGTATATAGGGGTTGTGAAAAAGGCTTTTCAACTGTAGTGGACATAATGGGTTTGGATACTACCATGTACTATGGAAACTATAGTGGAATATTTTTCTATGTGGAAGATTGGAAATAAGTAGTCCCCAATGACTATGATGGAGCCATATATTGAGTAGCCATAGAGACATACTATTGGGGACATTTCATTAGAGGAATTTGTTGTGTATGTTGCAGAGCTTGTGAACTTTATGCTAGACTTGTTTTGATATGTGGGAGATTTACAAGGATTGATACTACTAATGTTTGGAGAGGAATAGTGGATATAGGATGAGTGATATAAGTACTTTTAACCTTAGTAATGGGGGTTCGAGAATTGGTTGATACTATAGGTGCTTGGCTTTCTAAAGGTTGCATCATCTGAGTATTAGAGCCATATGGAAGAGATCCGATAGAAAAAATACCATGGCCATGGTAAATCCTTTGTTTTTCTCAGTTCCCTCAAAAGGCATCCCATATAAATATCAAGAATATTGGGTATGGGGGAAAGGAGGAATGTGTATTTATTGATTATTAAGGTATTAATTAAGAGTAATAAGGTTATTATCCAATATTTTCATTAAATAAGGATCTTCTTGAGAATAAAAGTGTGGGAACATAGGATTTTAAAAGGACTCAGGGGTAGAGGAGGAGCTAGGTGTATGTTCCATAGGAGAGAACATGACACCCACTTTAGATTCTATTTTTGATTATTGCCTAGTCAAAACCATGAGATGAAAAAGAAAAGCAAAAACAAAATAACTTATTTTTGAATTATCTCACTTTTAATTATGGATAAAAGATGCACAAACTAAAGTCATCCCATAAAGTTTTTATCTCTTTTTAATTGTAAGATGTGAAAATAAATAAATAAAAAAGGATAACGAGGTTCCTAAGAAATGGTAATCTAAATATCATTTTAGGTATTTTTTTTGGCACTCAAAGGAAATTTATATTGGCACTGGTATATGGCTTAATACTTGGGGCTTGATCCCATCATGTCATAATCCCATAGTTATTATGGGTGCTTAGCCAAGATATACCAATATTGTAGAGATTATACTTAGCCAAAGAAATGAGTTGGTCCTCCCCTTGGTGGTGAAATCTAAGTGGGATCTCTAAAAAAAAGGTTGCCATGAGGTGATGAAATCCCCATCATTTTCCTTATGTGATGAATACAATGAATTTACCACTTAGATTATTCTATGTAAATTAATTAAGTAGAAAAAAATGAATGAAATCTATTTTAACCTCAAAAGGGAAATAAAATGCAAATTTGATGTTCTTTGGATAAATTCACACAATGAAATGGAAAGAGATAATATTCAAGAATTTTGAATTTTAATAAGAAAAGTGAGCCCTAGGGGTCCCATCAGGCATGCTAGAATGATTTAGTATTTTTTTGCTTTTTTCAATGTGATCTAATTAGCTATTAAAAATAAAGCAAATGTAGGGTTTTTAAAATTACCTGGAGATGGATATTGATTGTGCACCATTGATCAAGCTTGTGGTAACTCCTCTTTGGTTGGGGAGGAATGACCTACAAATCACAATAACTCACAAAAAAATTGATTAATAGTAAGATGAATGGGTTTCCTGGTAAGAAACCAGTCTCAAGAAGCAATCTACTTCTTTATATGGATGTCAACCCACATTTAACACTCAAGTTTATAAATAAACATGAATTTACAAATATATATAAGGATAAGATGAAAAATAGATAATAATAATAAAAATATCTAATATATAAAAATATTAATGAAATCAAATTAATCATCCTAAAATTTAGTAGATATATCAATGTTCTCTTGAATTACAACCAATTATTTATTAATGCTTTACTTATTAGGTGTCAAACCATAGTATAAAGACCTAATTCAAATGCAATGTCTCTTTGATCAATGAATAAAGGTTTTAGGAAAATGGGGAGATCAAATATGCTAACAATATCATGTGCTAATCTAGGCAGAGTCATCTACATGTGAAATACATATTTTTAGAAAATAACATGCAAGATTTAACAAGTTTTAGGACTATGAATGTTATGAAAATAGATGTCAAGGTTTTTTTAATAGTTGAACAAGGATCGATGATGATCCTATAGGATTGACATCTATTTAGATGAATCAGCTCGATTATGATTAAAATGCTACATTATGAAAATAGGTGATAATAACTTGTAAAAATAATAAAATGGTGAAAACCAAATGGAAATGTTGACATAGAGGTGCAGAGGATAGTAATCTTTAAATATGAATGAATTAATGTAAAATACTAACCTTGAATGCCTTGAAACATGCAAATAAAGAAGACTATAAAAGTATACTAAAAAACCTTCAAAATCCCTTGATAGTTACATGAACAGAGGTTCCACAAGGTGGAAAAGTGTTGACAATGTCCATACATAGGTTCCATGAAATATCTGGTAGAGGTCTAGACTCAAAAAGTGTTGTATGTGTCCCTCGAGCCAAGGAGGTTTGCTGTATATTTATGGATCGATGCCATTCTGGGTTGATTGATGTCAATCTCAAATAATCAATGTCAATTTGCCCAAAATGGGTGGAGGTGATATTTAGGCCATTCAAAAGGGTTGTTTATAGGGTAAAGATAGGTTTAACTGATGTCTAAGTTGTTAGTTTATTTAAACCATG
The DNA here is from genome assembly GCA_037957365.1 of Torreya grandis. NCBI lineage: Eukaryota > Viridiplantae > Streptophyta > Pinopsida > Cupressales > Taxaceae > Torreya > Torreya grandis. The sequence goes on along the minus strand of JARHVA010000504.1, from coordinate 1,800,616 downwards.
GGATGGGTTTGTTAAGAGCTTGGGAAGCTTTTTGTTATTTATTTATTTTATGATTTTATTGTTAAGGATAGTAAAATAGGGTTAATTACTATTTGACTATAGTAATTAACTTAATTAACTCATGTGGTAAAGGTAAATGGGTAATTATTTCAAATAATTATGAATGGGGCCATTATGTTAGAGATGAAGGATAATGTGATGATGCACCATGTTAATACACAAAGGTGTATAAAACTAGCATCTATAGTAAGGACTGATTTATGCACATTTCATTATATGTCATGCTTTGGATCATGTTTCACTTACACAAACCCAACTTCACATACTTAGAAGCAACTACACAAGCTTCACTTCTTAGGTAAGTCTAGGTACACTTTTTTCCTTTATACTAGTCATTTCACTTTACTAAATTTCTATTTTAGAATTAAACATGGATAAGAAGTCTAATAGAATGGGTAATTTATTGAGTATACTAAGAGAAGTCAATCAGATTGCCAAAAAAATAAAAAAACATTTATTTCATAAGGTAGGTAACTAAACTAAGGAAAGCAAAATGTTTAAAATAGGATATTCTATTAGCTTAAAAATTAGGGAAATTAACTATGAAATTAGTAAATATATTATACTCCTACCTCTACCACAACACTTGTTGTTACTCAAGGATATATCCATATGGTAAAACCATGGGGGGGAAATGTAATCAGATAAAAGTGGTATTTATATGCTAAGAGTGTTGCTTGAGACAACTTATTCCTAGCTTAGCCCTAGACATATCCTATAGATTTTATCACACTTTTCTATCCATTATGCAGACCATAGATATCCCTAATCAGCTAAAACATAGTATCAGACCTTCATTCCTAGACCTTGGCCCTTCATTCCATGTAGCCTTCTAGCTAGACATTAGTACCACATTAAGGACACTAGTACCACATGACACTAGTCTTCCCAACATGGTGCTAGTGTCCCTTTCCCTAACTCTCCTGAATAGATATTCTTTTCAAATGCTAAACCCTCCTAAGGTCATCCTAAGCAAATTTTATTATCTGCACAAGATATAGAGCACTATAAATACAAAAATATTAGACCTATATCCACTAGATTGAAAAATAGATGCAAAAATCCTATTCAAACAAGAAATAAGTTGAACAAAATTAAGGTTATTAATCCCTATTCTACACTAATTCTACATACTACCATCTACAACTACCCCAAGCCCATATTTGAAATATTTCTAATCTCAAGTAGACTCAAGGCATTCAAGAACACTATCACTCTAGAATTTATTTACACTTGCATCAAGCACTGAGTGGGAGAACTACATCAATCTTTATCCCTCCTTAGATTATTGGTATGTAAGTAAATCTCTTCATAATGGGGTGTTGAGTATGCCTAACATATCCTAATAATGAACACATATTTTTAGATAATGCCATACTTTCAATGAGGATTAGGTTTTGCATCATAAATAAGCTACTATAAGCAAAATATAGAGTTTTGTATTTCATGCATATAGGAATAGATTCCAAAAGCATAGGCACAGATGCTCCTATAATTTAAGAACAATCATGCAAAGAAGACACTAGCACCATTTTCAAGACACTAGAGCCACATGGTATTATTGTCTAAGTGTGTTGATACTTTCCAAGGGAAGATATAACTTAGGGACACTATTGATGACACTCAAAGTTATCTGTAACCTAGTTTTTATCACCTAGATCTTCCACATAAGGTGTTTTCTAGATATGGTTCTATTTACACATATTTATTACTATTTTTAGAAAGTCAAAGCAAGTCAAATTTTGTAAAAAGTCAATGGTTATATATTTCATATTATTTAACTAATTTAGACAACTTATTCCTTTAATCAAACTTAGGATTTACACTTGTAAAACTCTAAAAGGTTAAAACACATTCCTTCTCTTATAGTACCTAATGTTAGTATTTCATCTACTTTTCATAGGTTAGAGATGGAGCACACACATACTACACATCCAATCACTATTGAACCTATGAAGAGCATTCTTATGGACCATGACATGATAAGACCATACCATTTTTATAGATATCATGATCCTTCTTGTTTTCTTCCTCCTCAAATATTAGCCACTCCGTTTCAACCTATTGCACAACCAACCATGCATATAGATAAACCTAGTCTAGATTATAATCCAGCTTCTCCTTTCCTTGGTTATGGTCTTCTCCCATTACCTAAGCTTGATCTTGTACTAGCATAATGGGTAGATTATCCCTATTTTGATATTCATAGAGTTAATAGTCATTAGACCAAGGATTGTCATCTACATCAATAGTAATATGATTCTTCCTCTAATACTTTAGCTAGTTGATCTCTATGATCTATTAATAGAATTATTTTTTTCTTCTATGGTACATTCAACCATTACTCTACTCATTATTGATAGCTTAGGTAGTAAATCAATACATTGCATATAGTCGTAGCACAACCAAAAGACAAGACTATCCCACCTTCCAAGCTAATTAGAGAGTACATCCTTAAATATGGGGAAGTATATCATCTTTGGCACCAATGTACTACCCATCATATTAATATGTGATGAGTGATTCAATAACATCTCTAATATTTCCCATAGTCTCCACCGACACCAGTTATTCCTCCTATTATAGGTCACCTATGAATAAAGGATCCTCCTTGTCTACAAACTGCACCTCCACATATACCTACATATATCATTCATATTGAGATACCTATTCTTTTCATTAAATATCCCACATATGAGGTACCTCATGAGCATCACTCTTCTTCTAACATACCTTAATTTTCTATAGAGATTATATGGAATGAAGTCTTTTCATGATTTTATATGAAGATTGATGAGACTTTGACTAACATCGTAATTCAACTACATAAGGATGTGTTAGATGTTATGGATGAGATTTCTAGTTAGATTGATTAGTATTTATGAACACAACATGATGTTCTATCACATTATTTATCATTTAATTACATGATTTGGATTAGATTTTTGATTCATTTATTTATCTTTTTTTTTAAAAATTTCAAACATTATTTCACTTATCTCTTTTACATGAACCATTATATTATACTTTGTGTATTTTACATGGCTTCATTCTCTTTATATTTCTCTTATGGCTTATTCTCATTTTTCATGGATTCAAACATACGCTTATGGTTTCAATTCTTTCACATGGATTCCTTTATTTTCTCTTTGATGATTTTTTTCTACTTTCAACTCAAATAAAGATAATTATTATTGTGACATGGTTATAAAACCCTCATCCCCTTAGTATTTTATATTTACCATATGATCAATTAGCAAACATGACTTCTCATTATTCTAATTATATACACCAATCTATTTGATCTCCAATTTCCCCTTATTTGTTTTCATATACTAAGCATACATATAATTAAAACTTGAGATTACATAGTAGTTCATATATATGTCGAAGTTATTTAGTCAATAATATATCTGGTTACGTAGTCTCTTATAACCAAAGTCTAAAGCTCATTCATGTGTCTCAATTTTAACGCTTATGTTGGTTAATTAAAATCTATATGAAGAATCATAAAATCCAAAAGAAAAAGTTGAAAGCCAAAACATTTAAACAAAAGGAAATGATTAAAAATTAAAATATAAGGTATAAAATTCTAATCACACCAAAAGACATGATTTCCTATTTTAGCACATCTCCTATTCCTAATTCAATCTCAAACTTCATAGTTAGACTCATGATAGATATGAAGTCCCTTGGGGTGCATTATGCTAGTAGATTAGGATAGGATAATAAAAGAATATATAGTGCTACCTACTTTCTCACATAATTACCCAATCTTCATAGTAGATCGATGATTCTATAAGGGGTCATAAGGAATGGGGAACATATTATGGGAAGGTAGGTCCATTTTAATTTCATTTTTTATATAACATTCATGAGTTGATCTTAGTATTCCACCTATTTTCTTATACAACTTTGTGATTATTTCAAGTAGGTAACCTCTATATTTTGATAATCACTAGACTTTTACTACTTTTTGATGCAGAAGCATCAAGCTAAAGTTGTCAAATTTCATGATTTGGTCATTAGTAGACAAAAGTGGGTCAATGATTAGTTTATAGTGTGTATCAATAGACCTGTTAAGGTCCATTCATGTCTTTAAGTTCACTTGGAGACCTCTAGAGTCTTAGGAGTGAGCATTGGAAGTGTTTAGTGTTTTCCCTCCAAAAATAATAATTTGAAAATTTAAATATATGTTAAGAGTCTAGGAGGGTTCTTTTGTGTGTTTTGAGTGTCTAAGTGAATAATTTTGTTTAAGAGGTCATATGAATAATTGTAAAAGCCACCTTGTACATGGGAGTTAGTTGTGAAAAAAAAGAAGTTAATGTAATTGCCAAGAAAACCTACATTAAAATGAAAATAGAAGTCATTTTAGAGGGTGGATGGTGTAGAGGAAAAAGAAGACAACTCTATGAGAATGAAAGGAGGGTCAGAGACTAAAGAAATATTAAAAAATAAGAAAATAAACCCTCAAGAAGGTGATCAGTCCATTGATAGACTATTTGTAGACTTGTGATTTCATACAATAATATAAATGTTCTCCATATTGGTTTCCATTAAATATTTTTTGGATTTTTATCTATATGTTTCCATTTGTTTCAAATGAATCTTGATACCATGTATGCACAGCCCTGTGTTGAGAATCTAGAGGCTTAAGGAGGAATGTTCAACATAGTCAAAAAGGAATGGTTGAATCATTATCAAAGAATAAGTGGAAGCTTTGTTTTGTATGTCTTTTACAGGTGTTAAGAAATCTATAAGACCTTGAGTGATTGAGAGAATAAAACTAATATAGATTAATATTTTCTTACACCCCTATTCATAGTATTATCTATCCAAGGTATGCAAAGATCAATTGTTCTAGAAAGGTAAGTATGACTACATTTGAGATGAGAGAAGGTGATGTTTAGTAGATTATTTATATAGTGGTTTCCAAACATATTGGGGATAATTTGTATATAAATAATCCTATTAATAAGGATCAAGTCTTGTTGAATGATCTATACCCTGTTCACATCAAAAGAGAACCATTAATACTTAGTGAAAAACCCCTAATTTTTAGGGCTGAGAAGGATTCATACATTTTTTGAAGGAAATAAACATGATATAAACAATATATTCTCATGAATATGAGAAATAACAAGGTATTTTTATGGAACTAAACATGAGACATATGGTTTGAGGATAGACACTAGCTAAACCCCTAATTTTTTTGTGTTTTCAATCATTACTTTAAGACTGTATGTGCCATCCTTGGAAGGAAAGATAGATGTACCTAGATTAATTAAATTTATATGTTGGTGGTGAGTCTTATATGTTGTCATTAGACTTAGGAAACTTGGTTATTTCTTGTATCCTATCCTACTTTAGGCAATCCTTGATACAGACCTGTATGACACCTTTTCCCTTCACAGTTATTCACAAATTTGGTTAGAAAATTAGAATAGAGACTTAGATGAGGATTTATGATGGTTTTAAAAGCTATTAAATTTGAATACAGAAATTATGAAAGTGATTTGGGTGCATGAAAACCTATAAAATGTAATATATACCATTAATTAGGCTTTAAGCCTATATAGTGTACTAAAAACCATAAGATTAGGGTTTTGTGTGTAAAGAGAGATTTAACCATAAAAATCTACAAAAATTTGTAGTTTTCCTTAATTGGTCATGTTTAATGATATTAATCTTTTTTTGAAGTGACAAAATATGACATTGTATTCATATTCACAATTGAGTGTAAATAGGGCTAAAATAAGCCTAATTTGGGGTGAATAAAAGGTAGACAAGGGATAGAAAGTGGTTATAGAGGATGAAAAAGGTCTATAAACTTATTTTGGATATAAATAGGGTCCAAAAATTCTATTTAAATTTTTTTAAAGGTGACATAATGTTTAAATACAAGGAGAAGGTGAATAAAAGGCTACTAGCCTATACAAGCCAAGGAGTATATGATGCATGAAAATAAGTGTTCAAGGATAAGTGGATAGTTGGAAGATGTTTTTTTAGGTGTCAAATGATCACTAAAAATAATACAAAGTAAAATATTAAACTTTTGACATCTATTTCAATAATTGATACTATATGTATGAAATTAAAAATGCATTGTCTATAAATAAATCTTAGCTCGAAGAAGATATAACATACCTACACTTCTGATTGGGGATAAAGTGGGAATATGACCAATATGGGGATCTACTAGACCTGATTAGGGGATGAATTTTCACAACACATAATGATAGAAAGTGTTCCAAAGCCTATAGTCTAACACAATCACATAACAACCTTAATGGAGTCCTAAGGTTTAAAACATTTCACTTATTCTAATAACAAGAAATTAAAATATAATCTAGTGCACACAAAATCTTGTGTCACAAAGTGGGGGTTAGAAATAATAAAACAAACATGTATACTTAACTTCAATTAAAGTAATAATGATTAATACCCTAATACATAAAATATGAAACATAGTATTATTCGAGCTAATACTTATGCTACTTCTATATACTAAAGAGAGGAGGAAAAAGTTAGAATATAATTACCTTAATGTGAATATCAAGAATAAATCTCTCCCTTGGCCAAAGGGGCTTTACAAGAGGTTGTTTTGGTTTGTAAGGATCACTAAGAAAGGCCAAACCATCAAAGACTTATCCACAAGGCTAGATTATCTAAATAAGAAATCTAAGTTAAGTATCCTCAACTAGAATGATGGAAGAGTAAATTTTGAATAAGTGTGAAAGAATAATAGCTCTTAATTTCAAATATGAATAATGATCAAAATGATCTTGTATATATAGGTAGACCTTGCCCTAAATCTTTATGGGAATGTCAATTGTATAGGGTCAACCCAGTCAACCCAGTGTGTTTTTGGAGACAATTTTCTAGGTTTGAGGTAGGTCAACCAAAGGGTTAATAAGATAAAAAATTAAAGAATGCCCCTAAACTATATTGGGTTGACCTAGTTGACCTAGTACAACCAACTAATGAAAAGGAGTTTAAGATAAGAAAAGGAGGAATGGAAAGAGGAAAATACTGGAGGAATACTTAAAGAAGGAGAAATAGATTATGGAAAGGTTTTGGGATCTAGTTGGATTGGTAATAATGTGGAAAAAAGGGAAAATAATCCTACAAAGCACCAAAGGTCTACCCACCTATTTCTTAGTGTACCCCTTAGGTCATATACTTAGAGAGATTGAGTCTTGATGGGTTCCTACAAGATGTAATGCATCAGTATGTGATAAAAGTTAAAAATATTGTGTATACATATGCCAAACTTGAATCTCATCATGTGTCACTAAGGTGTAATAGGGGATGGCGCTTCAATAAATAAAATAGTAACACACAACACTGATGCTAAAAAAAAGGTACATTATTTTAAAGCAAAAAATAATTGAAAGTAAATGACTAATAGGGAAACTAATCTAAAATGTAAATAGCTAAAAAAAGTAAATGCAATGTGTACCTTGACTTACCTTTATCAGAAGATGGTTGTCTACTATGTTGTTAGTTTTGATTATGTAGGGCATAAAGACTAATTTTGACAAACCCAAGAAAATAAAACTAAAGAGTAAAAATAAACAAATTCAAGAAAAGCCAAGATAGCTGGTGGTATGAGGACAAGATGTACTTGGAAAATATAGCAAGTTAGGGTGATACATGCTATGTTAAAACCAAATGACCAAGTCAAAAATAAGAGTAAATTGGGTAATCAAAAATCCAAGGCTACTAAAGACTAAAAAACTCAAATGAACTATCGATACTTAAGTAAGAAAGGCAAACTCACTAAATCAAACCAAGGATACATGTCAAATAGGATGGTAAATCAAAAATGAAACAATGGTAAAATAATACATAAAAATGATAAAACAACATTGATGCATAAGATGTAAAAATTCACATCTCAATCAACAATGGAAAAAAAAGAAAAAAAGTGCATAAAAATGGAAAACAACATTGTCAAGTGAGAAGTAACAAGCCAACTACACTCAACAATGGGAAAATCAAATGAACGTAGGTGTCCATAAAAATATGATAGAAAAATGGCAAAAGGAAAGTAAAGTAAGTGTAGTAAATGTAAAATCATGGTGTAAAAGAAAGAATAAATCCATAGTTACTCAAACATGTTTCATTCTAAGGATAGATAAAACTAAAACAAAGTAGTGCTAGCATGTGTTTAAGAGATGAAGAAGAGGGAATTAAAGAATAAGGGAAAATATATTTAGAATCATAATTTGTCTATTAAGGGGAAAAATTAAATGGGTGGAGGGGAGAATGAAGGAAAAACCAAGGTAGAGGAACTCTTTATCAAAGTCAAGACACTCAAATTAAGTTTGTCAAAATATGAGGAGTTTTGACCCTAAGTACTATGAAGAAATTCTCTTAGCAACACAAGTCTTAGGTTAATAAAGGTAGTATATAAATGATCCTATGAAGACTACATGCATGAAAAGTAAAATGGACCTACCTCTCCATAATATGTTTCCCATTCTTTAGGACCCCTTACAGAGTTATCGGTCTACTACAAAGATTGGTTACTTACATGAGAAAGTAGGTAGCACCATAGAATTTTTTGAAATCCCCTATTCTAAGCTACTAGCCTACTATACCCCAAAAGAGCTCAGCTCTATGTGTGGCCAACTATGGAGTTTGATATTTGATTGGAGATAGATGTGCTTGTAATCATGTCTTTTGGGGTGAATTTGAATTTTAATATTTGTATGTTGCCTTTTAGATATCATTGCCTTTTGTTTTAAATAATTTGGCTTTTAAATTTATTGATGGATTTTTTATTCCTTCTCCATATGGATTTGGAAAACTAATAATGGGTGCTAAAGATGGCTTTCATTTGAATACTTGGGACAGGGTTTATAAGAGAGGGAACTTCAAAGAGCATGGGGGTCTAATAGTTTCATAAATCTAAGTTAAATAAAAGTGATATCTTGACTTTGACCTTATTTTATCAAATGATGAGATGAAAGGAAGGGGAAATCAAGAGGAATGAAACATGGAATAATTTTAATTATTTTAAATTGCAAAAAATGTGATAAATGGTAACAAGGGATACAATGATAATAAAGTGTGATTCCTTATAATAAGAATGAGGAAAATGGATGAAAACATGCTAACATATATTGTTGTGCAAATTTCATCTAGCCAAAGAATCAAAAGCTAAAGTTTGATAACAAAGATCAAGAACATGAAAAGCTGGTAATTTTATGAGGTTAGTTGGGTCCTATCCATGGTATTACAAAGTAAATCATAAGAGAGAGGCCCACAAGGGTTATGACAAGCAAGAAAGAATAAAAGTGAGGGAAGTAAAGAAATAGTTGTATTTTATGAAGGATGTTGGGTCCTATCTGTGGTCTTACAAAGGAATTCATAAAATAAAAACCCAAAGGATGCCAAAACAACATTGGCAAACAACAACAATGAAAGAGAAAAATAGATAAAATATGGTGGTTTTGTGATGAATTTTGGGTCCTATCCATGGTATTACAAAGCAACTCACAAAATAAAAACCCAAGGGGTATGAAAAAAGAGAAAATGCAAGAAGATAAAGAAGACCATGGTACATCAAGAAACCAAAAGTATAAAAGGGGGAACTAAAGGTTTTTGAAAAAGAGGTAACTGTTGTAAAGGGAGAAACCCATGTTTAAGTAACCTATAAAAACTATTATATATATATATATATATATATATATATATATATATAAAACATGATGAGAAGTAAGTGTTTAGGCAAAGTAATTTTTAAGGAATTGAGAGTTGGTGGGCTCTTTGAAAACATGGCCTTCATTAGTTTAAAGATGGTAAGTGCTTGAACCAAGAATTCTATTAACTAAATATGGGCCCCATCAGTTTGGTCATATTTACCTTCTTTGTCATGGGTGTAATATAATTTAAGGACAAGATCACCAAAATTAAAATTATAGACTTTAACATATTTATTATGTTGTCAAGCAATGCAAGCCTTGTATTGGTGGTTATGTTACAAGGCATAAAGATGACATTCATCAATAAGATCAAAGGAATGAAGGCGATCTTCATGTAATTATTCATTGAGAATAATGCCTTGAAGAGATATATGAAGAGAGGGAAGCTCAAATTTTAAAGGAAGAATTGACTTGGAACCAAAGACTAGAGAAAATTGAGTTACCCCAGTGGCAATTCATATTCTAATTAGGTATGCCTAAAGTGTAGGGTAAATATGAATATGCCAATCTATGCATTTCATGAATTGTATTTTGGATAATTTTATTGAGAATTTTATTGGTGGCCTCAGGTTGACCATTGTATTATGGATGATAAGGCATGGAAAATTTGTGATTGATTTTGAATCAATTAAAAAGTTGTTTAACATGTTTATTTTTGAAATTATCACCATTATTTAAAATGATGTTATGGGGAACACCAAAGCAAAAAGTAATTTGATTAAGAATAAATTTGGAAATGGTAAGACTAGTGACATTAATGAGTGGCATGTCTTCTACCCACTTGGTAAAATATTTAGTGGTAGTGATGATAAAGACATGCCCATCATGGGAGTGAGGAAGTTTACAAATGAGATCAAATACCCATGTGGAAAATGACCAAGGAGATTCAATAGTTTAAAGTTAGGCTAGAGGTAAATGGATAAAATCATGTTAAAACTAACAAAGAGTACACTTTTTGTCATATCTAATTGCATCCTTTTAGAGAGTAGGCCAAAATTAACCCATACATAGGTATTTACATGTTTTATTATGTCCAATACAATTACCACCATAAATTCCCTCATGTGCTTATATAAGAAGAGGAAGGACCTCGTCTTGCATTACATAATGGAGTAAGGTACTTTTAGCATTGCTATAGTAAAGGATGTTGTGTCAAAATACATACTTGAAATCTTTTTTATGAATACATGTCTTCTCAAAAGAATTTAAATTAGGAAGATAAGTTTTGTGTTATAAAAATTGAATGATGTCTTTATACCAAGGGCTTTGTCTAATGGAAATAGCCTCAATATGATAAGTGAATCTAGTAGTTGAGTTAAAGATGGATATTTTTTTATTTGTATAAGAAAAGAAAGATAAGAAAAACTTGACATGGTTGAAATATAAAAGCTAAAGAGGTAAGATAATCAATAATGTAATTTTGATCTCTAGGAATAGGCTCAATGGTAAAAGAGATAAAATCCTTAGCTAGAGTGGTTACAATTTGATGATAAGTGATAAGGTTTTCACTTTTACATTGATAATCATCTCTAACTTGATGGAAAATAATGTAAGAATCACCTAAATCATGAATGTATTGAATTTTTAATTCAAGACCAACTTTCATGCCTCAAATAAGATCTTCATACTTTGTCATATTATTATTGATGTCAAAGGAGAAGCAAAAATCTAAAAGAATGATCTTACCAATAGGACTTGTGAGAATGCAACCTACCCTAGCTCCTTGAAGGCATTTAACACCATCAAAGTGAGGGGTCCAAGTATCCTCATGCAAGCCAACATTGATTTCAAGGATCTCCTAGATAACTACCTTTGGTTGAGTAGTACTAGAGGGAGTAGAAAATTCATCAAGTTGATTGGCTTCAATATCGGTAGTAAAGCTATGAAAATAATATTTAAGAGAGAGATATCGATTAAGACCTTCAATGTAAAGGGTATTATCATTTTTAAGGTCATCTTGAAGGGAAGAAGTGGCTATAATGGGAACTACAACAATTTGGTCAGCTATGACTTGCCCTTTAACAAATTTTTAAGGTATGATGTGAATATCAAATTCCATAAAGAGGACCATCCATTTTCCAACTCTATCTCTAGGAAGAAGGGATTTGGAGAATAAATGATGAATGGGATCATAATAAACAATGAAATAAGTAGTTTACTAAAGCATATAATGATGAAGCTTTTTAGCCACAAAATAGATAGTGAGGCAATAATGCTCAATTTTGGTATAATGTGTTTCATAGTCAATGATGCCTCAGCTAATGTAGTAGATAAAATAATCTCTTCTAGTATCATATTATTTGGAAATCATTTCCCCAACTAAAATAGGTAGGAAAGAATTATATGGAATCAAAGGTTTATCTTTGGAAGGAGGACAAAGTGTAGGTGGATGAAGTAAAGACTCTTTCATGTTGTTAAAGACTTTTTAACATGGATCCATCCATTATAAATTAGTACTTTTATTGAGAAGGGAATTGATGGAGTGAATTTGATATCCCTTTTTAGGGATAAAGCATTTAATTACCCCAAGTTTTCCTAAATAAGTATGAATGTTAGGAATAGTATGAGGAATGGCAATGTTGATGATAACACTAATTTTGGTGGGGCCAACATCAATGACATGGAGAGAGACTAAGAATCCTAATAATTTTATAGATGTGATTCCAAAGACACATTTGTAAGGATTATGTCTAACTTTATATTTAAGGAGATGTTCAAAGATGATAGCAAGATTAGAAAGATGATTCTTATGATGTTTGGATTTAGAAATAAGATCATCCACATAGGTTTCAAATATTTTGTGAATGAGATCATGAAAGATGTGAGTCATTACACATTGGTAAGTGGCTCTAACATTTTTGAGACTAAAGGGAATTTTGACATAGTAATAGGTATACCATTCCATGGTGAAAGTAGTCTTATGTTGGTCTTTGGGAGTTATATGAATTTGCTTGTATCCCAAGAAACCATCCATAAGAGACAACATTTTGTAACCAGCCATGGAATCAATGATGGCATCTATTAAAGGTAAGGGGAAGTTGTCTTTGGAATAATCAAGATTAAGGTTATATAAATAAATAGAAATGTGAATAACCATAGTGACTTTCTTCTGAATGGGAATAATGTTGGAAATGCATTCATAATAATCTACCAGTTTAATAAATTTAGCATTGAGTAATTTGATGATTTCCTTATGACATAAGGTTGAAACATCAAGTATAAATTATATTTTATTTTGATGTACACACTTTGCATCAGGATAATTAAGGATATTATGCACCATAATGCTAGGGTAAATACTGAGCATGTCCTCATAGGACCAAGCAAAAGCTTCATGATATTTGTTAAAGAATAAGATAAAATTATCATGTTCAGTAGGTGAAAGCTCTTGAGAGATTATAATTGATCAAGGATAGGATGGCATACCATATTCGATGTGAGTGATTTCTTCAATAAACATGGAATTAACATCTTGAAAGTGGTATGGTATATTAGGTAAGGCTGATATTATATTTATTTTAGGAACAGTTCTATAAATGAAGTTGTTAAATCAAGGAGTTTTAGTTTTGAAATTTCCAAGTTTATGGTGTTACCAAGGAAGTTAAGGTTCCTGGGCATAAAGTAACTCAAAAATAGATTTGTCACTAGGAAAGTTAGGAAGATGAACATAAAATCAGACATCTACTTCATGATCAAGAATTTGATTGCCATGGTTATCATACTAAGAATGAATCTAATGGACATCAATTGCCTTGGCATCTAGTGTGATTTTAGGAGAAAAAGAAGTAAATGGAATAGAAGAGATTGGTATATCAATGGAGTCAATGATGGGAAAAAGATTGAGTGTAATGATTGGATTGATAGGTGGTAAAGGAGATGTAGAGATTTTTAGAGGTTTAAAAGGCATAATTTGCTCTACCACCCAAGGAGTATTAATAAGAGGAGGATTGACGAGAGGCACATGACCCTGAAGATCTAAGGTATGATCCATATAAATAGTATACATATCTTGATTAAAGCATGGATTTGGGCTAAAGTTTTATGGTAATGCTAGACATTCAAGTCTCTAGATTGAGCTTGGGCCATGATAAAGTTTTTATCATATGTTGGAGAAATCATACAAGCATGAGAATCAAGGGGAGTTTCATAAGGTGATATCCTAATATTGATGAATATATGAGGAGAGATGATGAAAGAAATAATTTCTCCACTTTAAAATCATTGCAAGTGAAGGCATATTCTAGTAAAGAAGGCTCCTAAGCATTGCATGGAGGGGGAAGTTAGTAATCTCATCAATAAGAGGAATAATAGAGTTTATTGGTAATAGAGAAGGAGAAATCCATTGCAAAATATATGGAGGTAAATTGGTAGTATTTCAAGTGTGTTATAATTCATTGGGATCATTATCATTGGAATCCATAAGAGTAACTTGTAACTCAAGACTCATGTTGATGAAATCAGGTAAAGGAGCATTATTAATTTTAGGATTTATAAGAATACAATATTGAGATTTAGGATTAGGAAGCTAGATAATCCATGGATTGGGATTATCTTCATGATTGTAACATTTTCCTTTATGTAATAATTTGATACATTGACTACGAGAAGAAGCAATGGCTCTCAATTGATGAGTCCATGGATGACCAAGAAAGATGTTGTAAGATAAAGGGAGATCAAGGACCATAAGCTTGGTTTTAAAAGTCTTAGGACCTATGGTTAATGGAATCCAAATATAGCCAAGTGATTTTGATTTGTCCTATCAAAACCATGACAAGTAAGATGAGTTTGCTTGAGATGATCTTTGTTATAGCCAAGTTGTTGTATAAGCCACAAAGATGTCACATTAATACCAGAGCCTTCATCAACTAAGACTTTTTGGATAAGAGTGGTATTAATGGCTATTTTAATAAAGAGTGGTGGGTCATTGGCACAAAAAAGAATTTCATCATTGATCATGTCTTCCTTAAGTAATTTAATAGAAGGCTTGGAATAAGGACACAAGATTTCAATGGTGTTGACATTATAAGGCTAAGAATCAATAGAAAGTGGTTATTCATCAATGGAGGATGGATATTCAACTTATTAAAGTTGTTGCATAAGGAATTTAAGATGATAATATGGAGTGTGAACTAACTCCATAAGTTGAATCTTACAAGTCATAGAGTTGAGTTCTTCAAGAAAATTCTAATGAGATTTAGAAAAACCAACATGAGTTTAGAAGGTAAATTATTCTTGGAAGGTATAGATGTGGTTGGAGGATTAGGAGGAAGTTCTTCCTCAAGTGATTTTGAGTAAATATTAGAGGTGGTAGTATCTTTAAGAAGTTATTCTAAAACTAGATTTTTAGGCCTGATAACAGTATCTTTGTAAGCCAGTTTATGATGATAATTGACCTTAGAAGTGTTGACATATTGAGATTTTTTATAATATTAATCGTAATCAGTATCAATGACACAAAAAACCTTGATATTTTCTAGATTATTATAAGAATATTTTTTGTTATTAGAGGTAGAAGTTTTGAAAGTTTGTCATTTTTTAGAAGTGACAGTGTATTCTTGATGATGAAAATTGATCATTGCTTCATTATTGAATGAATCACAAAGCATATAAGAGACATAAAATTTATTGAGGCTTCTACAATATTCATGAAAATTCCCAATGTCATCATAGAACTAGAAAAATAGATTAGGGTCATACCACTTAGGAGAAGCATTGGGATACATGAAAGGTTTTGAGGGTAGTAAAAATTATTTCATTTACTGAACTAAAATATGGGTATGAAAAGGTGAAGGAATATTAGTTTTGGAAACCCCTTATTTGGTTTGTAGAGCATTACTAGTTATAAAATTATATGTTTGGAAAGATACTTTAAGTAGTTTAGGATTAGGTTAAAATTTCTTCATAATAAAGTCTTGACATTTAGCTTGATCAAGAGCTTCATTAAGTGTTTAAGGAGAAAAGGTTTGAACCTTATATTAGAGAGTAGGAGTTAAAGCCATGATAAAGAGTTTGAATAGATTATCATCATTCATGTTATGATCAACTTTATGAGCTAAAGATTTCCATCTTTTGATAAATTCATGAGTTAATTCAGTGGGAGATTACTTAGCATTGATGAAGTGGCTAAGACAATTTTTAGGAAGATCATTGTGTTGAAAATATTTAACCAAAGGATTAACCAAATCTTCAAGTTGCTAAATAAAATGTTGGGGAAGTTTATTATACCATTATAATACATCAATATTATTTTTTTTGACTAAGAGTTTAGTAGTGGTAAATGTATTAGTTTGGATCCATTCTTTTTAAAGGTTGCCAAAGGCTTTAAGAAATGAGGTAGGGTCTTTAGTCCCATCATATTTGATAGTTGGAGATATGTTACTAATATCAATAGAAATAGTGAATGAAGCTAAAGGCTCATTTTGAATAATTTGAATCATTTTTTATTCATTATGGGTTGAGGAATAACATACCTAAGGCATCTATAAGAGGTAGAGGAATATAATTAGGATTAACTTGAGGATGAATAGTTGGAGACTGATTAGCCACATTGATTAAGTGTTATTAAAGTTTCATCATTTGGTTTTTATTAGACTTTTGCATAATGTTCATTTATTGAATAACTTGGGCTAAAATTTGGGTTGTATTGAGAGGTGGGTTAGTGTTTGTAGGAGCACTCCCCATATTGGTATTAGGGGGAGGATTTCTAGAAAAATGATTACTAGTGGGATTATTAAGCAAAATTGTATCAATCACTCTCACATTAGTTTGAGTATTTTGAGAAGTTTCTTGGTGAGTATATAAAGGATTAGATCCATAAACTTCAGATTGAGGTGTTATTTGCACCATGTTATAGTTCATGGATTAAGGAGGAGAAGAGGTCACCTAAGACTGATGGTGCTCTTAGGAGGAAAAGAGAGGAAGAAATAAACATCCCATATAGTATCTAAATGGATTCAAGCTATCCATGAAGATTATAATAGGATATTTCACTCTTATTGAAGAGAGATGAATATAATATAAAATTATAAAGATAAGGAACTAAATTCATTAATAGGGAAATCAAATAATAGTATAGGGTCATTTAGGTTGACCAAGCATAGAAAATAGTACTTGTAAACTGTATAGTGTCAATTGGGTTGATCTAGTATAGTGAATAGATGTAAGAAAAAGATGGAAAAAGAAGATATAGACTATATAGGGTTGAATAGGTCAATCTAGTATAGTGAACATGGGATAAAAAAGGTATAGGGTCAAATGGGTTGATTGAGTACATCAAAAAGGGAGAAAGAGAAAGATGATAACAAGTATGAATAAAAATAAGATAATTTTTGTAGCTAATATATGAAAGTAAGAGATGAAAGGAAAAAAATAATCAATTAGATCAATGTTGGCCAATCTAATTGAGGTACACCAAAAAAAACCTTGCATTAACATTGGATAATGCAAGTTTTTGCACACATAATTAAACAAAGAGAAAGCAAACAACTTGAAAAGTAAATATAACTAATTTTTCAACTTGATTGTTAATTAAATTATTAAGAATGATTTTAAATGTGATTGGAAGACAGCTATAAGTAAGGTAATATATAGAAATATAAATATGGTTTCATGTAGTTTGGGTTGAAAGGGACTATAGTGGCAATGATACAAGATTGGTATTGTGGCCTACCCCCTCACTTCACACACTATAATAATAAGGGTGTCAGGTGCTTAGCTAGAATACACCATTAACCATGATTTATACTTTATCAAAGCATCAAGTCAACTTCCTCCTTGGTGAAGAAATCCAAGTAGGTTCACATAGGGTAGACAAAATGTTAAAGTTATTATTTATGTTTTTATGATTTGGTTTTGTGTGCGTAAAATATAAATAGTGAAACTAAGTGATTAATTAAAAATCCCTTAATTAGACTATGTGAACTATTCTGAGCATGCAAGTAATAGGAAAAGAAAGTGTAAATTAATTACTAACAGATATGAGGTTAATTCCAATTTGAAACAAGGTATAGTGTTGACACTATATGAATAAAATATAGAATAGGGTTAATAGGGTCAAACTTGTACTATGAAAGCAAAGTCTAAAAATGAAGTGGGTTAGTAGTGTTGATCAAGTTATTTCAAACAACACACAAAACATAGAACTAGGTCAGTAGTGTCAATCCAATTGACTGTGCAAGGGAACTTTTGAATATTACAAACTATGAAAAGAAATATAAAAAATATAGAAAAAAAGAGGTATAAAGGATCCTTGGTGGATCAGATATACAATGAAGATTTTTGATGAAGAACCTTGAAGTGAGCTTGAGAAACTTGAAAACTAGGTTGATAGAATCGATCAAGTTGTATAAGGACCTATTGAGAAAGTGATAAAACTATAAAGAGTTGATTGGATCAACCTAGTAGGCTGAATTGATTATCTAAAAGGCTAAAAACCTATATTGGGTTGACTAGGTCGATCTAGTTGCCTATTCTTGGAAACCTATGCATAGAGAAAAATAAATGTGTCAATAAAATCAATCTAGTATGTCAAAATATATGATAAAAAGAATGACTAAAAGAATGAAAAAGTGAAATAATAATTACAATGGTTAGTTTCAAATTAGGTTCACTAGAATGTATGTAATTGGAAATTCATCATGTCTATAAATCAATCTTAGCTTGGAGAAGATAGAGCATACCTAAACTTTTGATTAGGGATACACTTGGTAAGTGGAATCATGACCAATATGGGGATTCACTAGACCTGATTAGGGGATTACTTATCACAACATATCATGCTAGGAAGGGTTACAAAGCCTATAGTCTAACATAATTGTTAAACAACCCTAATGGGGTCATAAGGTTTAAAACATTTCACTTATTCTAATAGAAATAAATTAAAATATAATATAGCACACACCAAAGCTTGTAGCACAAAGTGGGGATTATAAATAATAAAACAAACATGTATAGGGAACTTTAATTAAAGTAAGTATGAGTAACACCCTAATACATAACATATGAAAGATAGTATTAATCGATCCAATACTTATGCTACTTTTATCTACTAAAATAGAGGAGAACAAAGTTAGAATATACTTACCTAAATATGAATCCATCGAGACTCAATATCTCCCTTGGCCAAAGGGGATTTGTAAGAGGTTGTTGTGGTTTGTAAGGATCACTAACAAAGGCCAAAGCATTCAAGACTTATCTATAAGACTAGATTCTCCAAATAAGAAACCTAAGCTAACTCTCCTTGAGTAGAATGGTGGAAGAGAAAATTGTGAAGAAACACAAGTGAATAATAACTCTTGATTGCACATATGAATAATGACTAAAATGATCTTGTATATATAGGTAGATCTTGACCTAAATCCTTCTGAGAACATTAGTTATATAGGGTTGACCCAATCAACCCAATGTGTTTTTAGGGACAATTTAATAGGTTTGAGCTAGGTCAGCCAAAGGGATAACAAGTTAAGAAAGTAAAGAATACCCATAAACTGTACTAGGTTGACCCAATCAACCTAGTACAACTGACTGACCAAAAGGAGTTTAAGACAAGAAAAAGAGGAAAAAAATGGAGGAATACTCAAGGGAGGATAAATAGCTTAGGGAAAGGTTTTGGGATATAGTTGGATTGGTAATAATGTGGCAAAAAGGGACAATAATCCTACAAAGCACCAAAGGTCTAGCCACCCCTTTCTCAATAGACCCCTTAGGGCATGCACTCAGAGATATTGAGTCTTGACAAGTTCCTACAAGATGTAAAGCATTAGTAAGTGATAAAATTTAAAAATATTATGTGTATACACTATAGACCTAGAATTTAATTACCTAATACAAGCTAGTAAATCAAAATGAGAGAAGTTGTGAAAGGATTGACTTATATAAGATAGTAATGAGTGGTCAATCAAAGAAGAAGGAGAATAATGATAAAATAAATGTTGTAAGTATAACAAGACAAAAGTTCATATAATAAGAGACTATTAAACCCAAGAATCATAGATCAAGCTTGAACTAGAGTTGGATTCCAAGAAGATCAAATCCTCAAATACATTGTGACTAGCTGCGCTGAGCACCAAAAAATGATGAGTTGCAGACTTCTACCCAATAGCTCTACATCACTTTCCTTATTATCTAGTATGCCTCATGTTTACTATAGTTTTATTATAAAGACTTATGTATTGTGTTTTACACTCCCTATTTCATTATAACAATCCTAATATTTCCCCTTGATAAATATTGTTTTGTTAACTGATCATACCCCTAGAGTTTCCCTTTGTGAGTTGTCATATAAGAATTTGGATAGAACCAAACATTCTTTAGAAAATATTTCTTTATTTTTCCCCCTTATTACCATCACCTCATTGGTGTTCACCTTGTGAGTTCTAGTAGAAGACCTTGGATAGGCCCAGACATTCCTCATAAATTAGTACATTAAATCCCATTAATCTAATCCAACATTTGTACTCACCTCATTGGTATTCCCTTTGTGAGTTGTATTATAAGAACTTGGATACAACAAGGCATTCCTCATAAAACATTCCCATAATGTTTCATAATATGACCAAGTCAAAATAATAACCTATCAATAATACATGCTTCAAATTTGAGATAATTTATTTTACATGTCATTTACATACTTCCCATCTTGATTTAGTATGTTTTATTCTTACTTCATAAACATTTCACTTTATCTTATTATTTTTTGATTGCGTGTATTTTTACAACTCTTCTATTAAATTTCTCACACTTCCCATCTCGATTTAGTATGATTAATTTGATTTATACTTAAATTTGTTTTTATTTTCATACTTCCCATATTGATTTAGTATGATTGATTAAATTTATTGTACATTTTTTCATACCATCTATTATAACATGTTTTCCAATTTATTACAAATGTTTTATACTTCCCATCTTGATTTAGTATGATTTATATTTTTTGAAATTTACTTATACATGGTTATAAACATTTGTTACTTTACCATTTTGGTTTACTATATTTATTCATAGTTTATTTTCACACATTTCCCATCATGATCTAACATGTATTATATTTTATGATTATGTATATACCTTTCCAAAATATATGATTTTATTTTTAACCATGCATGTATGTCACATAATACTAAAAATGAAAACATACATTATATATTTCCCATAACATATAAAAAAAGTAAAACAAATGTGATAGAAAGGAAATACATTCATACATCCATCAATAACATCAGTATAACTCATTGATCAATAAATATCCATATCGATATATAACATGAGTCTGATACAACATAATACAAGTACAAATAAAATGTCTATAGATCTATGTATATGTTCCACCATGTATATCTAAATGTTGAGACACACTACCCATAGATGCATGTGACTAACCCCTCTAAATAGTCCTCCATAACAAAGAAGTTTGGGATCTTAGACCATCAAATTATCCCTAAATATTGGATACCTAGGTCTGCACATGTCTAAGATCTATCATTGTATCTATATGGGTAGCTTATTCTTAGGCCAATGCCTACCAAGCTCACACCTCTCCATCTCCAAATCTTAAAAGTAGATATAGGCCCTCTCTATGTGTATCTATCCACCTAGATGTCTCTCCCACAAATCAAAACTAGATAACATATGCTAGGGCAGATGGTACCATAGGGGTCTCCATGTTAGTAGTATCATGATGCCCTATCATCCTATCCAAAATATATTGATGGGTGTCTCAGACCATGTCACCCCATATAAACACCTCCTTAGCCATATATGTAAAACACAAAAAGAAATTATATATTAGATATCATATGTATATATCTCTAAAACATATATCCATACCAAGTACATAAAAAATTATACAACTATTGATCTATGAAAAAACTTAAAGCATTTGTTATTAATACTAGTGTTTCCAACCATGGTCTCCCCATCAGCTTGAACATCGAGCATCTCCATTATAGACTACCTCCATACAAATACAAATCTTAGAGGTACCACTCATGTGCATCATGGTCCTCTCCCCATCTAACTTTATATAAACTAGATGTGTCTAGCCTTTTTTGTGGGATATCCATGTGTGATTGTTATCTATTATGTCCTCTCCCTCCAATAGTGTCTCCATTTCCTAGGTTCTTATGGTGGAATTTATAGTCCCTAACGTAGATCTATAGTATCCTCACCTACATCTTCACCCTTTTCATATAACACTATCACATCCTTTATCTCTAACCTATCCACCCTTGACTATTGTGCCTAACTTTATTATAATATTACTTAATGAGGCCTAATGGTAGGTATCTCTGTAGGTACTCCTACACCCCTCTACCTTTAGGATCTATAACATGTCATGCCTAATAATCAATAATAACTAGGGGATCCATCAAATGTGGTAATCTTAGGTGTATAGGTACATGATCTATAAAATATGGCTCCACCCATGAGGTATAGTCTCTAATAATGTTCATTCATACAAATTTAAAAACCATATTATCCCAAGTTGGCCAACTAGTCGTAATATCAGTATAGGGCCACCATATAATCTATGCATGAGTAATTTTTTGTAAGGTCAGGTATTGGGTAAAAACACATACAACATGATCCTTCACCACCTCAACCCCTGAGGTAGCCTATCATCCACTACATGGGGAAACTAGCTAGATAGTACATAGGAAAAATATTATATATATAGCTACTAAATAAAATAATAGGGCCCGTAGTCTTCTACACCTTGATTAGCATGCCATATATATCAGGTATGAGCTACAACCAAATAACTAAGCCAAAAAAATATAGAGTACCCTTCTTTAAGATATACTAACACAAGGTGAATTCATATAATGGTACCTTTCCATCTGACTTATGGCATAACATGTGCATTGTCATAGGTCCTATCACTACATTATAAATATTTGGAATGGTCAAGATATATACTTCAAACAAGCCCATATTCCAAGCTAAATCCTATTTAAACTAGTCACCCAATAGACTAGGACTTGCTTCTCCTCCTCAACCTCTAGTGCATCAAAAATAATGGGAGTCTCGATAATACAAAGTCCAAGCAAATCATGGACACCCTCCAAGGTGATGGCCACCTCTATCATATCCCCATCAAAAAGTGTTGGTCATTTTTTGTCATTCTCCTAGGAACATGATGACTAGATCAATATTGAGAGGGATCCTTTGCATCTCCATGATGCCTCTAAATCACAAGGAGGCTAGTTGTGCTCAATCATCATCTATCAGTATCTGTAGTAAATATGACAACCAAGATGCATCCACCAAGCACTAAAATATCTGTCATCTCTACAAAATAAAATTATAGAATGTATTAGATCATGATATAAACATGATAAATATACATTATTAAAATTATTAAATTATTAATAATTTAACTACTTCATCAACCTTTACTTTCTATTTTTCACCCTTTTTCTACATAGTCGACCCTTTTTATACTAAATTGGTCCTATCATCACTCTTTACCAACTATATCATCCCTTTGCTATGAAATCAACCCATTATTATAAACATAATTGGACCTTTCCCCTCTTTACCAATTATTTTGACCCTCTATTACACATACATCCCCATTTATCAAACTACATCAGTCCTTACTAAATCATGGATTAGCCAACATGCATTAAGTTGGCCCCACCCATTTTTATAACTAGGCTGGTCCTATTCTATGTAATCAACCATCACAAAAAATACTATGTCAATCCTCTACTATTTAATCAGACACTTTATTACCTCTCAATTTTTATAATTGAGTTTATTTCATCAATTTTATTCAAAAATAATGATGACTTTAAACTATTTACCATAAATGCCTTTGGTATTATTGCTTTGACCCTTTCCTACCTATTAACCCATTTTGTTCCTAGTTTACCTATAAATTTCTTAGGATAATTTTCACTACCTAAATATTCCCTAATACCAATTTTTTTACCTATATTAGTTTCAATAAAAATTACCACTTGTTTTTAAATTAATGCATTAGTTACTCGACTTGTGTTGGCTATTACCACTAGGCATCCTCCATGTCACATCTATCATCTCATCACCATGGTAACTTTCCTTACTCAACTAGGTCACTTAGAGCTCCAATTTCTCATAATAAAAAAGTAACAAATGAATTTTTTATCCATATTTATATTTACAAATTAAAATCATTTAATTACCAATTATTTTCACCTAGATTCCATTTTTCACTCTTAACTTTAATTCTTTCAAATTGAAAGATGTTTTGGAATCCTGACATCATAAAGAAATTGTATACACATCAAAAGCATATTTTTTAAAAATTTCAAATTTTGACTTATTTTATTGGTTTGCCTAATGTTCCCTACATTAGACACATTTTCATTTATCTCACTTCATTTTTACTCTATAGTAATAAGGTAAGTAAATGTATGTATTTTTTAAAATTATGTCATTTCATTTATCTTATTTACTTCTTACTATAATTTATTTATCTTAGAGTTTTATGTTATTATGTTATTTCTCAAAGCACCATCCTATGTTACACCTTCATGACACATGATGCGCTTTGAGTGGGGCACATTTATACACACAATATTTTTAAACTTTACCGATTACTGATGATTTCTCTCTTGTATGAACACATCAAGTCTCAATCTCTCTAAGTGCATATCTTAATGGGTGTACTAGGAAATGGTGGATAAACCATTAGTGTTTCACAAGACTATATTTACCTACATGACCAATTAAAACCAACACAAGTCCTTTCTTTACATTTACCTAATCCTTGACACCTCCCTTACATGTTCCTCCAAATAATTCACCACTTCAAATATCCCCTACCTAATCCAAACCTATTTTTGACATACTCTAAACACATTTGAATGGGTTAGCCATGTTTTAAAGATTGAACACATTACATGACTAAGTCATCCCAACTTAGTTTGGGACCTAGATATTCTATTTCCTAACTAACTAGGTAGACTGGGATGACCATGTCATCTAAAATTAGGGAAGGGTTCAGGGTTAGATCCAACTATATAAACACATCCTTCACCCAATTTATAATAGATATACTCATTCATTAACACTTATTTATCTAATTATCTTACAATATACTTGAGGATTCATTGATTAGGGTTTCACACTTCCTATGGAGAAGAATATTATCTTGTGGGAGTCTTTTGGATGCATAGGAAAAGTATTTTATCCTAGAGATGACCTATCTTTGTTATCCTTATGAACCATAAAAACATTTTGAAAAGAAAAATTAGCCAAAGGAAAGAGTGAGTCTTGATAGGTTCATATTCAAGGTAAGTATTCCTAACTTTTGCTCCTATTTTTCTAGTAGATAAATTTGCATGTGTAATGTCTTATGAAAGTATTTATCCCTCTATGCTTAGGATTACCTTAACATTAAATTGAGAGGAGTTATTGTTTTCATATTTATTATTTATGTTTATTATCCCCCATTTGTGTCACAAGTTTTGGTGAGCATTAGATTATATTTACTTTAATTTATTATAAACCATATAACCTATCTAAGGTTATTATGTGGTATTACTCGACTAGAGGATTTGGAACCCTCTCAATGATATTATATGTTAAGAGACCCATTATTTAGGTTTAGCAAATCCATATTGGTCATGGCCTTGATTATCTAAATGTATCAACAAGTAGAATGGCTTTTTTAATTTATCTTATCCAAGCTAAGATTGACTTATCGATCATTTCATTTTCCCTTGTATACACTACTTGAATCTTAATCAAATTAGAACACTTTGTTAAAGTACAAAAATGCCAACACCGATTACTTTGTTACCTTCTTCTTCATCTGTTGGAAGTTATGCTCTACCTCAGTTAAAATTAATGTTTTTTGATCCCCACACAATTTTTATTTGATTGTTTTGCATATACCATTAAATATTCTTATGAAATTCCTATATGATAATATTTTAAATCTCCACATCTTAAAATCCATTCAAGGTGATGGGCACTCTACTATCACATACACCTTCTTGGGTTCCATCTTCAATCCTTATTTGGAGATAAAAAACCCAAATAAACTAATTATTATTTCATAAATTTGCATTTACTCACATTAATCAATAATTTGTTATCATATAATTTCTCCAACACAATTTTCAAGTGTGGCAGATGTTCCTCTTCAGTATTACTAAACACTAAAATGTCATATAAGTACACTATGATGTACTTCTTTAAGAATAGTTTAAACATATCATTCATTAACATAATGAACATGATAGACACATTATTCAATATGAAAGAAATCAACAACCACTTGAACAATCCTTATTTCATCTTAAATTCCATTTTTTAGTCATCTCTCTCATAGATCTTGATCTAGTGATATCCACTCTTCAAGTCAATCTTTCTAAGATAATTTTCATCACTAAATAAATTCATCATATCATCCATGCAAGGAAATGGGAATCTATAATTTATATTGATCTTATTTATGGCAAGTTAATATGTGTATATGTTCCATTCTCCATCCTCTTTCAGTGCCAATACTACAAGTACTATGCATGGCCTCAAATGTTTTCTTATTATCCCCTTATTTAGAAATTCTTTCACTTTCAATTGCAATTACCCATTATCAATAGGCACCATCCTATGTTTAACCTTGTTAGGTAACCTTTATCCTAAAATTAGATCCATGTGGTGTATAATGCTTTTCACTTATGGTAACTTCTCTAGCAATTCAATTGAGACTATGTTGGTGAAATCCTATAGAAATTCCTTTACTTCATGAAAAAGTGTCATCCCTATCTCATATTTGGCCTCTACATAATCATATTATGTCATATTTGGTATGAGTGCATGACATTCCTCCTTTTGTGATTCTCTTAATAATTATTTTCTTAAAATTATCAACACCCTTGTGCACACATTGTTGCATCCTCTTTCTTCCTTATCCTTTAAAAATATTAGAGTATAATTTTTACCTTCCTTTTCTAGGTGATATTTTTTTTGCACCCATCATGAACTATTTTTTAGTCTTGATTTTAAGGTCTCCCTAGGATTACATGACACACATCCATTGGCATTATGTCACACCACACTCCATCTTGGTATGTGTCTACTATGAACTTCACTAGAGATTATTCATTAACTAGTAATTGTTGACTCTTATATATACATGAGAATTTATAAGGGTTCATATGCTTCACCTTATTTAATTCTAAATTATAAACCATATCTGAGGAAACTAAGTTATTTATGATGATGTTATCTACTATCATGTTGTAACACTTAACACTAATTTACATATAGTTTTGAACATACTCATTATTTTTTGATAGTTATATATCCTCCTCAGATAGATTTAAAAAAAATATTTTTAACATAAAATAATATCCACACTTAAGCTATTTTAAATGCTCAACTAATCCTACTAATTCCTCATCTATATATGTTATGTGTGTGCCGGTGTCAATATTTTTACTGCCTTAACTCTATGTTTGTGGTCATTCATAACATTAGTGCCATGGTTGTCCACATTAGAAACATATTCCTAGAAATTCATGTCCCCCTTCATATGCCAAAAATGACTCTTCCTATAGATTGATAAAATCCACCTTGTCTATGCATGCTTCCTTACTCACACCTTCATGTACCACTTTGATATTAACTAGGTGCCTCACTCATTGAGGTAATTTTTGTGTCTTATCTTGAATAATTTATCTTGGCACCTCATCTTACCCCTCATGTGGATCTTCCTATACCTCACACACTATTTAATTTCCTTCATAAAAACATATCTTTGACTTTAAGCTCCAATTGGTAGGATTATGTGAAGGTTTAGATCCCTTAACTCCTATTGATCCCAAGTCTCAATCCACTAATATATCACACAAATATCTACGTGTATACTTCACAATTCCTAGACTAGATAGTAATATTATAAAATTATTCAATGTAATCCTTCACTAAAATTTCCTTCTATCTAAGATCTAGAGTTTTCTAAAGAATTCCATATGATATTCTCCTAGCATGAACTTTTCCTTTAGTTTAACAACCATCATATCCTAGTTTTATATCTTGGATTTCCCATTTCTATCTTAATCACTTTGGAATTATTTAAACCACAATTATGCATGTATTTTTAACTTTGTCTATGCCATTTAGACACACTCAAGGTCAAAAATATCTTTATTGTCAAATTATTATTGCATGTCATTGAACCAATTAACCAATTCTTATATGTTTAAACTTATTGAGAAGTAAGGAAAGTATATCATCATACCCATTCCAATGTGTTATATTTCCATCAATATCTTATCTTCACCCACTTCATTTTACTCCTCAACATTCTCTCCACCTTAAACTATAATATCTTAATCTCCTTTGATGCATTATCCTTCTCTTTCATCATCACTCTCATCATTCCTTAGAATAACCCTATTATCACTTTTTGTTTCACCATTTTAGGAGGTGTTTTATTTCTCTCACTAAATTGACACAATGAGAACTATTTAAGTCTATGGGTGGCCTATGATTAAATAGAACCTCTAGAGAGGGTTGGATCCCCTGATGCTACATCTAAACATAATAATAAGCATATTCAAACCTCAAGGAAAAGGGAGAAATAAAGATAAAATCAATGGAATAAAGGGGTGATGCAACAAATTATAGTTATCCTCTACTTGTTTATGATTTTTACTATGGACTAAATTCTTATTTCACAACTCCAAACAATCTTTCCAACATAAGTGTTTCAATATGGAGGCTAAAACTAATGAATCAATCAAGAGGGATAATTAAGATTTCTATAAGAATACATTAGTGAAGTTTTTACACTCTTAACCTTTGTAAAACTACTTGACACACACCATATGAACTATAATAATATGATTTACTCATACAGAGGTAAGAATGAATAGTATAAATGCAAGGAAGTTAAATATTATCACTACCATTAATAAATAATTAATCATAATAAAAATAAATTCAATATGGAGAAGGCATAAATCAACTTTTATTCACTTTAAAATCAATAATCAATATCAATTTTGGAAGGGTTAGCAAGAGGATCATATTACAATCCATTCGATGCCAAATATATAAAATAATGAATAAGAGAGGAGGGAAAGACAATATGAATCTCATGAATGCCACTATGGTCCTATTTTTAGTTACTAACCACAAATATTCATTAAAAAATAATGAAAATAAAGTGTTGCCATCTTATTCTCAACACACTAGGCTAAGTGTTAGTGGAGTTCTTAATGAGGGATGGCATAAAACTTCATCATGTCTAATTTGATTCTTCTTGAAACTAATCTCCTCTCTTGACATCATGAATTTAACCATTATTTAAATAATTATTCACTTCTTCCCATAATTTACAAGTTCAAAAGCTTAGAATATTATCCTCATGTGGCATAGAGAGACCCTTTTTTGGTTTTAGGTGATGTAAATCATGTTTTGTGATTGTCTTAATCAGAATTCATAGTGTAACTATCTACTTTACCTAAAATATTCATGCCTTTGTATTTTATTTATCTTTATTCCTTGCTTATAACTCCCATTTAGCTTTGTGACACCTAGTTAGTGCTTAAGAATCTCTAGATCTGACCTTGCAAGCTTGTTACTTGCTCTTTAATGGTCCTTGATTATATTATTTGCTCATGACCTATGATTTTAATGCTACTCATGATTGGACTATATTGAGTTTCTTGGTTTGAAATATAAATTATATTATCTTCACTTGAACCATGTAAAATTTGCCTACAACATAACTTGGAGTCAAGATACCTACAATCAAACCATCTTTGTAAGTGGAGGTTTGAGGTGTTCTTCAAAATCACTTTCAACTAATACAAGGTCTCCATGAAAACACTTCATATAAATTAACTTTAAGCATATACTCTAGGATTATTAGGACTGCAAAGTATATTTTTACCAAGGCATATCCTTCATCACTTCTTGTAAAAATTGGTATAGTGTGCAATTACCCTAAGATTAGATTGAAATAGGTGATACATGACTATGTTTATCTTTACGGGTTTAAACACCATGAAGACAATAAAATAATTGTATATAAGTAATTTTAAACTCCTTGTAGTCATTGATATAAGCTTGTATATGACTTATATATTCCTCCAAGGATTCCATTATATGTCTACTAGGATGTTATGAAGTTTCAATTACCATTGATTATCTTAAGAAGGTTTGTAACTTCATTTGTTCAATGCAAATTAGAGGTCATTTTTTAACTAGGCTTGGTTCTTGTTTTTTAACCTACCTTATCACCTTGAGACCTTATTTAAATATTTGTATAAGGTCATTATACCTTTGCCCAATCTTAGAAACTTCTTCAATTGGTTAAGAAGCTCCAATACATTCAAACATGCTATAAACTAATCAAAATATATAATTTTAAGCTTATTTTTGTGTATTTATCTCCACACATACAAAATTATTATCCCATTATATGATTATAAAATTTTTAATTTTCATTCAGATGTGTCTAATAAAAATAATGTGTATTGGATTCATCTATAAAGTCTTTATAGTCATCGAGCTCTCTGAAGGTTTTTTGATAGTTTTAGGGTCTTAATCCTTTTAATGATTATTCATAGAGATATGTCCCCTAATGGATTGAAAAATACCATGAAATTGGAGTAAACATACCTTATAAAATTACCCTAGGTTAATTATATCCCATGCACTTTCTCAACTAACTTCACCCTTGAGGAAGATGACCTTCTCAAGCTTGCAGGCCTATAGGTGAAGGTCCAGGTCAATATTTTTATGTGAAAAGGTCATTTTGATGCTTAATTTTTTATTTTAAATGAATTATTCATGTATTACTAATAATATAAAATTTATTAAGGTTATTATCCAAATATATTGACCCATTAGCCTATTTTAACTTATTTTAGCCTATGTTAAGGGTTTGTAGATAGTTTGATAATTTTAACCCTAATGGCCTTCTTTGAATGATTTATATTCATCACATATGGTCTAAACACTCATAAAATATTTATTAATGTATTTCAAACATTTTATGAGATTTAAACCTTTATGTTCAATCCCAAAACTTAAAATTTCTCTTCATATTTTTACTTGCATCAATGACATAGTCAAGTTATGCATTCATGCTCAGGTTGTTTCTTTGAACTTTTGACACTACTGGTGCATAAAATAAATATAATGGGGATTAATGATATTGAATACTATTTTTAAAAATATTTTTAAATCACAATTCATTTTTTAAAATACCTCATAGCTTCAACAACATGTTTTCCATGCCAAGAGATAACAAAACATGAGTTCTCTTACCAATATAAATTTGGACCTATATCTACTTGATAAAAGCTTGAGGGTCTTGGTAAGGTTGAACACCATGTTTACCATTAGTTTCCAATCATTTATATATGTTTTAAAATAGTTTTCAACCTCCAAACCTACCTATCATGTCAAGAAATAACAAAACCATGAGATTTCTTATTAGTCTAGGTATGATCTATGATTTCTTGTGTTGATTTTTGATGTTGTAAATACTATTATACCCATAGGATATAATTTTAAACATGCATCCATAAATATCAAACATGATGTCATAGTAATAAAATAAAGATACTAGGATTTTCTAGGGTTTTAGAGGAACCAAACTTCTTAATGACTATTCA
This sequence comes from Torreya grandis, assembly GCA_037957365.1. Lineage (NCBI taxonomy): Eukaryota > Viridiplantae > Streptophyta > Pinopsida > Cupressales > Taxaceae > Torreya > Torreya grandis. Next base: position 1,769,217 of record JARHVA010000504.1, on the reverse strand, counting down.
TAGAGCTCTACCCCTCAAACCCAAAACTTTTGCAACAAATTTATGGGACATAGGGGTACCCTATAACCCCTAAGATAATTGGTCTTATTTAATCTTGTCCTACATGAACCATTATCATTAAAATAATCTTATTCACTCTGTAAATGACCTAATGGAGACCTTGAGTGGTTTTTTTTCCCTTCTTAAAATTGTAACTTCTATTTTGTCATAATTTGGGCCTGATAAGGATAGAGGAGGTTACAGTAGACTATTATCACTTTTTGACATGATCCACTTGGATGATACATTCTATGGTCTAGTGTATAAACTCACATGATCTTTTATCCATCAAGGTAATTTTCTATTTAGAAGAAAATACCTTACTATAGCTATGTACTAGATGTCAACAAACTTCTTCTTGACTTATAAAACAAAATTATAATGTGAAAATAACTCTTTTTCTACATTTCCTAAATTATTATCTATTCGTATTTTAGATAAATAACAAAATAATTTCAAATGTGAATTATACATTAGAAAAGGATGGAAGGACATCTTGGTTGGATGTATGGGTATAAATAAGGCACCATATGATATTCAACAAGTGCCAAGTGGCCTAAAATAACCTTCTTTAACCCCCACCATGGTTTTGATTCCTCACACTTTATATTAATTTAGGGAGTTAATTGTTAACATTATGACAATCAATTGAACAAAACAACATGGAACTTTAATTTCCACAAAAATACATTAAACTTTGCTAAGGATTGAAATGATAATGTTTCCATTTTAACAACTTTGATTTTAGATCTATCATCCACTATATAACACTATGTCATCTTAGATATCATCAAATAAATTCTTTCAACATGGATAAAACATACCTTAACTTTTAAAAAATAACCTTAAACTCTCCAAAGTTACCTCAAAATTTTCAAAATACTTGTAAAAGACATCATAAGTGATCGTGTTAAGTAGATTGATTGGGTAATTTACATGTCACAGCTTGCCTTATTGACAATACTTCAATAAAAATTTGAAATAGCTTGATAGATGACACCATGTTAAGATAAATATGACACCAAGACATGACTCTTAATGATACCATTTACAAGGTTAGATGACTTATATACCTATTTTGAATAGACCTTGGTCAAGGTTGGCTAATTAGTTAACATTTTTGGTGACCTCTTAGGATAGTTTGACTAATAAACATTTAAACTAGTAGCCTTAGAAGTCCATTGGGATATGGAGTCACCTATTACTCAACATCAAACATAATTTAGACCTTTAAAATTGACTACAAGCCCTTAGAACAAGTTGAGATAGTTTTAAGATACCTTACAAATACACATAACAAAGCAAGACATACACACTATGCCAAGAGGCATTTAAGGAACACAAACAACTATTCTACTAAATAAACATGTGATACAAGTACTTGTAAAAATCAAATACTAATATAAAATGTACAATAGGAGAAAATGACCTTAATAGAGTTCATAAGGTGTATCTCATTGATTTGGATATGTAACTCTTCTCCATTCAACTTTGAGAGCTAAAAAAACATTATTTTTCTTCTAATGAGTATTGACATAGGCCCACTACATAGAGTATCAAACTTTGTGTATATTCTATGCTTGCCCCTATATTCATCCCATTTGAGTACAAGGTCACCCTACTGGAATATTCATGGAATAGCCCTTTTATCAAAATACCTTTTGGTTTGAACTTGGTGAGACTCCATAATATGCATTGTATGATATCTTATTTCTTCTAATTCCATCAACTCAGCTATTATGATCTCCATGGAAACATTCTCCATCATCTCAAGCTGATGTGTAAGATCTAGAGTTCGTAGCTCTATGGAAAAAGGTAACTTTGATTATTTTCCATAGACAAGCTTGTAGGGGGAGTCACCAATGACTCTTTTAGGAGTGATCTTATTAACCCATAAGGTTGTCCTCAATTTATGTGCCAATTTATTTGATTTTCCTCCATAGTCCTCTTGATAACTCTAATTAGATTATTATTTGTGGCTACAAGTCCATTCACTTGAGGATAGTAGTTGAATGAATTACTTAGGTGGATTCCATGCTTCACAAACCACTCACTTATCTTAGTACCAAGTAAATCCAATTCATTATCTGATACAAGTGTACAAGGTACTCCAAATCTAGTTACTATGCCCTCATAGAAGTATAGTACATTAGTATCATTAGCTTCCTTGAGATCCATTGCTTCTATCCATCTAGTAAAGTAGTTAGTTGTAGTCAACACCCACTTATGACTAGAAATTAAAGGAGGATTGATCATACCTATGAAATCCAAACCCCACTGCATGAGGTTGGTTTACATGAATGGGATAGAGAGGGAGGGTTGAAAGTTTCTATTTTAATATGAATAAATTTCATTTTTGACACTTTATAACCCATACATATGTGTCTTTGAACAATCTAGGCTAAAAATAACCAAATCTCATTACCTTTTCTACTATAATTCTTGTTGTAAAGTGCCCACCTAATGTCCCTTCATGGAATTATGCCAATACTCCCAATTTGATCAGCCTCTACACACCTAAAAAGAACTCTGTTAAGGTCATTAAATAAAGAGTATTCCATCTGCAAGAACATATGGGATGGATTACAATCTAAAATGTCACCTTTTAGATTTATCTATGCTTAGTGTACACTCACCTATTTGGAGAAATTTGATTATGTCTCGTGTCTAAATCATCATAGATGGAGGTACAATTATTTGAGTAACATCTTGGAGTGTTAGGATATCCTCTTTTTTCTCTTTCAAATGTAATGCTAAGTTCTCACACAACCCCTTGACTCTCATTAAATTGGTAACTTTTATATCTATATTATATTCCATTACCTTGGTGATCCAACTAACTCTTTTCTCATTCAAGTCTCTACTCAAAAGGAAGTCTTTGACCTTTGTATGAGACATGATAACATGAAATTTGTTGTTATATATCATGTGCCTAATTTTTTTAAGACTTATTATGACAACAAACACTTGTTTCTCTACAAAAGTGTAACTTACCTCATAGTCCTCTAACCTTTGGCTAAAAAAAACAATGGGATGTTTAATACCTTCTTCATTTGATCATGTAAACATGGGTGAGATGAACTCATCATTTCCTAAATCATACAAGGTAGAATCCTTTATGAAATTAGGATTTATGAGTGTTGGAGCTTGAGCTAGGGCTTTCTTAATGGCTCCAAAACTATCCCTTCTTTCTCTAGTCCAACTAAAAACCTTATTCTTATTCAAAATGGATGTTAGAGGTTAATGAATTTGGTTTTTCCAAATAAACTTTTCAAGCCTTTATTGTGCTTAGGCAATGACAAGGAAAAGATAAAACTTACCCTTTTAAGGTCCATGGAGAGACCTTTCTTGGAAAGAATGTGGCCCAAGAGTTTGACATCATGAACTAAAAATACAAACTTTTTAGGATTTATAGAGACCCCAAATTGCCTACACCTCTCAAATATTTGTCTATGATGAGTAAAATGGTCATTTTCATCCTTAGAGAAAATAATACCATCATCAATGTAGATCAACACTAACTCATTTATCAATCCTTGAAATCCCCTATTGATGGATCTTTGGAAAGTAGGTATAACATTGGACAACCTAAAAGGAATCTTCCTATATGCATATGTGCCCAATTTTTTAGTAAAGATTATCTTATGTTGGTCTTCCTCTTGTATCAAAATATGATTGTATCTTGAATAATCATCAAGGAGAGAGAAACACTCAAAACTTGATAACATTTATAAGATTTTTTCCATGGAAGGCAAAGGATAGTTATCCTTTAATGAAACTCTCTTTAGGTCCCTAAAATATTCAAACAATAATATCTCTCCTTTTTTATTTCTTCTACAAATTATATTGGAAACCTAAGATGAGTGATTGATGGGGAAGATGATGCTATACTTTATAAACTTAGTCATTTAATTCTTCATTATGGGATATATTCTTGGGTTGATATGTCTTTGCCTTTTCCTTATTTGTTTAGAATTTGTATCTAGATTTGTAGTGTGTTTACCTAGTATAGGATCAAAACCTTTGAGGCCATTATACTCCCAAGCAAATATATCAACAAACTCCTTGCAAAACTCAATAAATGCAAGTCTATTTTATTTATGAAATAACTTTCTAAGTGCTATAACTTTGTCATTGAATATTTTGAACCTCTCATAGCTATATTGCTTGGTAGATACTATTATCTTCTCTTTATTAAGTTTATCATCATAATTGAAAATGATTTCAAGTGTCACTAGGCCTTTAGGGAGTTTGTTTTTCCTTATTTGTAGAATATGATCATAATATTACTGATGTAACTTGGTGTGATTTCTTGAGGAGAACTCAACATCTTCTTGGAGAAATCATGCCATTTTTATCATTTGTTAAGAACTTTATAATTAACATCATTATCAGGAATTGAAGGCCTTACCACTAAGTTGACATGTGGTTGAAATATTGAACTCTTTACATCATGGGGGATATCAAATTGAGTTTTAAATACATCCAAGGTATCAACATTACTATTTTAATCTCTTGGAATGGCTTGTATCGTGAAAGCCTTAAAATATTCTATAAGTTCCCACACTCTTTTCTTGTAGGACTTTACCAAGGGATTTTTTTTTTACATTTTGGCCCTTCATTTGATGAACAACCAACTCACTATCACCAAACACTTGGAATTAATTCACTCCTCTTTTCCTATCCCATTGAAGGCCATGTGAAAGTGCTTCATACTCTACTACATTTTAAGTATAATTAAATTAAAATCTAGAAGTAGTATAGTACCTTTATTTAGAGGGATACACTAACACTACACCACCTCCTATACCAATATTACTTCTAGATCCATCAAGGAAAAACTACATAGACCATCCATGGGCTCACTAGGCTTGACCAACTCTAGAATGAAAGAGCTTCCTCATGTAATCAGTACAATTTTAAGCCTACATCTTCCATGAATTTATATGTATTATGTTCATGGTGCTTACTCCTCCACTCATCAAGAAAGAGATATACTATGCCTTCAATGAAAGAAGTTGGTTTTTGATAAACATGAAGGTCTATTTCATAAAGGATAGTAAAATTAACATTGGATAATTTAGGCACATAGGGTTCTATATGAGTCTTAATAATTGTTTCTAATTCTAAGCTAAATTTGGTGCCATATCTATTCTTAAAAACCATGTACGACCAATTTGATTATAGATATCCCCTAATCTTGGTCGTGAACTCCCTAGATAAGCATAAGGCAAAGTGAGGGGGTAGGTATATTATAACAACATATTAGGGAATTAAAAAATTTGGATATGAATGCAAATTTAAGTTAAGACCTTTGATGATGTCTAAAATATTGGTGGTTGTCCCATCCAATTGTAAAACTCATTTGAATATTATCTCATATTTTAGACCTACCTTATCAACCACTTGATTAGGAATTATAGAGGTACTAACACCATTATCAATCATAAAATTGTGAACCAAAGACTCACCTATAATGAGATAAAGATATAAATAATGAGGCTTATCACTTTAGACTTTTTTCCCTCATTTAGGTTGAGTTTCATTCATGAGAATTGCTTTCTCTTTCATTATTGGTCCAACTACAAGGTTGAAGTTAGATAAATCTTTTTTAAGTAGATATTTTTGTCTATGGATGGAAAATGTCTCCCAAATTGAGATGTTTACGTATGATTTATTCATTTGATCAAAAATGTTGATATAATAATTACCAACCTTTGGCTATCCTTTAGGAATAACAACACTATATTGAGTTTGTGAAGATTGAGTTAGAGGAACACCCTTCACATTCTAATTTTTATATATTTATTAAACTTTAGGGGATAAATTAGGACTATTTGTCCCTTAAGACACTTGATAAGATAGGATAGGTACTTGACCCATCTTTTGGGTACCCTCTATTGATCTATTTTTAGCCCTTATATTGGCTCTTATAGGAGTATCAATGTTAATTGTCCCTCCAAACTGATTCATTATGCAATAATATCCTTCTTACCAATTTACAATTATGGAATAAATTTGAACTTAACATTTATTATCTTATCCTTATGGTTTTACTTCAAATTTGGATCTTGATAATATTGAACACCTTAAGAAGCACAAATGCCTTACACCACTAGAGTTTGATTAGACACACCATTAGAATGCAAAATTTGATTTTAGAATTGATCATAAGGAAGAAACTATAATTATTCTTGGATTAGATTATTCTGAGAAAGAATAATGAAATTTTAAGAGCTAGAAACATTTGGGTTATATCTACTATAAGTCTTAGCATGGGTGATTGACCCTTGACCTTGGTAGTTAATTTGGAAATGAGGTCTATTAGAATGATTGAACTAGATGTAGGGCTGATAAGGCCTATAATTTTTATCTTGTTTCCTCTTAATGATAAAAATATCATTTAAAAATCATTGTAGAAGACTATTGACTTCATGTAAGTCATTAGGAGGGGTAGAGGATGCCTTTTTTAATTTTTTGGAGAAGGAATATGGACTAATATTGGAAATGCAAGAGGTGTAGAAAGAGTAGGGGGCTATAATTTTGAAATAAAGGCATAGGAGGCCTTGGGCAAATCTTACTATCTTGGATGAGACAATTCTCAAACATTATTATTACTTCATATGCATTAGGTAGTATGTTTCCCCCCATTGATTGGATCATTATTGCTATATCACTATTCAAAGTCCTCAAGTAGTATAATAATGCATAGCTTGCAATGGGCTTAACTATAGCTAGGATACTATCCCAATTTTTTTGAGATATATGGTTTAAATCCACCATTAAGTATTGATTATCCCTCTTTAAAGTAGTTAATTTCTTCACCAAGGATAAGTGATGACTCTTATCTTCAAAATTCTTGCATAATTATACTCCTAATTCATCCCCAAAAATAATAGAATTAGGCCTCAAGACTCTATACCATTGAATAACCTATTATCCAAAATTTGTATACCATAGTATAATCCCATAAAATTCTTCTTATTTTTAATGCATGTTAGCATAGTTTAAGGTAAATTTGACAAAATTAAGGTAATGGCCTTTTCTAATCTTGAGCTTATCTAGTCACTTCATGTCATGTTTTAGGATGGTTCAAGAGATGATAAGGGTTTAAGATGTATTTTTAAGTCATATGTAATGTGTCAAGGTCATGTAATCTCTACTCTAGTTTATAAAAGTTCCTAAATAAGTCTCATTTTGTATCCAAGGTCATTAAGTCATTGTCAAAATCTTCTTTAGGTCTCTAGCATGTGTAAAGTTGTAAAAAACCACTCTAAGATCTCAAAATGGTGAATAAAACTTATAAAAGTGTTTTGAATTGAATTATTAATAATTTTATTACATTAATATGATAGGTACTTCATGATAAGTCAGTTTCAAACATTAAAAAATAGTTGCTAGTGATTTTCAATTCTTAAGAGAGGTTTGTCATCCACTTGTACAGACCAGAAAGTATGAGTTTTAAGTTTAAATGCATGTAATAATGTCTCTTAAGCTTCCATAGGTCAAATACATGATTTTGAGGAAGTTACAAGTCCAAAGAATACAAAAATACTCCCTTTCTCCCATCGCTACTTTAGCGAGTTCATAACAACCAACTTCACATGCTTGGTCTATAAAATACATTTGGAGTTAGGACCTAGAAATTTTAGCAAAGGGGGGAGTAATACTATCCTTAAAATACATGGCTATAGTAATCATATTGTTGTCCCTTCCTTTAGTAATAATCCTTAAGAAGGAAGGGTGGTCTTAAACCCTACCTAAACATTACAAGCTTAATTTTGGGCACTTTTAGTGAAAATGTGAGTTTCTTAGTGATGAATAAAGGTTTTGAAATAATTTAAATACCTTATAAAATACCTTTATATCATCTAACATATTTTTTTTGGTAAGTGTAGAGTGAGCAAAACCTTCTTTTATGCTAGGTGCAGGACTCAATTAAGTTGCAAGAAGTATTTTGGGGTTTATAGGAGTTTTATTGTGAGTTGATAGTTTTAATAAAATATTAAACATTATCTCCAATCACATAATTAACTTATCATGGTAATCTAAAAATTATATTCACCCTAAGCAATGTGTTAGTGGTTGTGTGTTGAGAAGAACATCAAACGTAAGTTGGGAAAAATCCATTTTTACATGTTCAAGAGGTATATGATCAAATAATGAGAATGAATATTTTATTTTCAAGGATTAAATGGAACCAATGGGATAGGGGAGAAACATTAAAAATTTCAATATCTTTAGACCTTGAATCCTAATTCCTAGAAGAGCACCATATGCATAAATAGGAATATTACAGTCTTGAGAAGAAAGAGACTACTATGTAGTCTGATGGAAATATAATAAGTCCAAAATACAAATGAAAATATGAATGGAAATTTAAATATAATTTTCACCATAAAAAGACTAACTGGAATCACCAAATGCTATAGCATAATAAATGCTCATTAAAAAACCTAATAATACAAGATTTCAAATGTGGGTCTACATGTTATGACAATCATCAAATGGAGGTTTGACATCTAATGAAACTATGAATTATTGAGAATAGGGTAAAATATATAATATAGAGTAAATTTAGTGGGTTTTTGTCTTCCAAAAAATTTACGTAAAATTGCAAGCTTACTACCATTCTAAGCCATAAACTGTATAAAAACTAGCCTATACATAGGGGGTCAAAAAGGTGCTAAATGTTGCATGGAAACTATAATATGAAGGTTAAAAACTTAGTATTAGGTTATGATTAAATTAAATATATTATTTAATTCTAATATTTCCTAAAATTTAATATTAAAAAGGCTTAACATGACAAAAAGAAGACCTACAAGTATGTAGACCTGTAAGTCTTATTTTCATGAGAAATGCATTGAATTGAGATAAAAAGATGGAGTTTGAAGACCTAAGTGGTGAGATAAATATAGTTTATATAACCTTGGATAATTTTAATAATATAGGAGTAAATTTGGTCTCAAATTACAATGCTCAAAGAACCTAGAACAAGTACATACAGTCATATGTGAGAGCATTGAGAAATGTAATGAAGATGTGCATTAGAGATGAGAATGTGAATTGGTAGGTAGAGAGGATAAAATTAGTTTTAATATACCTTAAATAATTATAAATAATATCAAATTTTCTAAATCCTATGAAGACAAGGTATATCTCCAAAATAGAAATCTCAAACACCTAATGTATGCCTATAGTCAAGGAGTCAACCCTACACACGTAGGCCTATGTATAGAATTATGAGGAAGTTTTGATCATTGTGAGTATATGGTAGAATAAATAAATTAATAAGGTGATGAATATTTAAAATAAACACCTTATTATGTTTTTAAATCTTCAACAACAAGAAAAAGGGATAACACAGGTTTTTAGGGTTAGATTCACCAATTTGCTTACAAACCCTCAATACATGAAATAATAGGTTGTAGGGCTTATGAAAAACATGTAATAGTGACCTATATACCTAAAATATTCATTTAAAACTAACATCAAAAATATTATTCCCTATTTTGCTACATAAGTCTTTCTTGAGTTCATTGGTAAACCTATGTTGCCCAAAAAAGATCTCTTATCCACATGTGAGCTCCATTAATAAAGTGCATTTTAATATTTGGAATTTTGATTTTTTTTTAATGTATTATTAATCCATTAATATTTAATTATTTATTATATTCAATACCTATAGCCTATTAACAAAGGTTAAGAGTGCAAGGCACTCACACACTGCCTAGGTAAACCCGAGAGACTATTAAACATTGCTTAGATATCACCTAAAAAAACTACATGTTGAAAAAATATACCATGGATAGTTATAAGGTATTATTCCCAAAAATTTTTAGGCATTGGTTCTTAATTTAATGGCCTCATATTTATGAACCATTGTTAAGATTGTAAAGTTCTTTCAAGCTACCAGGAAGCCTTCTAGTGACCCGATGAGAAAGATATGCCCTCAAATGTCTTTAAATGGAATGTTTGACCTTTAAATTATTGGGATGAACTTAATGTACGTAATTTAAACTTGAATTATCCATTGGTTGACATGTAGGAAGGCAAAATTATATGGAATTATCTTAAAAACATGGTTATAGGCCTAATGATGAGTGTATAGGATCATGGAAAGGTTTTAAATGAATTAAGGAGGCTGAGAAAGATAGGGTATAGGTTAAATTATCATATAAACACCTTAAAATTTCTTTTAAAGTTATATATGAGCCATTTAGGTCACTAAGTGGGGTCAAAAAGGGAGAAATGAACTATTTTGCTAGCCAAGAAGCCTATATGTAAACGTATGGAGTAATTCAAGAGAACTTAATCTTAAAGTATTGATTTTTAATAGGTTTGTTTAGTCCTAAAATATCCATTTTAAATTATTATAACCTAAAAACTTCTTGTGAAACCATTCTAACTACCTCTCAAGCATGTACAAGCACCTAAACTAAATTTTTGACTATTTCTTGGTTCACCCATCTATACAATGTTTTAGAGCCCCAAATTTGGCATAAATAATAATTAGGGGGTATTAAAAGTGAATAAAATTTTTAATTTAGGTTTCACATGTGTGAACATTTATTAGAGATTAAACTCATTTTTTAGTCCTAGAGGCCTAATTAGAGAGAGAAAGTAGGGGGATAATTGTACTTGTACTTGATGTCAGGTAATTAATTTTTTAAAAGAGATATAAAGGAATACTAGGTACTCAAATATAATATTATTTTAAAAATATCATTTATATATTGTTCTACACAAGGATCTTTGTGTGTTTTGAGGGATACAAGGAATACAAGGCAAATATAGGCTTTAGGTGCAAAATGAGATTTTTGTGAGTGCTTTATGGCATCCAAATGGGTTGACATAAGTTAGTTAATACTAAGGTAGGCCTTTAATGGATTTAATTTTTATTCATTAATATGGAATCAAGATCTAATCTATTTTGGAAAGAAAGGCGTAGTAAGACCAATTAGGTTTCAAGACACCTAAAGAGTTTTGTGATAATCACCATTAAAATATCAATTTGGAGATCTCCTAATAAGATGAAAGGTATCAAAAAGGAAGGAATAAGTAATTAAAGGTGATTTGATGAAATATAACACCATTTTTCAAACCTCACAAGCTGAAATGGGTATTTTTGAATGGGTGATGAATTATTGAAGTCTCCTACACCAACTTTCTATAAGAACATGATTACACAAATCAAAACACATTGAAGGATTTTTTATAATTTTTCTTGAATATATCCTTGGTTTTAACTTGATTTCTCATGATTGACACTTTTTAATTACTCTCTTCTACTCCCCTTTTTCTCTCTCCTCTCCTCTATTTATACAACTTTGTTTTGCTTGGTATGGATCTTTTTGCTAAACATGTCAAAGCTTTGCTCAAATTAAAAATTGTACTAATCCTTGGAATAATGAATGAAACTAATTTTTACCTTCTCACATGCTCAAAAATAGTGTATTTGTGTGATTTTTTATGAAAACTAGTAGTAGTGATTATACTCTCTCTCATTTGTCATCTCCTACATATTTGTAAATGGGTTATCTTCTTGTAGGTCACATGGTGTTTCTGATGTAATTTTGCATAGCTTGAAAGTGTATTTTTAGTCATTAGTTCCTTTCTTATACCTTTTACCAACCCTATCATTCAATGCATTCTCAAAGAGCTCTATGTTGAAATGCTCATGCTTAAAGGTCCTTATTTGAGATGTGTAATCAAATTCAGGCATAATATTTGTTATTAAGTGCATGATAGTCAAGTGGATGATGTTTTTTTCATCTATCACTTCCATATATATGTTTATTTTATGTTTTTTCTATCCTTTTTCTTTTGAAAACAACTTAGTATTAGTGCCTAATCTATACATCAAGGAGAGATATTCCTATAATCTAGAGGTTTAGTCCACCTAAAGGTTACTCACAACCTAAGATCAATCCCATTACATAGATAAAATTGAGAGGGATTGAATGAACCTCTCAAGGGTTAAAATTTTACCTATAATAGATCCATCCCTTTGAATGAAATGGATATCAATTTCATTCCACATTCTCATATATTACATGATACATAAAACATATATTAACTATGTCTCTTATATGCTCAATAGGAGAGGTGGAATCCTATCTAGTGAAATGTGGGATGCTTTTAAGAGAAATGATATAGATGTAACTATATTGAGCTAGGTTTATGGGAATACCATGATTGAAAGGAATAAAAACCTAATTTCTAGGCACTACCATTTTTAAAATTAGAGGTAGATAAAATATTTATATAGATAAATTTATAGCAAAAGACTTTTTTAGATAAGGGTATTTCCTATAAAATATATTTTTATTAGTTTAATGATAAGGTAATTATACAGACTCAAAAGGAGTACCCTTAGTAGAGGATCTTATAGTTACCTTTGGCATAAAAAATAGACACTAATATTACAACCAAGATGCTTGAAAGCTTGTTGGAGTTGTGAAATGATAAATGTAGATGTTATAACAAGTGTAAGTATGTTAAGACCATCACCAATATTAACTAATTTTCAAGAATTTTGGGTCCTACTAAGCATGCCAAAAACTATTGTCACTTTGAGTTTCACCCTTTGAGGAGGTGTTTTCGATCTCTTAACTCAATTGAAATATGGTAAATCTTTAAGGCTTTGGATGGCCTATGACTAAAGATAACCTCTAGAGAGGGTTGGATCCCTTGATGCTACACGTAAACATAATACTACATCTATTCAAATTGTAAATAAAAGGGAGAAATAAAGATGAAATCAATAGAATAAAGGGGTGATGTACTAGATTATAGCTCTCCACTACTTGTTTATGATTGCTACTAGGGACTAAAAAAGGACTTAAATATGATTTCACAAATCTAAATACTACTTCTAAAATAAGTGTTTCACTATGGAGGCTATAGCTAATGCATCAATCAATAGGGATAATCAGTAGGTCTATAGGAAGACACTAGTTAATGTTTTCCACACTTAAATTTTGTAAAACTACTTGAAACACATCATATGACCTATAATAAGATTACTTACTCCAAAAGAGGCAAGAATCAAAAAAGACAAATATAAGGAATTTGAACACTATAACTACCATTTATCAATAATTCATCATAAGAACACTAAATATAAGATGGAGAAGACATAAATAATCTTGTATTCACTTTAAAAGAAATAATCAAGATTAAACTTGGTAAGGCTACACCATAACCAACTAGAGGACGCTCTTACAAGCCATTCTAGGCTAAATATATATAATAATGAATAAGATATGAGGAGAACATACTAGGAATCTCATGAATGATAGTATGTTCCTCTTTCTAGTTACAAAACAAAAGTATTCATGAATAAATCATTTAAATAAAGTATTTTCAACTTTTTCTCAATGTGCTAGGCCATGTGTTGGTGGATTTATTAATCAGGGATGAAATATAAGTTCATCATGGATTACTTTATTCTTTTTAAAACTGATATTCTCTCTTTACATTGCATGCCTTTCACCATTTTTGAAGGAATTATGCACTTCTTTCCATGATATATAAAGTCACAATCTTAGAATATTCTCTTTATATGGCATTGAGAGAGCCTATTTTGGTTTTAGAGGATGTAAACCATGCTTCATGAGTGTCTTGATGAGAATTCATACGGTAAATGTCTACTTTACCTATAATCTTCATGTTTTTGTCATGTAGCTCTCTTATCCTTATTTAATTCTAACTCCCATTGATCTTTGTGACACCTAGTTCATGTTTAAGAATCTCTAGATCTGACCTTGTGAGATTGTTACTTAATCTTGAATAGTCCTTGATTATCTTCTTTTCTAAAAACCAAAAATTTTGATACTCTTCATATTTGAACTGTATTGAGGTTCTTATTTTTCACTATAGAGTATATTATCTTCATTTGACCAAGTACAATTTTCTTAGCACTTCACTTAGAGTCAAAAGACCTACAATCAGTCTATTGGGTGAATATTTTTTTATTGATAGAATGGTAAAAAAATGGTAATTTCAGCCATAGTGTGATGAGATGGAATCTCTCCTCAAGGAAAGGGGAGTCTCCCTTCTTATTTCTAACTAAAACAAGAAGTAATTATTTACACTTATTTACATTAATTTTATCAAAGTGGGTGTTATCATATCATCCGATTCTCTTTTTCCAGATTTGATGTTTTAGTTACAAACTTTCTTCCATTCCTTACAATGTATTATGAAAACATAAAACTACTTGATGGAGCAATAATAATTGATATTCATATTAGTTAGCCAAAAGAGTAACTAGAATAATACTAGGAAAGTACATGAATAGATGGAACAAAGTGCAGACCAAATTCTTCACCTTATTTCTAACAAAGGTTAAAATCACCAAGGAAAAATAACTTGTGGCCCAAAGTCTCCCTAATAATTCAATTTCAATGATGAACACAAACCCAGTAACTAAAATGTAGCTCAAAGACTTTGAAATAAGCTTCCTAGTACCTTCCATTTTATAGAAATTTCACACCATAATCTAATCAAATCATAAGAAAATGTAATGGAAAAGATAAAAGAACATTCCCAATACACCACAAGCTTATTCCAACACAAATATTGAAAGATCACTTGATTTTAATATATTGATGGAATTCAAGATTTATAATATGAACACAAAGTTTCAAAAATTGTTCTCAATTCAGCAACATTTTGCTTCTATATCCCTGGTGATCATTCATTTACAAAAGAACATCCTCCTATTTATAAATAGGAACTCTTAAAAAAAAATGAAAAACATAAATACATCGACTTATTCATTGACATAGTCCAATTTAACTTAGGACTATGTACTTTTCCTATGTGCAAAGTACACCAAACAAAATTACATATGAAAAGTTACAAAAATAAATTAAGTTTCCTTAGACACATGAATTTATTCTTTTTTATTCTTCTTTAGATATTCTTTATATCTATTCAGGATGGCCTAGAACTCATTATTATCTAGCCTAAATTTACTTTTATGATGGAGTCCACTAGATCAGATAACACATTTTTTCTTTTATCCAAGATTCTTTGCAACTTATCCATTATGACTTGGAACTCAACTAGTATGTGAATAGAGTCTAGCATGAATGTTCTAGTCTTAATTTCTATTTGAATTAAGGATGTGAACTCTTGAACTATTGTTTCATCAAGAAGAATTTCTTGAGTGTCATCTTTAACTTGGCAAGGAAATTTTCCAATCTTATCTATAAGGTCTATCCCCTTATCAATGCATATATCTTCTATTTATTCAAGATCCTTAATTAAATTCTTGAGAATTTCCTTCTTATTCTTCATTTCCTCTCTATATTCTATGAACATTTTCTTGCTTGAAATGATTTTTTACTCAACTAAGAGCTTCAACTTGAATTGGCATAGTTGAGTTCATGTATGAATATCTTTTTTGGTCAACTGCAAGTCTTGAGTGAGTGTCTTAAATGTTTGTTGAATTTCCATTTTCAATTCACTAAGGTTATTTAAAAATTCAATGGTAGAACATAACTATTGATTACATTATGTTAACAATATTTCAATCTGGGCATTGACTACCTGACCTTGAGATCCAATCTTTTTCACCTATTGAATTGCTTTTTATGTGGTTTCATTATAAATAGGTTCAACTGACTCAGATGATTATGTGATCTTTATTAAATCTAAATTCAATTATTCTACTTATACTTTGAGTTGATCCTTAATTTTCTTATCCTTGTATCTCTCGATCAAGGATGCCATTACTTCTTGTAAATCTTCCTTTTCACTTTCATGTTTTTTTCTCCCAAGATCAATCCATCCTAATACATATTTAGATGCTTAGATATCCTCAAAATTTATATCTTTGGGAGGCACTAAAACCTCAACATACTTGTGTCTAGAATCAAAAATTACCCTTGATATGGTTTTAGCCTTTGTTATTTTTGGTTTTACCGACACAATTTGACCAAAATCAAAATCATCAAATGATACAAATTTCTTCTCTCTCTTCGGTGTTTGATTCATGAGCCAAGAAGGAAGGGGGGATGGATATTTTGGTGTGAAGGATACCAAGGATTATGATGCTTGGGGAAGATTAATCATTTGTGAAGTGGGTGGAATGGAAGGTGGGATGGTGGTATCTAATAATGAAATGGATATCAATGGAATAGTGGTTATTATGGGTGGAGTTTATGTTTGGAAATCAAGCACCTTGGTTATAATTGGTATATTTTATATGGGAGTAAATGGCATCTGTGTTACCAATTTGAAGGATGGGGTAGACATAAACTTGTCTATGTCTTATTGGGTAAAATATAGATTGGTCAGAGATCCCAATGACTTAGAGGGACTAGGTAAATTTTAAAGGGAATCAAAACTTGATTTAAAGTGCCTTGTGAAGGAACTTAGAAAAGTGTGACATTGGTAGGTGAGGGAGGAGATGAAAGAATAGTCTAGAGGGGAACTATAGAAATAATTAGTGTAGTTAGAGTGATAGAGGGAATAGTGTAAGATGTTATCTATGAAACTGTTACTTGAGCTATCTCAACTTGAGATGTTTTAGCTTAAGAGGTCATAGCTTGAGGAATATCTAGTTGTATTGGTGCTTCACTTGTGATTAGATTTTATTCCTTCTCCACTTGAAATTTTTTATTTACATAAGCTTCATTTCATTTTTTTTTCGTTTAATTAAGAAAACAAACCTTAGTTTATGTGTAGAGGTGGAGGCATCTTCCTTGTTTTTCATTCTTAGTTCCTCCTACTTCTTAGTAGTGTCATCATCATATTATTCCTTAGATCTAATTTTGAATTGCTTCAACTTAATACCTTTTGATTCCAACCAAGCATTAGTCTTTGCAAGAATAGGCTAGAATCTATCTTTGATAGAAGTGGATTCCTTTATAGACCATTAAATTGGAGGGAGAGGAGTGGATGTAATATGATTACCCTCATATGATAAGACCAATACATTCTCATCATCTGATAATTTTTCTAGAATATCAACCAACTTTAGATTGATAATATGATCAATGATGATATGGCTATAATCTAAATTTTTCACGTCTTCATCAATCCTACACTTTACCTAATGTCTTTAATTCTATGTACATGAGTACAGTTCCCTTTCATCTTTTCCTTCATCATTAAATAATCAAATTCCTTTTTTCTCTTGAATCTCTTAAGAATAATCCATTGTATTTCAGTTTCCATTATCTTATCTTTCAATGTGGTTGAAAGTGTATGTCGACCAATGCTAATTGGAAAATTGAAACCTCATGTATGGGCATATAATTTATTTTTATGCACACTCATCATTTGCAAGCACATCTCCATTAAAACCAACTTTTCATTCAGGTACTTGAGTAACATGTAAGGTTGTTCATCAAACACACTACCCTGATGTAGGTGAAGGTTGGGAAATGTATAAAAATGCAACCAACCTTCATGTAACCTTAATATTCATCTATAGTAACCTTCTTTCTTTCAACAACACTAATTAACCCTGGGAAATATTTCATGCCGGCTGCAACATATACCAAATAGGAAGTCATATAGGATTTTAGAGAAGAGATCACCTTAGAGAGTCGGTGATATATGGCATCACTAATCTATTTCCCCTAGTAGATTCTTTGTTTGTCTTTTTTGATGATGAAAATGTAGTGATAAATCCATTATTGGAAAACATATGATGTTGGTAACCCTTTAAATCTGCTTAGGAAGGTTATTAAATCCCCTACTTCCTCTAGTAAATCACTGCAATAAAAGTACTTGGCCCATCTCGTAATGGAATGTTGAGGAGTTCTAAGCCAGTGAAAATTGATGTGTCTTTTGTGCTTATCAAGATTCTTATCATAATATTATTGGGTTGATTTCATAGTTATATCATAATATTTCTCAATATTAGAGAGATAAAATATTCTATCTAGATATTCCCCATCAAGTTGAATGGTCACATTTCCAGCCACATCTTTGACTGATTTGGTCTAACTGTCAAAGTTTGAAATAACTCTCAAGATGAAATCTAAATCTTATGTTGACATGGGGAATGTGAATACCAAATGAATCTTGCCATTTAGGACAACTTACATGTGTGGTGTAATTAGGTGTCTACTTAGCCTCTGTAATAATTCAACCATATCAACATGGCCAATCTTTTTATCTCCATTTTTTTCTACATTTGATTCAATCGCTGATGTCAAAAACACACCTTGAAGCTTTTACTTCATCATTTTCTTGCAGAAAAATCCTCTGACATTAATCAAGTGACTAAAAAGGGGGAATGCCAATTCTCTAGAGTTAGCATTTTTTCATATATCTTGGAGAAACTAAAAGAGAGGGGAAAATATAAGCTTTAGCATGATAGGAATGATATTATGTAGTTCAAATAATTTTCTCTAAATTGCATAGGGTTTAAAGGCTTTGGGTGCAATTCAAAGAAAATTCTCTAAACTACACCAAACTTGGGTATTTATTCATTAGGTGGATTTTAGAGAATTTTCTCTAATTTTCACCATGGGTGAATTTTTTGGTTAGGTACAGATCAAAGATTTTTATTTAGCTTGTACCATTAGGTGG
The DNA here is from genome assembly GCA_037957365.1 of Torreya grandis. NCBI lineage: Eukaryota > Viridiplantae > Streptophyta > Pinopsida > Cupressales > Taxaceae > Torreya > Torreya grandis. The sequence continues at coordinate 1,750,617 of JARHVA010000504.1, read as the reverse complement.
GTCTCATTGTAAGTTAGATAAAAATGGTTGATCTGCACCCGATGAGTTAATGTTGGCTTGGTTTGGTTCACATCAGAGAAAATTATCTAATGTGCATAGGGGAAAATGGGGTAAAGGGTGAAAGGGTATACCTTGGATAAAATTCTCTGAGGTACACAAAAAAATGAATTTTGATCAGTTACGTGCACTTAAAATAATTTTCTTTGAGGTAAATTGATGGGGTGAAATAAGTTCAATCGAAGGTAGGCTAAAGATTTTGAATAAAATCACAAGCTTGGAAATGGGTTTCTTAACATGAGGCATCATTATTTTGGAGATGTAAAATGATGATTAGGTGGTGCCAAGGACACAAGATGGGAATAAAAAGTGAAGAAGGGGTGAGGGTAAAGGATTTTATGGAAACAAAATAACATAAATACAAAATTAAATAAGATTTAATGCCCTAGAGTTCAAATATTATAATACAAGGATTTGTAAATCACAAACAACTCACCTAATATATGTTAGGAAAAAAATTGAGGGTGAGCTAAGGCGATCAGTCAAAAAAATGGAAAATTAAGGAGGGGTGCACATAGACTCAAAAAATAGTGAAGAGAGGAGAGTAAAATCACTTGATAAAAAGAAAATTACACTAGTTGATTATAAATAATCTAGGTAACTAATACATATTAATTACTATAGGGATGGTGGGCTCAGTTGTAAGGTTAGATAAATTATCTGACCTTGCACATGTAGTGGTAGATAAATTCTTTGTTATTACACCTTAGGGTACAATCCAAAGGAAATTCTTTGGATTGCACCATTTTGAACTTGGTGTAATCTGGAGAAAATTCTTTAAACTACATGGGGCAAAAAATCCCTCAAAATACTAACTATTTTTAGGAAAGACAAATGCAATAAGGTAGTGATTGGCCTCATTTTTTGTACTTAGAGCTCATGGGCTCTAAAATGGGCAAGTTTCATAGGGTTTATCCCATGAATTGATCCTACTAAATTCAAAGATAATAGTTGACTCCAACTGAGGAATTCCCTTCAAGCATTATTTGAAATTCTTGAGGAAAATAAAATCCCAAACCTCTAAGTGATTTTCTTCATTGGGCCATGGAGTTAGGAAATTGACTAAACTAAAAAAAATTACTATATTAATATTTACAAAATGTACAAACTTATCTGGAACCTCAATAAGTGAAAAGATTCAGATGTTGTTTGTTGTAGGGCAGTGGTAATGGCGTTCCATCCAGATATACCAAAAGGAAACTATGTTCTATACAAAGTTGATGAATAAGAAAGGGCCCCTCCATAAAGAATCAAATTTTCTATGCATTCCTTTTGACTCTCTTCTCTTGTCCCACAAAATAACTAGATCCCTGACTTGAAAATATCATGAGTTGGCCTTCTTGTCAAAAAGATTCTTGACTTGGATTTAATGCTCAACAATGCCATCCACCACCTTTATATCTTGCTCTTCTAATTTTTCAATGTACATAATATGCTTGTCTAAGCAAATTTCAAACTTTTCATCCTCAATTACCTTAGCCAATCTAAGAGCAGGAAACTCCAATGTGATGGGTATTTTGGATTCAATTCATACAAAAGTTGAAAAGGAGACATACCAATATCTCACATAGGAGTGATGTGATTATCCCACAATACATCATATAATGCCTTTTTCTAGGTTTTCTAATTTTCCTCTACCAACTTCTTGATGATAGTGACCAAGTCCTTATTACTTGACTCAACTTAACCATTTCCTTGGGGGAAGTAGTCTGAGGTGTGAGATAGAATGATCCCATATTCAAAATAGAATGGATTCATCTCTTGGGATGTGAAACAATCATCATTATCAGTTATAATTTTCTTAGGCACTCCAAACCTTGTGATGATATTTTCTTTGAAGAAGTTTCAAACAACCTCTAAAGTGGCATGTTTGGTTAGAATTGCCTCCACCCACTTGGTAAAGTAATCCATAGTTGTGAGAACATAAACATGACCCACACTTGATAATGGGTTCACAATATCAATGAATTCAATACCCCATTTATAAAAAGGTTCTTCAAAGACCACTGGTTTGAGGGGTAGGGCTGCTAACTTGGGTTTCACCACAAATTGCTGACACCTCTCACATTTATGCACCTAGGCATATGCATCTTGAAATTTTTTTGGCCAGTAGTGTCTTGATTAAAAAATGTTGTGATTTATGACCAGAGATGAAAAATGTCCTCCAAATTCTAGGTTTTGAAAATATTTCACCAACTTTATTTTTTGTACTTTGTCTACACATAATAGAAAGATTCCATTAATTCTTCACTTATACAAACCATTATTCAAAAGAATGAAGTTTGCATCTTTAACCTTGATTGTTTTCTTATCTTTGTGAGACAAATGCTATGGACATTATCCATATATGATGAAATGAGGAATTTCAAAATATCATTCATTTGTTATGTTCACAAACAAGACCATAGGTAGCTCTTCTTCTATGTCTCCTTCATTGCTAGATGTCTCTTCTGGTTTGTTTTCTGCAATACGTTGACACAAACCTTTTTCACACACTAGATTTGAGGGTTTTATTTCCATATCATATTTTTGTATCTTAGCAATCCAATTAACTCTTTTACTTCAAAATTATTGTTGAGTTAGGATAGACTTGGCTACAGAATTTGGTACTAGTACAATGGTGTGAGAATTAAGGATGCAATACCTAAAATACTTAATTGATTTCACCATAGAACAACCATGTTTCTCCATAGGTGAGTAACTGAGCTCATAAGAATTTAGAGGGCAGCTCATGAAAGCTACAGGAGATTCAATCCCCTCTTCATTTGGATATACCAATATTATGGATAGAGTATGATTAGAAACATAACTAAACATGATGAAGTTCTTGGTATAGTCAAGGTAGACTAAAATGGGAGCAAGTGCAATTGCTTCCTTGACTTCATGAAAGGTAGCTCTCCCTTTTGTATTCTAATGGAAAATTAATTTCCCTTTCATCATATCAATAATTTGACATGTCTTCTTTGAAAAATTAGGTATAAATATTCATAATAAATTAACCTTCCCAAAGAAGGAATCTACTCCTTTTTACTTGATGGCAAAGTAAGATTTTGAATTGACTTGACCCATTCAAGATTAATATTGATTCCTTATTTGGACACAATGTGTCCTAGGAGCTTACCTTTAGTAACCCCAAAAATGGATTTCTTGGGATTAAGGGATATCCCATGTTCCCCATGGAGTAGTGAAGGCCATCTTGTGTTGATCTTCATCATGCACCTCCACCTAATCGTATCATGAGAAGCCATCTAACATAAACAAAATCTATGAACCCATCACTATTTGCAATAATTGATCCATTATTAGTAGTGGGTAATTATCCTAAAGTGATGATTGGTTTAGATTTTAAAAGTCAACACACATGCAAATCTCTCCATTTTTTTCTCATAAGAACAATGTTATCTATCCATGTTGAGTGATGTATAGGAAAGATTATCCTAGCATTTAACATCTTTTGAATTTTAGTAAGGATGGTACCTAAGATTTTGGGATTATATTGTCTTTATTTCTACTTATGAGGCTAAGACCCAAGTTTGAGAGGAATATCATGTTGCAATTCCTTGGGTCAAAAAGATTTTAGATCAGCATAAGAATATGCTAATACATCAATGTACTAGCGTAGAAGTCTCACCAACATTTCTCTTTCTTCCAATGAGAAACATTTCCCACTATTTGTCATTTTGGGATCATCCTCTATTCCTATATTGACTTACTCAATTTATATATATGAATCTAATTCTGACTATTGACATTTGATGAATCAATCATGTTTATCAAAAAGCCTCTTTAAGGATACCAATACTTTGGGAATTCTATTCCCTTTTAGTTGCAAAATCTCTTCACCAATTTCCTCATTTATTTTGGAGATTTATTCTTTGGGAATAGAGTCACTCCCCTCAAAATATAACTCACTAAAATTTTCTCCTTCTCTTCATTTTTGAAAACTTACCAATGATTGACATTGTCAGGAATGTTGGGTCAGAAGACCAACTCAATGGTATAATTGTTTCCTTGGAAATCCTTATGAGGGATTAGGAAAGTGTCTAAAATGGCCAATAAATATACCGTATAATTTTATTCTCTTATAATAATTGATATATTAAAAGCATAAAAATATTCCATGTAATCCTAAACATGATTGTAATAATGCCTTAGCCTTTCATTCTTTGTTTAATATTCTTAACTTGACAAATGACTAAATCAACATCACCTTGAGCATGGATATTTTTAATTCATTTCTTTTGTGCAACCTTCATCCCTAATAAAAAGGCTTCATATTCAATATTATTTTTAGTTTTATCAAACTATAACTTTAAATAAAAAGGGAATATATTTCCTTTCAGGGATATGAGAACTATCCCAATTCTAGATCTAATTGAATAACAACTACCATCAAATTCTAAAGTACAAACATCATTTGAAATTTATACCTTGATAGTCTTAAAATACAAAACGTCTTGATCTAAAGAGGGATGTTCTTATATTTCCTAACCTTTATCTTAAATATCATTTGAAGATACTGGATCTTCATTCATGGACAAGAATTACATACCCATTCTAGAGGTTTCAAAGAGAATCTAGGCTTTTAGATCATCAATCTTTGTGACAGTATACTTCACTTTCTTCTCTGGATGAAGTTTTCATATCACACCTTTTATAGGTGTTATAGCCTTAGATCAATCCATGTTTATTTCACCACCAACATCTTTGTAAATTTTACGTCCTAATAAAAATCCATATGAGGTTATAACATTAGCCACAAGAACTGTCATCTTTATCTTCTTCTCTGAAAACATGACAAATGCAAATTTTGCATCCTTCATCTAGCCTATGAGAGGTAATTTTTTAGTTTCCATTAAAAATCAATGACCAAAAGTCTTTGTCAAAGTTAACCCCAAAGCAGTGGCTAATTTGGCTAGCATCACATTATCAAAAGTACTCAAATCAATGACATAATTAGTGAGCTTATAACCATTGATAAATAGGGAAATATAGAAAGGTTTTATTTTTCCCAAGTTATATGTAAGAGATATAGCCAAGTTATTTTTATTTGGTCTTGGTTTAGGGTCAATCAATACACTTTTAGATGAGGTCTATTCAAAATTTATCCCTTTGCTTTTTACAAACTTTACCAATCTTTTGAATTGGATGGGATTGCATTGGAGGTACTCAACCTTGGACATTTGAGTTTTTGTCTTCTTGGCATGGTATATGATATCAAAATTTAGATATGGGGAAGTTGAGTAAGGCAAGGTATTTTCATTTTTAGGTTTTAGGTTTTGGGCAATGGGTGTAGACATAGAAGGTGAAAAAGTAGAATGAGGATGTGTACTTATTTATTTTCTACTATGTCTTTTGGTTAAACTAGCAAAGGAGTTCCTCTTTTAACAATCATAACTTATTTGTGTGGTTTATCCTTGGAAATAGCTTTATCAACCTTCTATTGTTGGTTTTGGGCAATGGGTGTAGACATAGAAGGTGAAAAAGTAGAATGAGGATGTGTACTTATTTATTTTCTACTATGTCTTTTGGTTAAACTAGCAAAGGAGTTCCTCTTTTAACAATCATAACTTATTTGTGTGGTTTATCCTTGGAAATAGCTTTATCAACCTTCTATTGTTGATTCAACTAATTTTGAGAATGGGTGAAGATGGCATAAGACTCATCATGTGTGTCTTCCTCTTGTTTAGGTTGTTTTTCTTCAAAGTTTAGAAACCTGATATCAGAGTCACCAAATTCTCCTTCATTTCTTTTGAATGGATTAGCATCATCTTATAGAACATATTATAGCTCCATAATAATATCATTTTTAGGTTCCAACCAATTAACTTATGTATTATCTGACAGTGCCTCCAAAACAAGCCTTGCTTGTGGTGAAGGAAGCTTACCCTGATTTTGGTTTTTTGAAGAATTTTTAGAATACTTAGAAGAATCTGGGTATGTTATTCTTGGAATATCCTTGTATGAAGGAAAGGACACACCTTGGGACATTTTCTTCTTGAGTGCTAGCAATTCATTTTCTAGCTTCTACACCATAGGATCTATGATGATAGTAGAAGGTAAAGTTGTAGAGGGATACCCTCTAGGATTATTTGAATTGTTTCTTAATTTTCCCACCAAGATCAAATCATATTATAATTTAGTGGCTAATATTTGAGCATCATCAAGATTATTTGGGTTTGCTTTTCATAAAAGAAAACTAACTTCTAGCAACTAAGAATTGATGAAGAAGCATTTTAGGTTCTCAAGTGTAGGTTGAGAAACTGATGGAATTCTTTTCCTCAACTTATTAAACTTTGCCATGAACTCATGCATGGGCTCATGTGTTTCTTTCTTCATTTTTGTAAGTTGAGCCAATAAGGCATGAGCATCTTCTTCTAGCTTTATCCTTGCCTCAAACTTAGACTTAAGTGTTTCCCGATTTGTGATGGTTCCTATTGAAAGATGGTAAAACTAATCAACATGAACACCTTGGACTATTTATATGAACAACCTCATAGATACATACTTATGTTCCACTCCAATAACTCTGGATGAAATTTAGAATGCAAAAATATGTTCATCTGGATGTTTTTTGTCATCACCATAAAACTTGGGGAAATTTTTTTGTGAGCCACAAGAAATTTCATGAGATGGTGGTGTCAAGTTTAATGGACTAAAAGTAGTTCCCCATGGACCTTGAATAACCATTCTATGCATATTTTAAGGAGTATTAAAAAATATTTGCAAATGCAAAATAGGTAAGACTGTACAAACATTGGAAGCTTCCCCTGGTATAAGATATCTTGTATTGGTAGGTGGAAAACTTCTTGTATGTTAAAGAGGTTACCTTTCATGTGCTGGAAAAAGATCAAAGTTATGTTCTTGTAAAAACTCAAATGTAGGAACAATGTGTTCCACTACCCCTCTACCATGAGTGTAGCTTTGTTTCACTAGATCATGAAAGTATCCAAAAAAGAAAAGATATTAACATCAAAATAATAAAAAATAATAAGGTGATGGTCTATTTCAACTGCATGAGTGTAAAATTTGGTTGTGTATTCATGTCCCCAGTGGAGTCACCAAAAAATATTGGGTGAATATTTTTTTACCAATAGAATGGTAACAAAATGTTAATTTCAGCCACAATGTGATGAAATAGAATCTTTCATCAAAGAAAGGGGAGTCTCCCTTCTTATTGCTAACTAAAACAAGAAGTAATTATTTACACTTATTTACATTAATTTTATCAAAGTGGGTGTTATTATATCATCTAATTCTATTTTTTTAGAATTGATGTTTTGGTTACAAACTTTCTTCCATTCCTTATAATGTAGTGTGAAAACATAAAACTACCTGATGGAGTAATAATAATCTATATTCATATTAGTTATCTGAAAGAGTAACTAGAATAATACTAAAAGAGTACATGAATAGATGGAACAAAGTGTAGCCCAAAGTATTAAACTTATTTCCAATAAAGATTAAAATCATCAAGTAAAATTAACTTATGGCCCAAAGTCTCCACGGTAAGTCACTTTCAATGATAAACACAAACCTAGTAACTAAAATGTAGCTCAAAGACTCTGAAATCAGTTTCTTGGCACCTTCCGTTTTATATAAATTTCACACCACATTCCAATTAAAGAACAAGAAAATATAATGTAAAAGACAAAAGAAAATTTCCAATACACCACAATCTTATTCTAACACAGATATTTAAATATCACTTGATTTTATTATATTGATGGAATTCAAGATTTACAATATGAACACAAAGTTTAAAAAATTGCTTCTCAATTCGGTAGTGTTTCACTTCTATATCCCTGGTGATCATTCATTTACAAAAGAACATCCTCCTATTTATGGAGAGTAACTATGAACAAAAATAGGAAAAACATAAATATATTGACTTATTCATTGACAAAGTCCAATTTGACTTAGGACTATGTACTTTTCCTACGTGCAAATTGCACCAAACAAAATTATATATGAAAAGTTACAAAAATAAAATAACTATCCTTAGACATAGGAATTTCTTATTTTTTGTTCATCTCTAGATATTATTTATATCTCTTCAAGGTGGCCTAGAACTCATTTTTATCTGGCCTTGATGTACTTCTAGAGATGGCAAGGACCCTTGTGATAGAGTTTACTAAATCAACTGGTAGGTTTTTAATTTTATCCAAGATTCTTTGAAACTTATCCATTGTGACTTAGAACTCAACTAATTTGTAAATGGATTACAAAATTAATGTTATAGTCTCAATTTCTATTTGAATCAAGGATATGAACTCTTAAACTATTGTTTTAACAAGAAAAAATTCTTGAGTCATCTTTAACTTGGCAAGGAAATTCTCCAATCTTATCTGTAAGGTATAACCCCTTATTAGTGCATATATCTTCTACTTCTTCAAGATACTTAATTAAATTATTAATAACTTCCATCTTATTCTTCATGTCCTCTCTATAATCTATGAACATTTTCCTGCTTGAAATGACTTTTTTCTCAACCAAGAGATCCAACATAAATTGGCACAGTTGAATCCATGTACGAGTATCTAATATGTTCAACTAAAAGTCTAGAGTGAGTGTCTTAAGTTTTTAATGAATTTATATTTTCACTTCACTCAAGTTCCTCAAAAATTTAATGGAAAAATGTAACTATTAAGTACATTATGTTAATAATATTTCAATCCAAGCATTGATTTCATGACCTTGAGATCTAATCTTTTCCACCTATTGAATTAATTTTTTTGTGGTTTCATTCTCAATAGGTTTAACTGACTTAGAAAATTGTGTGATCTTTAGTAAAAATAATTTAATTGTTCTACTTATACTTTGAGTTGATCCTTAATTTTCTTAGCCTTATCATATCTCTCAATCAAGGATGCCATTACTTCTTATAAATCCTCCTTTGCACTTTCATGTGTTTGTTTCCTAAGATAATTCCATCCTAATACATATTTGGATGCTTGGATATCCTAAATATTTCTATCTTTAGGAGGTATTGTAAACTTGGCATACTTGTGTCTAGAATCAAAAATTACTCTTGATATGGTTTTAGCCTTCTTTGTTGTTTTTGGTTTTCTAGCATAAGTTGACCAAAATAAAAATCATCAAGTGATACAAATTACTTCTTTATCTTGGGTGTTTGAGTCATAAGCCAAAGAGGAAAAGGGGATGGATCTTTTGGTGTGGAGGATACTAAGGATTGTGATATTTGGGGAAGATCAATGTTTTGTGAAGTGGGTGGAATGTAAGGTGGGATAGTGGTATCTAATAATGGAATGGATACTAATGGAATAGTGGTTTTGATAGGTGGAGTTTGTGTTTTTATAGTGAGCACCTTGGTTTCAATTGGAATATTTGAAATGAGAGTGGATGATATCTGTGTTTCCAATTTGGAGTATGGGGTAGACATAAACTTGTCTATGTCTTATTGGGTAAAATACATATTGGTGGGAAATCCCAATGACTTAAAGGGACTAGGTAAATTTGAAATGGAATTAAAAACTTTATCTAAAGTGCCTTATGAAGGAACTTGGAAAATCGTGGCACTAGTAGGTGAAGGAGGAGGTGAAAGAGTAGTTTAGAGGGGAACTATAGAAACAACTAGTACAGTTGGAGTGATAGAGGGAATAGTAGAAGATGCTACCTATGAAGCAACTACTTGAGTTGTCTCAACTTGAGAGGTTTAATCTTGAGAGGTCACAACTTAAGGAATATCTAGTTGTGTTAGTGCTTCACTTATGATTATATTTTCCTCCTTCTTCACTTGAATATTTTTCTCGACATCAGCTTCATTGCCTTTTCTTTTGCCTTTACTTATGAACACAAACCTCAGTTTCTATGTAGAGGTAGAGGCATCTTCCTTGTTTTTCATTCTTAGTTCCTTCCACTTATTAGTAGTGGCTTCATCATATTCTTCCTTAGATCCAATTTTGAATTACTTCAACTTAATACATTTTGATTCCAACACAACATTAGTCTTTACAAGAAAAAGATAGAATCTATCTTTGATAGAAGTGGATTCCTTTATAGACCATTGAAATGGATGGAGAGGACTAGATAAAATTTGATTACCCTCATATGATGGGTCTATTACAGTCTCATCATTTGTGAATTCTTCTGGAATATCAACCAACTTTAGATTGATAATTTGATCAATGATGAGAGAACTATAATCTAGCTTTCTCACATTTTTATTAGTCCTACACTCCACCCAAATGTCTTCAATTCTATACACATGAGTATAGTTCTATTTTAAGTTATCCTTCATCATTTTATAATCAAAGTCTTTTATACTCTTGAATCTCTTAAGAGTAATCCATTGTATTTTAGTTTCCATTATCTTGGCTTTCAGAGTAGATGAAATTGTATATCGACCAATGCTAATTAGAAACTTGAAACCTCATTTTTGGGCATCTGATTTATTTTTATTCAAACTCATCATATGTCAACACATCTCTATTAAAACCAACTTGTCATTTGGGTACTTGATCAACATATAAGGTTGTTCATCAAATGCCCCTACCCTGATGTAGGTGAAGGTTGGGAATTGTATAAAAATGCAACCAACCTTATTAACTATTAGCCATGTTATATCTAAAATCATATTTTTCTTGAGGTCTTGATTGAAGATACAAATTAACTTGAAAAAGATGGCATCATTGAATCTCCTATAATGTTTTATCCTTTCTTTTAGATTTAATTATGGGTAATATTCATGTATAGGAACCTTATTTCTTTCACCAACACTGGTTAATCTTGGGAAAGATTTCATGTTAGTTGTAACATATACCAAATAGGAATTCATATAGAATTTTAGAGAAGAGGTCACCTCAGAGAGCTATGACATATGGTATCACTAATCTATTCCCCTAGTAGATTCTTTGTTTTCCTTTATTGATGATGAGAATATAGTGATACATCCATTGTTGGAAGACATTTTGTGTTGGTAGTCCTTTGAATCTAGTTAGGAGGGTGATTAAATCCCCTACTTATTCTAAAAAAATCACTATGATAAAATTACTTGGGCCATATCATAATGGAATGTCAAGGTGTTCTGAGCCAACAATAATTGATGTGTCTTTTGAAATTTTTGGGATTATTATCATAATATTCTTGGGCTAAGTTCAAAGTTATAATAGAATATTACTCAATATTAGAGAGATGAAAAATTATATCTAGATATTCCTTATTAAATTAAATGATCACTGTTTTATCCACATCTTTGACTAATCTAGTCTGACTATCAACGTGTGTAACAATTGTCAAGATAAAATCTAGATCTTGTGTCAACATGAGGAATGTGGCTACCAAATGAATCTTGTTGTTTAAAATAGCCTTCATGTGTGGTGTAATGGGATCTCTACCTAGCCTCTATAATAATTCAGCCATATCAAATTGGCCAATCTTTATATATCTAATCTGGTGTACATTTGATTCAATCGATGATGTTCGAAACACACTTTGAAACTTGTAATTCATCATTTTATTGGTGGGAAAATCCTTTGACATTAATCAAGTGACTACAAAGGGGGAATGCCAATTCTCTAGAGTTATCATTTTTTCATCTATCTTGAAGAAAATGTAAGAGTGAGAAAAATCTAATCTTTAGTATGATTGGAATGATATTTTGTAGTTATGATAATTTTATCTAAACTATATAGGGTTTGAAGGCTTTGAGTGCAATTTAGAGAAAATTATCCAAACTACACCAGACTTAGGTATTTCTTCATTGGGTACATTTGAATTTTCTTTGATTTGCATCATGGGTGAATTTGTTGGTTAGGTGAAAATCAGATATTTTTCTCCAACTGACACTATTAGGTAGGTCTTAGTGTAGGTCAAAGAAAAATATTTGATCTACACTCGATGAGTTAATGTTGGTTTATTTTGGTGCACATCAAAGAAAATTATTTAAAGTGCACCAAAATTGGTGGCTATGTGCACTTCAGAGAAAATTCTCTGATGTGTATGGGGGGAAATGGGGTAAAGGGTGTACCTTAGAGAAAATTCTTTGAGTTTCATGACAAAATGAATTTGGATCGGTTATGTTCACTTCAAATAATTTTCTCTAAGGTGCATAGGGGTAATAAGTTGGTTATTTCACCTTAGAGAAAATTCTTTGAGGTGCACCCATGGGGTGAAATAAGTTTGTTCAAAGGTAGGTCAAGGATTTAAAACTCAATCACAAGCTTGGAAATGGGTTTATTAACATGAGGGAGCATTGGTTTGGAGACATAAAATAATGATTAGGTGGTGTCAAGGGCATAAGATGGGAAGAAAAAGTGAAGAAGGGGCAAGAGCACTGGATTTGATGAAAACAAAACAATGTAAAAATGAAAGTAAATAAAATAAAATTTAATTCCTTAGGGTTCAAATCTTATAATACAAGGATTTTTAAAATATGAATAATTCACCTAAGATCTATTGGGAAAAATTCCAAAGATGAGATGAGGTGATCAATCATGAAAATGGTGAATGAAGGGGGGGTACACATAGGCTCAAAAAATGGTGAAGAGAGGAGAGTAAAATCATTCAATAAAAATAAAACTACATGGGTTGATTATATATAACTGAAGTAATTAATACATATTAATTACCATAGGGATGGTGGGCTTAGGTGTAGGGTCAAATAAATTCTCAAACCTTCCATGTGTAATGGTATAAAAATTCTCTGTTATTATACCTCGAGGTGTAGTCTAGATAAAATTCTCTAGATTGCACCATTTTGAACTTGGTGTAGTCTAGAAAAAATTATCTGAACTACATGGGGAAAAAAAACTCCCTCAAAAGTCTAACTTTTTATAGGAAAGACAAATACAAGAAGGAAATGATTGGCCTCATTTTATATGCTTAGAGCTCTTGGGCTATGAAATATATAATTTTCATTGGGTTTATCCCATGAATTGAGCTTACTAAATTCAAGGATAACATAGCCCATATTTTTAAGTGGAGGTCTAAGGTGTTCTTAAAAATCACTTTCAACTACTATAAGGTCTCAATGAGAAAACTTGATAGAAATTAGTTTCTAAGGATCTCCACTAGGCTTCTTAGGACTATAGATTATAGGTTTACCAACTCATATCCTTCATCACTACCTAAAAAACTTGGTATAAAGTGTAATTACCTTGAGATGAGCTTCAAAGAGTTGATAGAGGACTGTGTTTATCTTTGAATGTTCTTAACACAATGAAGATAACAAATTGCCTATGTATAAGTCTTTCAAAATTTCCTATAATCATTGAAATAGGATTGTATATGACCTAGATATTCCTCTAGGTATGCCATTAGATTTCTACTACGATGGTATGATTTTTTAATTTCCATTGATTACCTTAAGAAGGTACACAAATTCATCTCTTTAATGTAAGTAAGTGGATAATCTTCAACTAGGCTTGTTTCTTGTTTAGTAATCTACCTTATCACCTTGAGACCTTCTTGAAATACTTGTGTAAGGTCAGTATACCTCTTCCCAATCTTAGAAAACTTCTTCAACTAATTATGAAGATCAAATACATTCATACACCTTATACACTAGTCAAAATATATAATTTTAGGCCTATTTTCTAGGTCTTTCTCTCCACACATGCCAAATTATTAGCCTAATATATACCTATGAAGTGTGAAAGTGTCATTTAGGAATTTACAAGATAAATCACGTGAATTTGAGTCATCTATAAAGTGTTTATAGTCATTTATCTCTCTTAAAGGTTTCTTGATAGTTTTATCATCCTCTTAACAATTTTTTATAGAGGTGTAACCCATGATGTATTGAAAAATATCATGAACTTGGAGTATACATACCCTATTAACTTCACCTAGAGTCATTTTATCCAATGCACTTACTCATCTAACTTCACACATTAGGAAGATGACCTTCTCAAGATTCCAAGCCTATAGGTGAAGGTCAAGGTAGCTTTTTTTTGGTGTGAAAAGGTCATTTTGATACTTACTTTTGATTAGAAATGCATTTTTGAGGTTTGATTAATATGATACAATGTATGTAGTTGGTTCTCCAAATATATTTACCCCTTAAGCCTCTTATACCTTACTTTATCACATGTCAAGGGTTTGTAGGCAGTTTGATAGTTTTGACCTTAATGGCCTTCTTTGAATGGTTTATCTTCATCATAAAGGATATAAACAGTCCTAAAATATTTTTAAATGTATTTCATACATTTTATGAAATTTAAACCATCATGTTCAATCCCAAAACTTACACTTTTTTTTCATGCTTTTACATATAACATTAATACAGTCAAGTTGGGTATGCATGCTCAAGTTATTTCTTTATACTTTTGACACTATTGGTGCCTTGAAGAAATGTGAGGTTTAAAAAGGTTAAATATTATGTTAAAAATGATTTTTAAATCACCATTCATGTTTAAAAACACCTCATAGCTTCAACAACTTGCCTGCCATGTCAAGCGACAACCTAACATGAGTTCTCCTGCCAATATGAATCTAATCCATGGTGTTTCTTTGCAATTTAGACTTGTAGCTACTTGATATAATCATGAGGGTTATTTTAAGGTTTAAAACCATGTTTATTATTAGTTTCAAATCATTCAAATATGTTTTAAAATGCTTATCAACCTCCAAACCTACTTGTCATGTCAAGAAGCAATAAAGTAATGAGATCTAATGACCCAATGGAGACTTTAAGTGATTTTTTGCCCTATATAGACCTATATTTTTGTTTTAGCATGATTTTTATCTTGATAAGTATGGAAGAGGTTATTTTAGGTTATTATAACTTTGTTCATGATCCACTTGGTTTTTACATGCTCTGGTCTAGTGTAGAACCTCACATTATTGCTTCTCCATCAAGGGAGTTGTCCATTTAGAAGAAAATACCTTGCTATAGTTACGTACCAGATGTTAATGAATTTATTATTTACTTGTAAAATGACATTTTAATGTATAAATTCCTATTTTTCTTTCCTTTGTTACATTATTATCTATTTGGAAATTAGACAATGAAAAAAATAATTTCAAATGTGAGTTATACATTATAAAATCATGAAATGACATCTTGGCTGGGTATATGGGCAATAATAAGGTAAAATATGATCTTCAAAAAGTTCCAAGTGGCCTTAAAGAACCTTATTTAATCTCCACCATGATGATAATTCCTCACTCTTGATATTCCTCTAGGGAGTTACTTTACAACATTGTAATAACCAATTGAAAAAAAACAACATGAAATCTTAATTTCCACAAAAATACCTTAAACTTTGCTAAGGCTTGGAATGTAAATGTTTCCATTTTAACAACCTAGATTATAGATCCATCATCCACTATAAAACACTATTTAATCTTGGATATCATCAAATCAATGATTTTAACTTGGATTAATCATACCTTAACTTTTGCAAAATAACCTTAAACCCTCCAAAGTTACCTTAAACTTTTAAAAATGCTTTCAAAATACTTCATAAGTGATCATGTTAAAGAGAATGATTGAGAAATTCAAATTTAATTGATTGCCTTCTTGAGAAGACCTCAATGAGACCTTAAAATAAGTTGATACTTGACATCATGACAAGATAAATATTATAGTAAGACATTACTCTCAATGAGGCCATTTACAAGGTTAGATGACTCATGTACCTATTTTGAATAGAACTTGGTCAAGGGTGGTTGATTAGCTAATATATACTTTTTCATGAATCTTCTTCAACAAAATCTAAGTGTGCCCATATGACATATAATTTTTTTAGGATGTCTTCCACTCAACTTTTTATAATTCAAGAACTAACACTTATCTTGATTATAATGAAATTTACCTCAACAACTTGAGTCTATGCCTTTCAACTCAAAATTTATATTTAAGGCCTTCACTCTCTATTCTTCTTCTTCTTGGAATCATCTTCTTTACTCTAATATTTCATTCACCTTTTTGGATAGTTTAAAAATTTGGTAGAGTTACTTTTCCTACATAAATATCCTCAATGATTCCCCTAGCCCTCTATTTATAAACCTCTTAGAAAGGTCTCAAAGATACTCTTCCTACTAGCCAGTCTATTGGTCAAATTAATTATGTTGGAAGCTTAAGATTTTTTTATTTTGATTTTACTACCAGGCCCCAAATAATGTACTTACCAAATTTATGTATGTTCCTTCCTATAGGTCTAATTCAAACTTGATAGTCAAGAGACGTGGTTTCTCAGTCAAATAATTTTATCTTTTAGCAGCTTGGTCCCTCCTTCATACTTTAGGTCTAAATTTATATCACACACACACACACACACACACACACACACACACACACACACACACACACACACACACACACACACACACACACACACACACACACACACACACACACACACACACACACACACACACACACACACACATTTGGTCCCATGTATGACCCTTTCATCTATCCTCATGTGCTAGTGCCCTATAAATTACATGCAAGACTTTATCCCTAAAATTTTGTGTTATTTATCTTGATTATGTGCACATGAGTTCTCAACAAAAAAATCAATCTTTAAAATGATGCAAGATAAATTATATTCCATGGATTATCTTGCATCAATTACCTCTTCATATTGTTATATGTGTAGTAGTGTTCAATCATCATGTTGGTGATTGGGGTTAGTTTAGCCCAATGACACTCTGTTGTGACTAACAAGCCCCCATTCTTTTTGAATAGGGACCCACTTTTAAAACATTAAAACATGCACATCACTCATGGATTTATGAAACAATAGTTCACATATTTATTTATTTTTCCTATGATTATGAAGGTTGATCTAATGTTTTATATCTTATGAATTATGTCATATGCAAGTAAATAATTTTTTTTAAAGTAATTCCTATTAGTGTTTTCTATATTTTGTCATATTTTTTACTAGGTTTTCTCATACTCAATTGTATTTGGATGAATTAATTCATAGTTAATCACAAGCCATCACATGTAATTTCATCATGTCACATCATATTTGACTTAACAAGGAGTCAAGTATATCCACATGCATCATTTTTATAGGCCTTTGCATGTTCATACTTCAAAAAGTATGCTTCAAAGGTCTGAGTCATCAAAGTATTCCACTTGTCATCATTATGTATTTTGATAGGAGGAAGGAAGATTAACATTTGATTTTACACAAAGGGGATATGACGAAGCAAAATTATACAAATTAAATCGATCAAAAATCACAATGAATATGACTTAAGTGGATAACACCACTTTTCATCACTGAGACTACTTGTAATGAAAATGGGGGCCTCATATTCAAATACTTAAGGAAGCCATGAATATGTGAAAAAGTTCCATATATAAAAAAGGTAATATAAGATGCCATGATAGCATATAGGTGGTAAGAACACAAATGTTAGAAGGATATGACTTTGGGATTTGATAATGGAAGGTGACATTGACTGTAGAGGGTCTTTTAGGCATATTGGTGGCCCCATATGAGTGTAAAATATGAGACACATGTCTAGGACCTCATAATGGTACGTGAATAAGTAGGATGCTTTAGTTAGCAAACACAAAGTTAAAATTGATAGTTTCCTCAACTCTTCAAATTGTCACACAAATTTTCATTGAATTTCATAAAGAAATTTACCTTTATAAACTTGGGTAGATACATGTAAAATTGAGTAGAATGGGTAAAGTAACAAACATGATGTGTAAAATTAATTAAAGTTGAATTTTCATGGAGATAAATTTAAATTAGGGAATTACTTTTCACATTAAATAATGACCAAATTCAATCTAATTATGGACAAAGGATAAGCTCAAATGACCTCAAAAGTAGAGATACTATCTCAATGTTCTTCTAGATTTACAGTTAACCCCAATTTTTTTATTAGCATTTCACTTTAAATTTAGAGATTTAGTTATTTTTTTTAGTTACTTTAGATAAATTTGTAATTAATATATTTTTAATAAATTACCACAAGAAAATAGCTCTTGCATGAGGAAAGTGGTGACCACAGTGTTCTATATGTACATTATATTGAGGTAATTTTTAGGTTAGGAAAATTTTTGGTAAGTTAAAACAAGCTAAAAAGTTATAGGACTATTCATAAGTTATGTTAGTTATATTTATTCTCATATAAAGGATTGAAATGAGTAATTTATACTAAGTTAGTAACATTATGTTAATTGATGAATGCAATACTATAGAGGTTGGATTGAATTGCATGTTATTCTGACCTACTTTATGATTATGATTCATGGTTTCATTTTGTTTGGAAATTTGAATTATTGTCATAGATTCATTATGTATCTAATTTATCCTTATACTCAATATTATATTTTTTATATTATGTGCTTGCATCTATGATATTATATACATTGGTAAATCACGCAAACTTAATTACATCTAACTAGCTAACTTGAGATAGATAGTTCTTAAAATCAACCATATAAAAAATTATTTTCTATCCTGCTCTTCCCTCTTCTTTCATTTTTTTAAAATGAGATATGATTTTGTAACATGGAACCATTGTAAATATCCATCCTTGGGTGTTATTTTTATCATTAAGGTTAATTTACATTGTTTGGAATATAAGTCACATGCTCCTATTCCACCATTTTGTTAATTATAAAACTACATACCTAAAACTTGTGCCCTAGACAAATTACCAAAAATATTAAAATGAGAGACTGAAAACCCATTATTTTTGGTGTGCATAAAACCAACATCAACAAATTAACTAGCACCAAAAGGTGTGTCTTTGTGGTTAAAATTACACAAAGTGTGTTTCATTTTAGTTTTTATCAAATATTCAAAAAAATCCATAAAAAATATAAAATCATAAAATGAATAAGAGATGAGCATGGATTGGCTTGGTGAAATAACTGTTGACAAAGTTGGACTTTTTAGTCAAACTAGGGCATCTATAAGCCAAAACTTGAGTTTTAGAGTCTATATGGGGTCTAAAAAGATATTATAAGGTATTTGAATGGGAAATTAATGTCATTTAATGTTATAATACCTTTGATTATTAATCCCCTAGGCCTATTTATCATTTTTGGGTTATTTATAGGTCATTTTAGGTGCATGTAATGATTTGTATGGGTTTTTTGGGATTTGTGTAAGTTAAAAAAGCTGATTTCATCACCCATGTGTCCTCATAAGTACTAGGAGGCAGACATAACTGAAATAATTATAGGTTGTTCAGATAAAGGGCAATTTTCTTAGCCAAAGAGAGAGAAAAAGACTCTTTTACCATGTTGTTCATATCCACTTTTATATTTAGAAATTTCATAAAAAAAATCATCTACAACTCATTTTTCTCCCTTTTCCTCTTGGCATGCAAAAGAAGGTCAGCTTCAAGCACTTGGTACAGAACATAGAAGTAGAGTTGGAAGGATTTATTATATATGTGCATTTTAATCTAAGTTTAATTAAATTTCATAATAGGATCTTTTGTTTTGGTTCCTCCTCTTTTATTAACCATTGCTAACAATATAAATAGCTTTTTATAGAATTGCATACAAGAGGGGTATTGTTATGCATATGTTTCTAAATTTTAGAGTTTCATGGATATATGTGATATTTGATAGATGGTTTTAATATATAATCAATATATCTCCATGAAATTTTCAACATCTAGCTTTTCACTTTTCATTGCTTGTGAAAGAGATCTCAAATGGTGCTTGTTTTCCAAGTTTACAGAGTTGGGTACATGTCCTAAGTTTTCCAACATCCAGGAAGCTTTATAACAGTGGTAATGTATTTGAGATTCACATATGAAGAGTTATTTCATGAAATAATATTTTGGGAGATCAAAATATCATCATTCTAAATCCAAATTGCCCATTTTTTGCCTTGTTTGTTGCCTTGTGACTTTCAGTCAAATTTATGCTTGTTTCATGGAGATTATACAAATGAGAGAGAGTTGGGAGTGCATAGTGGAACTAATTTTGGATCTTAAAATTCCCTAATATTCATAATTGTCATGATTGGAAGGCCTAGGATGGTATATGAGCATTTCTCATTCCAAGGAGAGGTCATTCCTTTTTTGGGTTATCAGTCCCCAAGTGTTCAAAATAGTTGTCCTGAGGGTTTTGTGAATTAATGTTAGACATGATGGAGAATTATTTTACCAATTTTATTGGTTTTATTTATATCCCTATCCACATAGTGAAATCATTCCAAATTTGGGAGTAAAATTCTAAGTGGAAGATAAGTTTTGAGCTCTTCCAAGTTGGCTAAAAATCACTAAAAATGGACAGTGATATCTACAAGATTCCAAAGAACACAAGTTCTACAAGGCACTTGGAAATCCTAAGTCCATTTTAACAAGAGTAAACTACTAAAAAAATTCCAAAATGTCACTCCAATAAAAATTTTCATGAGGAAGGAAGTGATTGCATGAAATGACTCTTCTTGGTCATCCCCTGCCTATACATAAGGTACACGGGGCAGTGAGGGGAAGGTTTCATTTAATGGCACAAAGTATGGTATTTAGAATACATATAAGTATCAAAATTAGTCATTTGGTGGTTTATTTTAGTAATATATTATAAATAACTTTAAAACACCTTTTGGGGGTTATCAAACATCAAAACGACCTATAACCATGGAAAAAAAGCCACCTATAGCTAGTATTAAGGTTTGATCCCAGTCAAGAGTTGGGGTAAAAGGCACCTTTGAGGCTAAGCAATGGAGAATTTAAATGGTGAATTGAAGATGGTGTGAATTTATTTCCATAATATAAGTGTGTTTACTTACCTTTTAAATCTTGAAGACATCCCAATACACCTACAACCATGCAAAATTGGCATCTATAGCCATGCAAATAGGCACCTACAGTCAGGAGCAAAAGAGGCCTAATGAGGCTAGTTGAAACACTCAAATGAATGTATGACCACATTTTATTGATAATAGGGATGAAAAAAATTTAATAAACACTATATTAGTTTTGAACACCCTCCATGAAGCCTACAACAGTGGAGAAAGTGTCTCAGTCCGTACACCCAACCATTGTAAAGAAATGAATGAAATGAGGCCATGTGAAACATGAGACAGGGTGTTTGAAGAGGAAAGGAGATAAAGTGTTAAAAATATATTTTTTAAATTAAAAATTACCCCTAAAATTCATAACCAAGATAAAACCATTCATTGAACCTCCAAGTACAATCTAACCCTGCCTACCCTCATAGACCTACACCTTCAAAAAGTATGCCTTGTAAATTTAGAGAGTTGAGGAGACAAATGGAAGAGTTAGGTGATAAAAATTGGTAAATATTACCATTTAGACATATATAACATTATAAAATAATATTATTTTATTATATAATAGTTAAAACACTCTCTATTTTGTCTCAGACCAGGGGCAGTTTTGGTCTGCATGAAGGTGTCAATTTTGGGGAAAATGATGAAATATTGAAACATAAGGATATAAAGGGAAATTTTATGATTTTATAATCCTTAGGGGACATAAATAAACCTAAAAAACCTTGCTATAATTTCTTTAATCATACAGGTTATTCCAACCTACTAGGTTTGCATGCATACCAAGTGGGAATCCTTAGGCCTAAAAGCCCAACTAAGGGTCATTTGCATTTTTGGAATTTTATATAACTCAAAATTGGTTTTTAAATGTTTTAATAGGTATAAAATATTTTTTTAACCATTATAGGTCAAATAAATCCATTGGAGTGTCATGTTGGGTCTCAAATGGCAAACAAGCCTATTGGCAAGATATATGCCTAGTGCCAAACAATGGTGAGTTTTCATTTTTGGATCTTGAAGAGATAATATAAGGATTGTATCATGATTTTATGGTTAATATATAGGTTTATAAGCCATTTTTTTAATAAATAAACTCATCAAAAGGCCAATTCTTGGTTTTAAGCCTCCCAAACCCTCACCAAATGCACTAAATGACACGAATGGTCAACTTCCATCATTCATATCTTTTATGAAAATTTACATGAAATCCTAAGTCATTTTTATAAGTTGGTAAATTTAATTTAAGAGGCCTCAATTTAATTTATAAAGAGTTTTAATGTTTTACCTTTATGAACAAACACTAAGAAGGCTTGTCACTCTAAAACCCTCCAAAATCTTGTTTGAGACCTAGTTGTGAAAATAAAGCTATAAGTTCCACTATATAGAGGAATTTTAAAATAATTGATGAATATAAATTGTTTAAATCTTCAATATTATCACATAAATGGCCTTGGTTTGTATGGAACTATACAGACAAGATCATAAAAAGGATTTTTATCATGATTTTGTGTGTTGTGTAGGATAAATGATGAATTAAGAGATGAAACAAAGTTTTTTTAGAATATTTAAACTTATTATAACTCAAAATATTCATTTAATGTTACTAATAAACATATAAGTTATTAAAATAGGTCAATACTTTTAGCCAGTCAAAACTAGCCTAATACACAAGCTAAGGAGAAGAGATAAATTCTTCAAGTGAAGTGGTTTTAAAGTACCCCTAATAATTAAAATTACATGGAGGGAATTAAAATTTTTAATTCAATCCTTCACATGTATTTTAATGAACAAATGATGATAAATTTGAAGCCAAGTATAGAAGGTGCATGAAAGGGCAGTTTTCAATACAATAGATGATGATGTCTCTCTATCAGTTATTTTTAGAAGACCAAGAATGCAACAAATGAATGGAGAGGAATGTATGAGATAATAAATTTAAATAAAAATAATTTTAATTTTCCTATATGGGTGAAAATATGTTCAAACATGCCTAATAATGAAGACAATTTTCTATACAAAGATAGGAGTTTTGTGCCATTTTGCCTAACTTTGATGACTTGGATTGACACTTGTTGTTGCTATCCTTAAATTATTAGACCCATATCCTATTTCCATGCATATATAACTTAAATTATTATATTGACACATGTCCAATTTACCCTTGTAATTCTTTCTCTCTCTCTCTTTCTCAAACTCTATAATAGTTGGTCGTTTTGGCATTGTATGTATGATCCACCTGAGTATGGTGAATCCCTACTCAATTGTACACCTTATGATCAATAAAATTACTAACTTTTACCTCTCTCATTACTTTTCATAGTGTTATCTATTTGAATTTTTAATTTCCTTAGTGAAGACTATGGATTCCTTAGCATTGTACTTCATTCTTTCACCTATTTGTAGACTCTTTTTGCAAGGCATGTGAAGTGTTTCAAGAGATGTTCATGGTTTAAGTGAGTATTATTTTCATTAGAGTCATTCAAGACATTTTTTATTGTCCTCTTAACCTTTTATATCATCTATGACCCCACAATGTAATATTGATGCAAGAAGGTATAAATTTGGGAAAGAGTATGTTTTAGTTGGTTTTTCAGTCTTAAGTGTGGAATGCAAGTGGTTAGAAGTCATAAAATTGATTTGGTGTATCACATTCATATTTTAGGTTTTCATTATGTTATTCTCAAAAAAATTCAACCCCCCAAGTTTATATTAGTAGAAGCATGAGCTTAAATGGTGCATCAAGGGGAGCTAGCCCATAATCTAGAGGTTCATATCACAAGTTTGATCACCCACAACAAGTGAGATGTTCCCATTTTACCACTTGTATTAGAGGCCTAGACAACCTCTTCTCATAGGGTGAATCCAAGTGACAAAAATACCCATTATCATCCCTGAATCTCAAAATGAAATTTCCATAACGACTTTATAATACATTCCAAATTTTGAATATGATATAATACATTTAAAACATATTCATTTTTTCAAAAATGCTCTAGATTTATTAGATGTTCATCATGGGGATGTAGCCTATAAGTTATTTAATTTTACATTAGAAGGTCATGAGCATGATTAGTTTCTAAATATGACACCTGGTTCAATTATCACTAGAAGGAATTAAAAGATGCATTTATTTTAAATTTTGGACAATTAATTGATCCTTTTGCTTTATTGAATTAGTTGATAACACTCAAGAGATAACTCAGTCAATTGATTAAGGATTTTAGTATCAAATTTTAGGATACCTATAATAGCATCCATATAAACTATAGACCCTAATAATATGATATTTTTGACATACATTTAATTACATTGGATACTATTATATCCATGTTCTTGAAAATGTTTTTAGTAAACACCTTAGCTTTAGATTATGGAAAAGGTTGTCACATTAGATTAAGATTTGTCCTCCAAAATAATAATAATCATGTATACTTGATTTCATAATATCATACCCAACATTACTCAATCCCAAATAAATATTATTTTCCCATGGCCAACCATTTAAATCAGATTTTTTCCCCATAATATCAAGTATATCATAAAACAAAATACTAATCTTTTTCTTGAACATAACACAAATTTAGATCTTATTATTAAACCAAATATAACATGTGTGATAGATACAAAATAATGTGATGAAAATTAATTCATTAAACATTCATGTTTTCTTAATAAAATTTATTATAGCTTTTAAAGTGACATAAAATAAGTTCATGATATAAAAGGTTAAGAATATTATAAAAATATGGGGTCATATGATGGACAAAAACTTGTAGATATATTTCAATTTGATGTAGGTACATTGAGATGATATGGCTAGAGACTTTACAGATGGTTAATAGGTGGATGGATAGATCCCAATCATAGCATAGTCAACCAATCAGTGCATATACGTATTGAAAAAGCATATGATTTTGAATAAAAATTGAGGTCTAATTATCTTCTCAACCACATAAAACAATCTTAAAATGTTGCAGTCCATGTGACCATTGATATGGCAATCTGGCCTAAACAACAATGATAAATATTTGGATGAGCTCAATGAAGGAAAAGTATGGTGAGTCTGACAAATAATATGTTGCATCATTGAATTGATGAAAATATAATCTAAAACTATGAAGGTAATGCATAATGCTAAACCAAAAAGGCATAAAAAGATCATAACTTTGATTCTTGAGTATGTGTTGTGATTTGACATAGTAATGAAAGATTATAGACTATTAGAGAGTCTTTGAAAATACATAATGGAATAATTACTTATTGATTTATATGCACAATCATATTGATGAAGTATTTGGTAGACTTACAGTAAGACTTAAAAAATGAATCCCAATCTCAAATATCTTTCACAGTTTATGCTTAGATTAAAAAAACCTTGGTTTGTATATAGCCTTGAATATTCCATCAATTATAAAAAAATGTAGAATGTATATAATTAAATATTTAAACACTATTAGAGAGGCCACTTTTAAAAAATGCATAAATGTTGCTTTACTCTCTAAAACTAAATAGAAGACTTCACATCAGAAAAACTCCATATATGGGCCACCATAAATTAAAATGGATCTAACCATAAAATCTTCATAAATTCATTAAATAAATAGATCCCCTAATTTGATACCATTAATAGATTTTGGATAAGATAGTGGCAATATTTAACTCATGCACAACAAAATAATGGCTAATATACAAAGACAATATTTTAGCACA
Organism: Torreya grandis; assembly: GCA_037957365.1. Classification (NCBI taxonomy): domain Eukaryota; kingdom Viridiplantae; phylum Streptophyta; class Pinopsida; order Cupressales; family Taxaceae; genus Torreya; species Torreya grandis. Next base: position 1,725,151 of record JARHVA010000504.1, on the reverse strand, counting down.
CAATATAATATTGTATTACACTATCTAAATTAATTCATTTGAACACACTTAAAAATATATTGGAGAATATTTCCTATAACCAAGGAGTTTGAGATCCCTAAAATATCTCTCCCAAATAATCTCTAAACTATATGAGGCATTATATTGTTATTCCAAACAATATAATATCAACTATCTAATTCAAACTTACCATATTAACCAGATGGTTACTAACAACCCTGTAACTAATATTTACCTCTCAGCAAATCAACCATAGTAAATACTAATTTACTTAATGGTAACTCACCATGTAAATAAGTATTTCTAATAGTTCACATAGAGGAGTTGTAAGAAATCAAGAAGAATCTAGTGAGGAAGAGAACATGTCTTGCATGGAATTCAATAAAAAAATTATTGTGGAGGTGAACCTATCAGAACAATAAGTTGGTGTTGAGATAATATTAGATGAAAATGATGTAGAGATAAAGGTAATTGACAACATATAATAATAATAATAATAATAATAATAATAATAATAATAATAATAATAATAATAATAATAATAACACATGATGTTGATGATGTTTTCTTTATCATATTCAAATAAGGATATGAAATTTTAATGGATGTAGAATGTTGGGGCATCGAAGAAGAAAATTTTAAATATGAAGAGGATGTAAAAAGTGATAGACAAATAGATTTTTTATATATATATAAGTTGGGTTAAATTCCCCTTTGTGAAGAACCAAAAGGTTTACTTGAGTTGGACCAAGGAATTGAAAATGAATGTGACATCCACATTTATAAAGAAGAACATATTGAACCTATGCAAGATGAATAAAAATAATGCTATTTAACATTAAAATTAAATCATGAATAATTTATATTCACTCCGTATCTGATTCCAAATATCACATAATTTCAAGTAAAATAATGTTATGAATTCATTCATCTTGACTTTGAGGTATGCTTACCTAAGTCTAATGTTTATGTTGATTTCATGTTTAATGAGTATGGTCATGTAAAGCATGTGTTTTTGGGTCTTTTAAAAATTGTAAAAAATAAATTTAATGAATTATGGAAATAATAAAAAGAAAGTATTTACTAGGATGATAAAAATAAAAGGTGAAATCTTTCCTCTACCAGGTGTTTCCAAATGTTTCATACCAAGTTTTGCAATTCACCCTCTAAGCCTTGATTATGAATTATTAGTTTAGGAAGTAGGTTTAGATTAGTTTTCATTTCCTTATTTCATATAGTAGTTTGATTTCAATAGCATTAGTGCAATAAGTGTTAATAACATAGAAAAAAATAGAGTTTTTTCTTTCACACATCAGTTCCCATTAGCTAAATCCTAGTCTATAAGAGATCCCTACAATCACACTCAATTTGATGACAAAATATAGATTCAATGAGAAATATTTAAGATTTGGGTAATATGATAAAATTTTGATTGAATGTTAGCATTATGTCTAATTATTTAGTTCTTTCACTAAATGAAAATGTTATTTTCATTATTATCACATGAATTAAGAATAGTATTTGCATTGAAAAAGAGCCATGACTACACTTAGTCACATTAACCATTGCATTGAGGTGTATGAAACAAAAAAAGAAAAAGAACTTGTGATTGAATTTTTTGTCAATCCTTTTTTAACAAGCTATACCGGTTCCCAAACCTTTGAGTGATAAAAAATTTAAAAAAAAATAAAAATCAAATGGTAATATGAAAAAATTCATAGAAAAATTATAAGCTTTCTCTTGAAGGGTGATTCCAGTAACCTTCATTAGGGATATGGATGCCTGGATGTAAATAAAGCAAGGCCTAGAATGGATCCAAAGGTATCTCTATCATGGCTATAGATTTATGAATGGAAGTATAATAGTGATAGATACTTCCCCCCAAGCCATTCCCATAAAAAAATATAAAAATAAAAAATAGAAAACCCTTCAATTTTTTTGTTTAAGTGATTTCTATTGAATTACATCAAAAGAATTGACCATAAATAAATGAATTATTATTCACACATGTGAACCTTTGTATATATTTAGGATTAATATGTCATGTGATAATGATGAGGCTAATATTAAATTTATTTTGAAAACTTGAATTTTTCATACATAATTTCTTATTTTAATTTAAAATTTTTTAAAAAAATGAGTTCTAAACACTAACAATTTTTTCCCTAAAAAATTCACCATTTATTATGACTAACATGCCCCCATTATTTTTAAATAGGGACCCACTTTATAAAATTAAAACATGCATAGATCTCATGGATTTATGAAACAATAGTCCAAATATCTAGTTATTTGGTCATATATTCCAAAGTTGGATCAAATGTTTGTTATCTTACAAATTCTATCAAATTGGATGTATGAAAGAAAAACATATTTATTAAATAAATTTGGTACATGTTTTCATTATATTTTGGCATATTTCAATAAACTTTTCTCACCCTAAATCATTATTGGATGAATTCATTTTTTAGGTCCTTGAAATTAGTTACAGGTGGTCACATGCAATCACATGATGTCACATTATATTTTATTACCAAGGAGTCAATTAAATCCATATGCCTAATTTTAAAGGTCTTTCATAACTTTCACACTTCATAGAGTATGATTTAAATGTCTAAGTTTGTTAGAGGTATAATCATTGAGTTGGGGGGGGGGGGGGGTGAATCAGTGAACCTAAATTTTTCAATTTTAATTCCAACCCTTCCAAAATCTTAATAATTCAATACATACATTCATGAGGAATACACAACATTCATAATAATGAGAAAGAAAGACAATGCTTGATCAAGCACCTAATTCAAGACATATGTGGAAAACCCTCTTAGGTAATAAAACCCACTAGAACCTGAAACTAGATTATTATCATATAATAACAAGATCCAATTTAGACAATCTAAAAATGATCAAGGAATTACAATCCCTATTTAGTGAGACTCCAATCCCACAAGGTGATACCATACCTATCTAGCTAAGTTATAACAACAACCAAACCTTTTAGCAAGTTTCACCTTGTAAGGAGGTTATAACCACCTTAGATTCTGAGCTAATACAATGAAATATATAAACACACCCACCTTTTAACTGATGTCTTCAACACCTAATTATTGACCTCTATATATCACTCTTCTCCTTTACTCATACTCAATCTACAAGAGCACTATTATGTTAATAGAACTATGACCTATAAGTAATAAAAATAGTTCTCAAATTGATCTTATATTCATCTCATCCTCAAGGAACTCTATCCCTCCTTTACTCCAAAAAACATAAACAAATATCTCTCCAAAACTCTCCCAAGTCTCACATATAAAATATAGAACCGATCATCTTTGGTTCCACTATTTATAGAGCAATCTTGATAACCACTACCTTGGTCTACCATTAGACATACCTTAGATATTAAGGCATCTTTAACACAAATACATGGCTCAATATAATCTTCATAAGTTGGACACAACATATGTGGGTCACCCTTAAGGAACTACATCTTTTAATAAGACCCTTGTAGCCCTTATAGGTCTCATGTGAACCTATTCACTCCTTTATCACTCTCTCGAGTAAAATAATAATATAAGAACATTTTAAAATACATTGGTACATTTAACTTAGCTCACCTATACATATGCTCAAACAACTCAAACACTAACCTGGTGCACACAGTCCTCATGAACAAACATATAGTCAACTTCTTAAGCATTATTCATACTCAAAATAGATTTATCACACCTCTAAAATAAACATAGATCATCCTCATGGGGGCTACAACATGTTATAATATCTAATTCATTTTTAAACATCAAAACAACACCAATACAAGCTCAAATATTATTATCAAGACACTTGCAAAATAATCATGAACACATAATCAACTTTTAGGCTCAATATCTTTGATTTTACTAACTTCTACATCTTCAAATCTATATTTATAGATGAACCTTAGAGTCCTCTAATTATTTTATTTTTATTACATGAGAAAATCCTCTTTCTGTCAAAATATATGGTCCAAAATCCAGACACTAGTTTTTCCTTTGCAAATTTAAATATTCAAATACAAATGATCACAGTTAACCTTCAAACACAATGCTTGAATATTGTGAACTCTCATCTCAGGATCAATCTCACACCATCGATATTGTGTAAGATTTAATGCATATAAAACCAAATCCAAATTTTAAACATTAGTCATGTTGACCTCATCTCATACAATCTAAGAACTTTGACCTCATGAGCTTCATCAATCTCTGTAGATCAACAAGGTCCTTAATGATCAACACTCACCATTGATCAATATATACGAACACCCATTCATCATTGGATCATTATCATATTCCTTTTATTAGATGTTAAACATCATGCACTTATCCTCATATTTCTACTTATTAAATTCTTGGGGAGATGTACACCATTGATCTTTCTCGAGCTTTAACACTTTCAAAAAATACCAAGTATGGGAACCCTATCAATATGCCTAAGTAGCCATTTTTTATCCTTAATAACTTCATTTTCACTTCAATGAAAGATCTCAAACTTAGACCAAATGATCTCCTTCCATAGGATAATCTAACCATGTAACACACTAATCCTAGAACACTCACATGTGTGAGATATAATTTCATTCAAATGCCTTCTAAACACTTTTTGTCATAGAGCCAACTATGTCCAAATCTACCTAAGAAGCCAACTTTGATCATCCATAACTTTTGCCATGCTTCAATGCATGATCTCAAATTTAGTAAAAATAATCTACTCTCAAAACTAAAAAAACCCATATGATCAATTTCTCTTGATACCTTCACACATGAAAGATATAACACCATCAAAATTCTCACTCAGTTCTTTCTACATCATTTCAAAATTGGGTATGGGAAAACATAGTCAATCTACTTGGGAGCCCAACTTGACATATGCATATATTTTGATGTGCTAAATCACATGATATAAACATTAGTAAAATTAACTAGGTCCAAAAATAAATAAACCCATATGATCACCTTCTTCTGAATCATCCACACATGTGAGTTCTGACCTCATTAACATGCTTACTCAGCTCTTTAAGAGCCACTTTGCAAATTTGGCTATGGGAAAGTAATGAAATTTGATCAAGAAGACAAATTTACACCTCATATATTTAATCATGTTTTAAAGCATGAATCGATATTTATAAAATAATTAGGGATTATAGTGATCACAACCAAATGACTAGATCCCCTTGAATCATTCCCACATGGTAATGGTGATGTCATCAAACTACCTACTCATATTTTATGTGAATGGAGCCAAAGTGTCTAGATGAAAACTATGATCAACCAAATGAATTCCAATTATGAAAAAAAATTATCCAATCATATATAACATATTAGTGAGCTCTTTCAAATGATCTAATAACCATACTCAACCCTAAACACCTCTGATTAGTCAAAATCTGAAGATCAACTAAGCCACCTTCAAGCATTCTTAGAACATGCACATTGAAAACTTTGTCATTATCACATAGGATATAGAATAAATTCATCTAATCACCATATAATATCCATGAAATAATCATGATGATTATTGAACAATCTCCCCATTTTTTATTGATGTTAACACCCATCAATATAACAATATATAACTCACCTTCTCTCTCTTCAAAACACTCCTACAATGAGAACTTTCTCCCAATAGGAAATTTCTCCCCCTTTGAAAAAAATAAAAAGTGGGAACACACTAATTTTGAGGACCTAAAAATACTATAAAATTAGGAAAATACCATCTTGGATATATGATGCAAACTCCCCCTTACCTTGAGCCCACTTTTGCTTGCCTTGACAACATCCTCTTGCTCCATACCAACACTCTCTTTAATAAAGCACTGAAACCAATGATGAAATAACATAAAAAAGAACTAAAATATGATTTCACTTACCAATAAAAAATTGAGAGGGACCCCCCCTAATATATTTGAGTAATTTCACCTTCTAATGATCTTTAGATCTCTACACACCATGAATAACCACCATGTAGGATTACTAGCCTTCTTTTGCAAGACACCATACAGACTGCCAATAGAACTTCATGCCACTCAAAAAATAGGAAAAATTAAATAAACCAAATTTATAACTCACCTTTAAATAAACATACCTTTCTATTTTGGATAAATAGAGCAAAAAACACTCTTCTTCAAACTAGGCCTGTCTAGCCTCCTTATAACTATACCTAAAAATTGCAAAGCCCATAATTGTCAATAGATAGATATTCAATACTTTAAAATTCATATATATATCACTCTCATATTCCCCCTCAATCACACCAATTTTAATCACCAAAATCATCCTATGTAACATACTTCCTTCACAAACTTACTAGCCAATTAGCCCTCCATATTAACAAAAACTTGAATAATATGAGAAATGTAAAATTTAAATTATTTGTAAAGCTTGATATGAACACCCATTTATCCCATTAAAAAATTAATAATCTCATACCTCAACTGATGAGGCAAACCACTTTTCTAGTAGAGCCCATAACCCTATAAACTTAAAACAAAGAAAGTCAACACAACACCTTTTAGTCAACGTCCACCTATGAAACTTCTCATACACTTGGAGATACCCATCACACCCATATAGATTAAAAATTGAGCTTCCATACCTTTGGGAACCCATACATCCTATAAACCATTTTAGGCTTTCTTTCCCTTGAACCAAAAAATAGAGAAAATTGAGAGCACTCAAAAATACTCAATTGGCACATACATACCTTCAAACCTTAAAAACACCTATATCACACCACAAAGAAATTCACAAAAATTTATAAGCACCAAACACTTCTTGATCTTTGCATTAGTCTCATTAAGCCACCTGAAACCACCCAATATGACTTTGTACTACAACTCTTTCACAAACCTCTAAAATAGGCTCATGAACTTGTTTCTCTCCCTTAACAAAAGACTTTATATTATTCGTATGATCATTTTGACCACAAAAACATGATTATCCACTAAAAGGAGTATCTTAAGAATCATAGATAGAGACACCTTATATACCTTAAGGCTCTAAAAAAACAAAAAACCTCATATTCCTCTTCCTCCTTTCTAATCTAATATTTGTAGTTATTTTTCTTCTTCTTTGGCTTAGGAGAAACAAATTCCTCATATAATAAAACATTCTCCTTTTATTCTATGATTGAATTGATAATACATGGTGAAAACATAGATTCATTACATACTTTTTCATCTAAAGAATCTTCCTTGCACTTGGAACCTCATCATTAGGCACAAATAATTGATGTTCTTTACATGATACATGATAAAAAACAATAGGATGTTCACTTGGATCCATACATACATTAGGAATGGCCTCAATCAACACCTTGATCTTCTCCTTGATATTGATTATTTCATTTTCAACATGAATAGATAATGAGACCTCTTGGTACTCTTCAACTTGTAAAGTATTCTCCACCATATAAAATAGATTGCTTGGACCTAAAGTCTCATCATGACTCATACTTGTCACCTTTGGCTTTCATGTGTTAAATTTCCTTTTTCCTTGAACTCTAGGAGCGTGATTGAATCTATTCTATCTTTGAGGCCTTTGCTTTTAGAACCTATCAATGTGACCTCTCTGTTCACAATTGTAGCACACCATACCTTTTGAAATAAATCTATCTTGCCTTAATTTATTTGTATATAAATCTAAAATATGTCTTATATCATGACAAATAAAACAACCTCCCATTTTTGAAGAAGACTCACCTTATCTAATATTATCTAAATAATGGTTTGAAAAATGTCCCACATCAATATAGTTAAAGCACTTGATTATGTTCACACCATTTGACTGATGGCCCCCATTGTAGTCCCATGAAAATTCATTTCTAATAGGTCTATTTCACTCTCTATCCCTATGAAAAAATTGATGACATGTATAAAAATAGCCATTGAATCTTGCATACCTCATGACATTTAGATATTTGATCTGATTTATCTTTACTCTACTAGTACCTTCAATCTTTATCTTTAAAGTAAGATTGTCCCAGTTCACATTAGTCTTCATCTTATCTTGAGTAACATTATTTTTTTCTTCTTCATATCTAAGACCATATTTATCTCTAACATTGTTTTAACCACTCAAAATATTGTTTAGATCACATGAGCTCTTTTCAAATCTCACAAATGTCTTCACCTTACTAGCTATCTTTTCTAGATTAGATTTCAAAGATTCATTTTCAGAAACATACCTTGAACAATCATCTTCTTTAGCTTTTAGGATTGTAGACAAAATTTGTAATTGACAACTAAGATTCTTGATCATATCTTCATGATCATTGGTATCTTCATTCAATATTTTATCATACACATGAAATTTATCCTCATATTCCTTGAGCTTATATTTCATCTTATTATTGATCTTATTCTCAATCTTTATTTCTTTAAGAGCATTCATCAAAATAGTCTCAAATCCCACCTCATCTTCATCATCATCTGAATCACTCCAAGTAGACTCCTTCTGATGTGAGAAACTTCCTTCCTCATCCATAAACAGGGCTTCATCTTGAGTAGGATCATCATTTTCATGATCATATTTTGAATTATTGTCTTCACTCTCATCTAATGAGCTGCAATCTTCTTTGGTGTAAATACTCTTCTTGTTCTTGAATGACCTCTTCTTATTGTTATACTTTATGAATACTTTCTTCCTATAAGTCTTCTTTTCATCATCTTTGCATTCACCCTGCTCTTCATCATCATTATTCTCATGCTTATGAGGGAACTTTTGAGCAGAATGTCCTATCTCTCCACAGTTGAAACATTTGAAGGGTAGTTTACCCTTATACTTCCCTGAGCTAGTGTTCAATTTCCTAGTAGTCAAAGCAATTAGTTCATCATCATCAATATCATATATTTCATCCTCTTTGAATTTATTACCTTGTAAATTCTTCTTAGGCTTCATCTCTATCTTGAATGTTGCTTCCTTATTTGGTTGTATATCATCATTCTTCCTCATCTCATAGTTAGTAATGGTGCCATGCAATTTATCCATATTCACCTGAGTAAGGCCATGACTCTCTTATATATAATATACTTTCAAATAAAACATGGGGGATATAAACCTTAATACATTTTGAATAATAGTAGTCTTTTCAAGATTCTCTCCAAGACCTTTGATGATATTCACAATCTCATCAACTCTCTATAGAAAAGATGCCACAGTATCTTCTTCATTCATCTTGAGACTTTCAAATTGACTTATGTGAGTCTAAAACTTATCAAGCCCATGTTTCCTTGATATATGTGCATTAAATTAATTTGGTGAACTTAGTTTCTGTAAGACCACAAGTGATGGCATTCATTGCCTTAGAGTTGTTCTCAAATAACTTTTTTTTACAACACTAGATAGAGGAATAAAAAAATAAACATAGCCATAAAAAAATATTCCATACATCAAACCCTAGGGACATAATGTAGATATTCATCCTAGCACTCCAAAATGCATAATTGGATCCATTGAACATCGGTGCTTGCTTAATAGAGAAACCACTTTGCACATTCTGACTAAACATTGTACCTTGGATCACCTTTAAGCTATCAAGCCTTTACCAATGGATCTCACTCTCATAAAAATTATTAGAGGTAAAATAACTAAGGTGGGGTAAATTAGTGAGCCCAGATATTTCAACTTCAGTTCCAATCCTTCCAAACTCTTAATTAGTCAATACATATATTCATGAGGCATAGACAACAATCATAGCAATGAGAAATAAAGATAATGTAAGATCAAATAAATGACTCAAGACATACATGGGAAACCCTCTTGGGTAATAAAACCCATTGGAACATATAATTAGAATACTATCATATAATAACAAGATCCAATTCAGACCATATACAAATTATCAAGTAACTATAATCCCTATTTGGTGAGACTCCAATCCCACAAGGTGCTACCACACCTATCTAGCCAAGCTACAATAACAACTAGAACTCTTAGTAAGTTTTACCTTGGAAGGAAGATAAAACCACCTTAGATGTTGAGCTAATACAACAAGACCTATAAATACATCCACCTTTGTACTTATGTCTTCAATACTTGATGTTGTACCTTTGCATATCAATTCTCCTTTGCTCATACTCAATTTTTAAGAGCACTATTCTATCAACAAAATTATGACCAACAGGTCATAAAAATACTCCTCAAACTAATCTGATATTTATCTCATCCTTAGGGCACTCTACCTCTCCTACACTCCATAAAACACACACAAATCTCTCTCTAAATCTCTCCCAAGTCTCATATACAAAATCTAGAACCCATCATCTTTAGTTCCACTATTTATAGAGAAATATTGATAATCACTACCTTGGTCAACCATTAGACATGAATTAACCCTTAAGACATGTTTCACATGAAGACATGGATCAATACAATGTTCATAATTCAGCCATATCATCTATGGGTCACCCTTAAGGAACTATACCTTTTAATAAGGCCCTTGTAGCCCTTATAGGTCTCATGTGAACCTATTCACTCCTTTAGAACTCCATCAAGAAAAAACAAGAACATAGGACCATTTTCAAATGCATGGGTTGACTCTTTATTTCCCCTTAAACATATTCAAATGATCATAGTCAACTTAGCTCACATCTGTGTATGCTCAAACAACTCAAACACTGACCTAGTACACACAGTCACCATGAAAGAACACATAACAAACTTATTAATAATTTTTCATTCTCAAGATAGATTTATTACAAATCCAAAATATACATATCGCATCCTCATGAAGGCTACAATATGTTCCAATAGATATTTCATCATGAGATATCAAAAAATCACCAATACAAGCTTGAATATCATTCTCGAGTCACTTGAAAAATAAACACAAATAGACAATCAACTTCTAGGCTTAATATCTTTGACTTTAATTACTTACAAATATTTAGATTCACCTTTGAGTCCTCTACATATTTTAATTTTACTATATGATGAAATTCTCCTTTTATCAAAATATATGGTCCAAAAACTAGACACTAGTTTTTCCTTTGCAAATTAAAATATTCAAATACAAATGGTCACATTTAACCTTTAAACACAATGCTTGAATGTCATGAAATATTAGCTCAGGATCAATCTCATATTGTTGATATTTTTTGAACTTTAACACATAGAGCACATAATCCAAACATTAAACATTAGTCATGTTGACCTCATCTCATGCAATCTGGGAACTTTGACCTCACATGCTCCATCGATCCCTATGGATCAACTAGGTCCTTAACGATTAATGCTCAAAGTTGATAAATTTTTATGAATCATCATTCATCATTGGATCATTATCCTCTACCTTTTCTTAGATGTTAAACATCATATACTTATCCTTATCTCACTACTTGATGACTTCTTAGATATATGTGCACCATTGATTTTGCTTGAGCATTAACACTTTCAAAAATGACTATGGGAACACTATCAATATGCCTAAGTAGTCATTTTTTATCCTTAATAACTTTAGCTATTATTAAACATAGGATCTCAAACTTGGACCAGATGATCTCCTTCTATAGGAGAATCTAACCATGTGACACACTACTATTGGAACACTTTCACATACGAGATATAACACCATTAAAATTCCTTTTGAAAATCTTCTATCACAAAGCCAACTATGTCCAAATCTACCTAAGAGGCCAAATTTGATCATCCATAACTTTTTTTGTGCTTCATGCATGATCTCAAATTTAGAAAAAAGCATCTATGTTCAAAACTAAACAAACCCATATGATTAGTTTCTCTAAACACCTTCACACATGTAAGATATAACACTATCAAAATGCCCACTCAACTCTTTCTTCCTCATTGAAAAATTGGCCAAGTATGGGAAAGCATAGTCAATATGATTGGGAGCCCAACCTTGCATATGCATATCTTTTGACATGCTCCATCGCATGATATAAAAATTAGTGCAAATAAACTAGGTCTAAGGCTTAATAAACCCATATAATCACATTCTCTTGAATCATCCACACATGTGAGCATTGACCTCATCAACATGCTTACTTAACTCTTTCCAGACACTTTGCAAATTTATCTTAAGTATGGGAAAACAATGAAATCTGAATGAGAATCCAACTTTACAACCTTATATATTTAAATTCATTTTGATGCATGACTTGATATTTGGCAAAAAATAACCAAAGTCTATAGCGATCAAAACCATATAACCATCTCCCCTTGACTCATTCCCACATGGTAATGGTGGCATCATCAAACTACCTACTCATATTTTTTTCCATTAGACCCAAAGTGTCTAGATGAAAACTATGATCAACTAGATGAATTCCACTTATGCACACAAGCTCTCTAAGCATATATAACATCTTATGGAACACTTTCCCATGCTCTAATCACCATACTCATTTTTAAACACATCTAATCAGTCAAAATCTAAAGATCAACTAAGCCACCTTCAAGCATACTTAGAATAGGCACATTTCACACTTTTTCATTTTCATATAGGCTATCAAAGCACTACATACACTCACTAGAGCATCTTCATGATACCAACATGATATCATCATGACAATTCTCCAAAAAATTCATCATAGTATGCCACTTGTCATTATCTTATATTTTTGTAAGAGGTAGAAAGATTAATGTTTAAATATACATAAAGATGTTACAACAACCATAAATCATGCCATGTGAGATGGATCTATAGTTAAAATGAATACAACTTAAGAAGATAACATCACTTGTCATCACCATGCATACTTGAAATGAAAAGTGGGACTCATATTCAAATACTTAAGGAAGCTAAATCTACATAAAAAAGTGCCACATAACACAAATATAATAGAGGATGACATGGTAGTGTCTAGGTGGTAAGCTATAATATCCCCAAATAGGATATTAGATAAATTTCATAATTTTTTTATTTACTAATATTCAGTAATAATAGTAAATGATTGGCATACCTCCAATATGAAGATTAAATATATTGTCTACAAATAAATATCATAATTACATATTCCTCGTTGAAAATACTAAATTACAAATTACACTTACATAAAGATGATCACAATGTGATCACAACTCATAATCACAATAATAATCTCTACATGAGATTGTCCTACTAAATGAAAGAGGTGTCATCCTTTGATTTAATAATCAATGAGTTTTCATCCATTAGTCTCAATCTTCATTGGTTTTTCATCCAAATAAGGGGAAGAAACAATGAACATCAATTCAAATCTTACAAGGGGGGTTTGAAATATAATCCAATAATGATTTATAATGGGAGAGAGATCTTATTATATATAACATACATGAGAAAGATAGATAAAGAAAAAACATCATGGGAAAACAAGGAGTTGCACCCCTTTCAATTGGGATCACTATTGATCTATAGTGATAAGCTTTTCACCATGTGCAAGAGTCAAAAAGGAAGAACATACTTCCTCTATTTCCTGTCTTTGTCTCCCACTTCCATGTGACACCAAAAAAGGTGTCCCACCTTCACACATGTGAACACATATCATGAATATTAAACTCTTTTCTCTTCTTTCATGTGAACATAATATTCCTAAATAAATTAAAATCATCTTTTGACCAAGTGGTAGACAAGAAAACCATGGAACCACCCATAAATTTGTTCCATGTCTCACACATGTGCTCACATCATATGCAAATCATTAAGGACAAGAGGGTATATCCTCCATGTGAAAATATATACCCCAACTCATTTATGTTGGACATTTTGGCCCACATACTAAGATTCTTCTTGGATACAGTTCAAGGTCCTGAAGATAAAAATTGGAGCAAGAGTTGAACAAATTATGGATGGAATGAAAGGACCTAAGGGATCATGTAGCTTACAAAGATTTTTAAGTACTTTAAGTTCACTTAAAGTGTAATTTGTCAATTTATAAGGATAGGAATAGAGTTATAGAGACCCCATGGATGTCAAGAGTGATTAGAATGCCTTATAAGTGCATGTAATTCATTTGGTTCTTCATTGTGTTAATCTAGACATTTTGGGTCTAGTGGAAGAAATTTTGAGTAGGCAATTTGTTGATGCTATATATCACACACGTGAGGGTGTCAAGAAAAAATGATCATATGGGTTTTTTAATTTCAGTCCCAAGAACATATACACTAAATTTTAGGTTATGCATCTAAGTGAAATAGAAGTTATGCATGTTCAAATTGGGTTCCTCAGATAGAATTTGCTAGGTTTCCATACTTAGACATTTTGACCATGATAAGCACATAGACATCATGTAGGAGCAAATGGGCCAGCCAGCTTGTGCATTTAATATATTAAATTAGAAGCCTCACATGACCATAAAATCACATGTAATTTCAAATCTACATGCTAGGAATGTCTCCAACAAATTTGGTCCCTCCATGATTCTTGTGCTTCAAGATATAAATATTCAAAGTCAATCAAATAATGGGATACATTCATGCAGACATCAACATTAAGCCACTAAAAAAATCCATTAGAGTATAAATTTGATAGTTTATGGGATATTAAATATATCCATAGGGAAATTAAATTACATTCACAACGATGTCAAGTTTGAACTTGAGCAAAATAGATCCTTTTGAGATTAAATTTTATGGTTGCATGAACATCAATGACAGTCATGCGAACATCATTTGATAGAAGTGAGGATATCAATATTAAGGTCATGAAGTAACCATTAGTTTTCAAATAGTGGGTCCTAATAGATATAATGGTCTACAGTGCATTGTACATCCTGATCTAATGGTGCAAGCAAAGGTCAAAGAATTAGATAACTCAAGATATAAACATGTCGTGTAAGTGCATGAGGCTAGAAGACTAATAGTGGATCTTGAAATCAAACATAGGGATACAACATGGCATAAGCTAGGATAGATTTGATAGGTTAATGGTAATATCAATGGCCCTCATTAAATTATACTAAATAGGATCAATAGTGAAATATTGGTTAGTGAGTCAAGGATATAGATCAGTTATCGATGACCAATGAAAATAAAGGTCAAAAAATTCAAGGCCAGTTTTCAACAAAAGAAAACATACGTATTTTAGGCTCATCCTACCACCATTAAAGCTCAATTAAAAACCATGAAAAGGACATAGTGATGTAGTCAATCATAGAGAACATGAATAGACCATCATTAAGGTTAAATATGGACCTCTAGTTCCTAAGTTTATGTCATAGAAAGATATTTATATGACTATATTCACCATTGTTAAAATTAGTAACTATCTTTTTAAAGGTATATAGGTAGACTCCAACATTTCAGACTAACTACATAAAAGGTCCTTCTCTTCACTGTACACACCACAACAAACCAATTAGGAGCAATTAATAACAAGACAAAATTCTAACATACTAGATTAGTGGTTATAACTACATGGATGGCAGAATAAAGCTTAGAACAACGTATCTTCACCATTGTAATAAGAAGGGGCATCAGTGTAACTATGCAACCACTTGAAGTAGCTTAAATCAATCATAAGGGTTTGAATGAGCTTAATTTGTGGAGGTAGTTGTAATAGTATTTCAAATGGATTTGAGCTTATTTGTTTCCCTTTTGATCACCAAAAACTCCCTCTCTTTTGTTACCTTTCTTCTATAAATATAGACTTTGAGTTATTGATTTTAATCCCTTAGGATGATATGGCTAGACTACTAGAATTGTATTATGCACTTCTTGGAGTAATGAATAAATCATTTTGTAGTCATGTGTTAATCTATATTTAGTATTTTGTGTTTGTTTAATATGAAAATCTGATTGTTATCTTCATTTTGCATGTCCAAGATCAATTTAAGTGCTAAACAATTTCTTTTCAGGTCATATAATGTGTCTTAACATTGATCTCTCAAAGATATGTGGACAAATGAATTTAAGTGTCTTCAAATAGACCTCATTTTAATTTTTCCCTAGTCTTAGTGCATCAAACTAACCTCTATATGAAATATTATTTCATAGAAACTATAGTAAGAATTGCATTAACTTCTTTCATAATTCATTAGTGTGTTAAAGAGTCTAAGATTAAGAGTGGATCTAAAAAATTCATGGTGTATCACCACACATTAAAATAGGTTTTACTTCATGCAAATTTCTTGACCTTTTTCATCCCAACCAATTTTAGGTTTTATAAATAAAGGCCCAAATTATAAAATATGAGGAACTAGCCTCATAAAAACCCTAGATGTCTAGTCTAAATTTAGGCATCCCATAACCTTAGACCATTCCCATGTTAGTCTAGGTATGGGTCAAACTTAAACAAATCTGACCTCTATTGGGTGCTATCTGGATAGCTAACACTTCAAATTAGCTATACCCCATGAAGATGCTATGTGGTCCATGCCACATCATCCACAAGTCACCTCCTCTATTGCATCATCACTTGCCACCTCACCATGAATAGTGACACATACATAGTGCTAGTGAATAGTATATATCAATAGTAAATTTTAAATAGTGTTATAACACATAATTAATCCCTTAAAAAACCCAACATAGCATATGGGAATTAAATAATCTAGTGGTCTTCTGCAAATTTCACATTTAGGGAAATGAGACATTACATAATCCATTCCCAAAGGTTGTTTATCCCCAAGTAATCTAGTTAGATTCAGATATCTAAATACCTAGATCCTAAACTAGTTGTGGGAATTGGAAACTCCCAATACTTGAGATTTATTGTGGCTTCTACTATGCTACTTTGATATTTATGTGTGTCACATCAGAAGACCTCCAAGTAAAACTAAATACATTTTATCCAACAAAAATGTATCTCATGCAAATCATCCAAGTACCATCAATTAACTACAACTCCAAGGCTCTAAGATCATCTATCTTGAACTCATCCTCTTTCTTTCCATAAAATATTATGACATCTTTGGATTCTTAAAATTCCATCATGAAAGCATCACCAACTAAGGATCTAAGCCAAAAATTCGCATTGGATTCATTCCTAAGATCAACATGCTCCTCTACTAAAATCTCTAAAATTATAATATGAAATTCTTCATATTCCACCTTCTTTGATGGACTAAAGAAATCCTCTATCATTGGTACTTATTCTCTCATTCTAAGAGCATCCACTTCTCCATTGTCTTCATCAAATTTAGGATCTTGTTGTCCTAAATATTGCATGTGGAATTCTTTCATGGGCTGATCGCTATTACTTCTAGAATTGGATCTTATTTGACCTTCTATTTCTTTAAAAGCATTATCTTTTTTCCTAGATCCTCCATCCATTCTAGTTGAACCTTATGATATTTTTGAAATTATTGCATGAAATCTAGCATAGATTATTTAATTGTCATCTTATTGCATAAAAAATAGTTTTCTTCCCAATAGGTTGGCATGATACATGGCTCTAATACCATTTTAATATCCCTAAATGGGATATTAGTGAAATTTCACAATTTTTTAATTTACTAATATGCAAGTATTAAAGCAAAAAATTGGCATACCTCCAATATGAAGAGTAAATATAATGTCTATAAATAAATATCAAAATTACACATTCCTCATTAAAAATACTAAATTATAAATGATAATTACTTAAATATGATCATAATTTTGAAGCACAATCACAATCTCTACATGATATTATCATACTAAACCAAATGGGTTTCATTCTTTGATCTAAAAAGCAATGTG